>CM060922.1:611711579-612311579 GCA_030737875.1 Allium sativum
GGCCATGACCCATATACCCATGGGAGCCACGTATGAAAGACTGGTACAGATGGCATTGCTGAACGAAGAGGATAAGGGCAAGAAGGAGACAAAGGCAGAAAGCTCTCGAGGGAAGAAAGAGGGTTTGCAGCCTAAGAAGACAGACTTTAAGAAGGGCGGGAAAGGCAACAAAGAGAAGAGGAATTGCAATTTCTGTGGCAAAGTGGGGCACTTAGTAAAGGACTGCCGGAAAAAGAAGGCCAAGGAAAATGGTGGGTGCTTTTCTTGCGGTGAGACATGCCACAGGGCTAAGGACTGCCCAAAGAAACGAGGACAGGGGCAGAGGGCTGGATCCACCTCAGGGGCACAGGTTCATGTGCTAGAAGCGCCACCTCTGCAACAACGAGGTATAAATACTTCTGTAGAAAGTGTATTTTATCTTTATGATCACCCCATTCGCACTTTATTTGATTCTGGCGCATCACACTCCTTTATCTCGTCTGCTTTAGTAGAATCTCTGCACCTAAAAACTAGTATGGTAGAGGACCCCTTAATTGTTTCAAACCCAATTGGGGCCCCAGCTCATTTGTCTATGATCTGTTTGGGATTGAAAATTTCTATTCTAAGCGTAGAATTTCAATGTAGTGCCTTTGTTTTGGGCTTTTCGGGATATGGTTTGATTTTGGGCATGGATTGGCTATCCAGTAATGGGGCCATCCTTGATTGTGAGAAAAGGGTTGTTAGGCTCCTAACCCAGCTCGGTAATACTTTGGAAATTTCTTGTAATCCCTCATATGCGGTTATGCTTAGTTACCTTGAATCGCTAGATGCCTCTGTTGAAAATTTGCAATCAGTTAGAGTAGTCCGGGAATATCCGGATGTCTTCGAAGAAGTGAAGGGCTTGCCTCCGAAGCGGGAAATAGACTTCCGCATATATCTTGTAGATAATGAAAAGCCCGTTGCGTTGCCCGTTAGACACATGGCTCCACGGGAAAGGAAAGAGCTCAGTAAACAGATTAAAGAGCTTCTAGAAAAGGGGTTCATTAGGAGGAGCATTTCAGAATGGGGCGCTCCAGTGGTGTTCGCTACAAAGGCGGACGGTTCACTCCGTCTATGTGTTGACTATAGGGAGCTCAACAAGCTAACGAAAAAGAATAGGCACCCTCTCCCTAGAATTGACGATTTGTTTGATCAGCTTGTAGGAGCGTCTGTTTTCTCCCAGCTCGATTTAGCAACCGGTTTTCATCAGCTAAGGGTGGCTGAAGATAGTATCGATAAAACGGCATTCAGAACCCCAAACGGCTTCTTTGAATGGCTTGTCATGCCTTTCGGCTTGACAAATGCACCTGCTTACTTCGTGGACCTGATGAGTAGGGTATTCAGAGATTTCCTCAACAAGTTCGTAGTGGTCTTCATAGATGATATCCTTATCTTCTCAAAAAGTGAAGAGGAACATGCTCAACACTTAAGGGCAATCATGGAAACTCTGCGAGTCCATCAACTAAAAGCCAAATTCTCCAAATGCCACTTTTGGAGAGAAGAAGTGAGGTTTTTTGGGCACATAGTATCCAAACAAGGGTTAGCAGTGGACCCTGCTAAAGTTGTGGCGGTACAAGATTGGAAGACGCCAAGGAATGCAACTGAGGTCCGAAGTTTTCTAGGACTAGCAGGTTTCTATCGAAAGTTTATAAGGGATTTTGCGAAAATCTCGGCTCCGCTCACGAAATTGACCAAGAAGAATCTAGTGTTCAATTGGGACTTGGATTGCGAGTTTGCTTTCCAGCGACTGAAAAGGGCTCTTACAACAGCCCCAGTTTTGACGTTGCCAGATGGGAGCAAGATGTTCACTGTTTATACAGATGCATGTGGGACAGGGCTAGGCGCCGTCTTAATGCAAGAAGGAAGGGTAGTAGCTTATGGCGGGAGGCAGTTGAAGGTGCACGAAAAGAACTACCCAACCCACGATCTTGAGTTAGCCGCCATCGTCTTTGCACTCAAGTCTTGGCGACACTATCTCCTAGGTGAGAAGTTCGAACTTTACACTGACCATAAATCGTTGAAATATCTTTTCTCGCAAAAGGATCTTAACTTGAGGCAACAGACATGGATGGAGTTTCTTGCCTCGTACGATTTCGAAATCTCCTACACTCCGGGCAAAGGCAACGTAGTGGCAGACGCGTTGAGCCGAAAGAAATTGACCCTAAGCCCGTTGTTTGTTGAAAGACAAAGCCTAGAGTTTATAGCCAGCTTCAACTTTAGGCCCTCCTCCGATTTTGTACCAGGCCTGCTAGCATCTCTCGAAGTGCGCCCAACTTTAGTGGATTCAGTAGGTACAACACAACGCGAAGACCCTCAGCTTGTGGAAATGATGGATAGGCTAATTAGGGGTGAGACTTCAAGTCACCTCAACAGATACTCCATCGACGATAAGGGTTTGCTAAGGCGAGACGGAAGACTATGCGTCCCACAAACAAAAGATTTAGTAAAGAAGGTTCTCGAGGAAGCACATCACTCCAAGATTACGATACACCCAGGCGGAGATAAAATGTACAAAGATATAAAAAGGACTTTCTTCTGGAACGGCATGAAAAAGGACGTGGCAGAATTTGTTTCTAAGTGTATGGTGTGCCAACAGGTTAAGGCGGAACAGAAAAAGCCTGGCGGACTGCTACATCCTTTAGAGGTCCCACAGTGGAAGTGGGATAGCATCTCAATGGACTTCATCGATGGGCTGCCTAGGTCTAGGAGAGGCAACACTAGCATTTGGGTAATAGTGGATAGGCTTACTAAAAGCGCCCACTTCTTACCTGTCAAAAGTAAAAGAACTGCCTCATCTCTTGCATCACTTTACCTCAAGGAAATCGTTCGACTCCATGGAATACCATCAAGCATTGTTAGCGACCGAGACCCCATCTTCACCAGTGAGTTTTGGCGGAGTCTTCAAGAAGCAGTAGGAACGCGGTTATGCTTGAGCACAGCCTATCATCCCCAAACCGACGACCAAACAGAAAGAGTGAACAGAGTTTTGGAGGACCTTTTAAGACTGTGCGTCCTTGACTTCGGAGGGACATGGGAAGACCACCTTCCTTTGGTGGAATTTGCCTACAACAACAGCTATCAAGCAACCATCGGAATGACGCCCTTCGAAGCTTTATATGGAACACCGTGCCGATCGCCCACTTGTTGGTGGGAGTCTACTGATAAGCTCATACTTGGACCAGATATGATCCGAGAGACTTCAGAGAAAGTAGACTTAATACGAAGAAGGATGAAGACGGCCCAAGACAGACAAAAGTCCTACGCCGACAAGAGGAGAACCGACCTTGAATTTGAGGTTGGGGACAGAGTTTTTCTTAAGGTATCTCCGCTAAGGAACGTTGTTCGTTTTGGAACCACAGGAAAACTGGCACCAAGGTTCGTAGGGCCATTCCCTATCATCGAGAAAATTGGGGAAATGGCCTATAGATTAGAGCTACCCGAGAAGCTGGCCGGAGTTCACAATGTTTTTCACGTTTCACATCTCCGAAAATGTCTACATGAGTCTGCTGAAGTGGTAGAGCCAAATATCCTCGAAGAAGCCGAAGTGGAACGCGAAGCAACCATAAGAAAAGTTCCAACCCGATTATTAGGAACAGAAGTGAAGAAGCTACGCAACCGCGAAGTCAATCTCGTCAAAGTTCAGTGGAGCGACGCCGAGGGAGACGCGACTTGGGAAACTGAAGCTAGAATACGCACTGCCTACCCTTTTCTTTTCGAGGGTACATCCTTGATCTTTCTTTTTCCTTAAGTTGCGCTTTTATCTTTTTTTAGGTATATTTCCTCGACCGTATCTTTTAGGTAGAAACCTTTTGGATGAAAACATGTAATTGAAACATGTTATGGATGATGGTTGCAAGTGGTTGCAAGTGATTGCTAGTGGTTGCTCGTGGTTGCATATACACACACAATCTAGGTTTTAGATCGGCTCAGTCACTTCATATTGCATATGCATATATGTTTGCATTCGTATATGGTTGAACTTTAATGTGTTATCATATGGATGTTGCATTTGTATGAATGATTGTGCACTCATGTAGAATCATGAATAGGAAAATTTGCATACATAATGGATTCATGGCACTTAAATAATTCGCATTAAGGAGGTCAACTGAATCAGTAGACCGCCTGATTTTGCATTAGATAAGTACATGTACACACACACTTCGCATATGATCATGAAGCATTAGAAGTTTTTTTCAAGGACAATGGGTGCTCGTGTTTGATGGATGAGTAGATGGATGATTGGATGTTAGGATTTACATTCCTCCTAATTTGAAGATTTCGGGGACGAAATCCTTTTAAGTGGGGGAGAATGTAACACCCCGTGAATTCTATAACTGTGAAATTCACAAATTAAAGTATAATTAACTTCAAATCAAAGAACTAAGGGAAACGTGATACGCCATTGCGTTCGACTCGGAAAAATACGCGAAATAGAGTCCGAGTTTTCGAAAAACGGAGTCCGTATGAAGAAGATATAGCCTCCGGAAATTTCCGAATTAAGTTTAAAATTCGAGAATAAGAAAAACAGCTCAGAAAAACAATTCAAAATTCAAAATCGGGCCCAATTGGCCAGAGTGGGAAAAGTCCCGCCTAAGGCACCCAGGTCGACTGGGCTGTCGACCTGGTCTAGCCAGGTCGACAGGGCTGTCGATAGGGCTGTCGACCTGGTCTAGAGCCAGGTCGAACCCAGCCCACCCTGGCTGGCCTAGTCTATGCTGGCCGATTTTCAGAAGCTTGCTTTGTCATTAGGGCTGGGTGGCAGGCTCTAATTGGTCTCTCTTTCGAATGAATGGCTACGATCAATCCAAGCAACATCGATGGTCCTAATCAGTTCATAAACTCTATAAAAATGACCCTAGACTCTACCTAATCTATTCATTCAAAAATAAGAACGAGGCCATCATGCTGCAGAGGAACGACTAGGAGTAGCCACCAATTTGAGAAAAGATTAGGAGGCAAATTCTAAAGCATAAAGCAACTTAAACAAATCAAATCAACGCCTACATCAAAAAGGAGTCGCATCTCCAATTGGAGAATTCGCCACACAATTGTAAGTAGAGTATTATTCTGGTATGAACAAATAATTGTGTTGGTTTGTACACTTGATTTGTGGTGATAAGTAATTCATATTTGTGCGTTACTATGATTCTTATCGATTTGGAATATTGTATAACGATTGGATATTCGCAAAATATGTTATTCATTATAAAAACTACATGTTTGCGGTAGTTTTATGCAAGTATACGTTTGGATATTCGCAAAGTATGTTATTCATTATAAAAACTACACGTTTGCGGTAGTTTTATGCAAGTATACGTTTGGATATTCGCAAAGTTTGTAATTCATGTTGAAGCTACATGTATGTAGTTCTTTAATTGAAATTCATGCAAGTTTGTGGTTTTGCTACTATGCCATCATAATGTGTATTTTTGTACAAAAATCATTTTGTGTGTAATTGGAACAAATTTGGGTTATTATAATTCATATGAAATTATGTTGAAAATTTGGCATCATGATCTATGTATTAAGCCATACTTTTGTACTAGAAAACCTCTTTGCGAACTTATGAATATGACTAGGCTATGATTGATATTTTGCATAATTGAAAAACATGTTAGGTCTATATTGTTAACAAGAATTATGTGATGACACATGTGGTACATAGCTAGGTTAGATTCAAAATCCCATTTGCAAGTTTGCATGACTAAAGTAAAAATCATGATTTCATGTTAGAAATATTTATGCCATAAGTATATGTGTGCCATGGTTATGTGAATAGATTTAAAATCATGATTAAGTTGGATTAATTCTAGTTGAATTATACTTTTGTATTAGTCACAAAAGTAAGCACCTTTGTAAACATGTAGTAATCTTATGAACATGATTTGCTTATGTTTGACATTATGCCTAAATAAAAATATAGGTTTATGTTGTAGGTAAGACTATGTGTCAATGATGATATCTAATTTAGATTCTTAACTTAACTACAAGTTTATATGCTTTGATTCATGTCACTTATGCTTTATGACCAAAGTATACGTTACTACTATGAAAGTACACCAGTTTCTATTTTGTAGTTCCAACGTTATGTTGCAAGTTCGTGCGTTCACATTCCCCTTTTTGTGTATGTAATCACGCTTTAAGCCTCCCCTTTTTCACATGGCTAAGTTGGGCTTAAAAAGGCTAAGCCCAACATATATATATAATAAACGAACGTATTAAACGGGGGAAAATAGCGTTGGGCCAAATTAATTAATAAATGAAAATATAAAGTAAAGGGGCCCAAATTCAAGTATGGGTTGGGCCCATGATTGGTGTAACCTTCACACCATTGATTTTTAATAATGGGCCGCAAATATTTACATATAAGAAAATAAAGAAGAAAGACAAAATATGTAAACGTAGAAAATACGATGTGTTTAACCCGAGGTTGGATTGAGTTGTGATGTAAACCTGCCCGGAACCGCCCGGCTGTCCAGTAGTCACAACAATACCTATCCAATGTGGGTGGTTAAACATGGAGCCCAATAAGGACCCGAGGTTAGACTGAGTTGTGGCGTAAGACTGCCCGGAACCAACCGGCAACAGGCAGCCACAACAATACCTGTCTAATGTGAGAGGTCAAGGCTTTAATAAGACAATTAAGGCTGAGTCAGGACTGATAGGATTAAGTAAACTAAAGACTTAATCAAAAATGGGACATGCTAAACTAAACAGACTGATTGGGGGTTAGGTTCATAAAACACTTAACCAACTTAGCATGTTGGCTAGAAGTAGAAAACCTAGTAGCGGGGGACCCTTTTCAGCAGTAACCCTATAAGGTGTATCATGATACCCTGAAACTAGGCGGGGTGGGGCACGATTACTGGGCTGAATGTAAGAGGTCAAATCGACGGCGGTGGTGCAGCAGTGTAGGTTCTAACGGGGTGTGGGCGTGCACTCACTCCGGCGCAGAAAAATAAGGCACTGGGCACCAGTAGCATACCTGTGCATTCTAGGGTTGTGTCGGGTCGCCGCCATGGGACTTGATACACCCCATGGTGGGACCAGCATAGGTAACTACAACATCGGGGGTCGTAAGACACATGTAACTATGCGAGTAGGAGCCGATCATCGTAAAATGGATCACTTCACCCTGGTTATGGGGTGCCTATTGGGAACTAGTTTATATGGGTACAGAGATTAATATGGGGTACGATAGTATATTCGACCCTAGACAACTTAACCAAGTTTATAGTGCTTTCCCCATTTCTAGTTTATACTTATCATACCCAGTTCTTTATTCATAGACAGAGTAGTCCTCGACTTACTCAGGCTTTATGTCTGACTCTACTTTTCTTTTGTCTTCTTTTCTTCTGTTTCCCCCCCCCCCAGGTCCACAGGGAGGGAATACTGCAGCTTGACCAGCCTTCATATCCAGCTTGAAGAGAAAGAATGTATTGCTTGGACCTTTCCGTTTTGAACTATGGCTTCGGACAACAACTTTGGGGCTTTTGCAGTTTATTTATGTTTTCTTTATGCTTCTTTAAATAATGTAATCAAGACAGTTATGAAGGTGTTATGTTTTTTTTTGAAAGGATGTAAGACAATCATGGTGATGTTGCTGTAACACGTATTTACTTTTATGAAATAAAAGTTGCTGCTTTTCTGCTATTTACAAATATGTGTTCTTATATCTGTCTTGTATATCTGTGACTTATACTTATAAACCTCCTCCAAAATTAGGGCATTCCCTTTGAGAGTGACTCTAACGGAGGTGGGGTGTTTCAAAAGCCCAAAAGGAAAATACTTAAGTTTTTTTATTTAAATATGAAAACAACTTGTTAATATCGTAACTTGAACATACGATGTCAGAATTGAGCAAAACAAGATCCGACAGGATCGTATGGAAGAGCACTACACGATGGAACTGACGGGGAGTGAATCGAAGCTCTTTACAATTTATTGCAAAATAAATTGTCCGTCTGAATCGAATCGAGCGATGGTTATCGTTACCAACGATGATCGTCCAATGTGAGTAAAACTCACCAACTCTGAACAGTTCTATTTTTATAACGTATATTTAGAACTGATAAATGATGACCGATTGTTGTGTGTTGATTTGGTTGATTGAACTGCTAGTCAGTTAGTTGAAATTATATATATATATATATATATAAATATATAAACAGTTAAATACATATATTGAAGTTGTTTATCAGGACAGTTCATATTGAAATGAAGTTGATGTTAATTATATGATTTAACATCTATGATGCAGGGAAACAGGTTGGAGGGACCCAACTAGGTTCCTCAATTATATAAAATACTGTTTGTTTCATATACTGTGATGTATGATGTGATATATAGTCTGTTGATGATTATATGTGTTTGGATGATATCAATCACTGGGTTTGGTAGTTTAAGTACTGTAAGAAATACTGGGATGTAGACAAGGGAATTTTCAAAGTATATTTTGAAAATAAATTATTTATATAAAATCAAGGGATTTTATATACAAAAGAAAAGGTTTTTATAAAAGTAAATAATTATAAAATCAATAGAGTTAGAAAGGGAAATTTTCAAATGGTATTTGAAAATAAAATATTTATAAAATCAAAAGGGTTTTATAAATGAAATATTTATAAATGAAATATTTATAAATAGACATCTTTATAGGTGAAATTATATAGAAAGGGGAAATCTTTATAAATGAAATATTTATAAAGAAAAGGGAATATTTATAAAATCATAATATCTTATAAATGAGATATTTATTGGTTAAATAAATAGGAGATGTTAAACAAGATACTTATTTGTTAAGTAAATAAGCTATAAAAGAGATACTGACTTAGGAAACAGAATAAGTTATTAAAAGGATTATTTATTTGTTAAATAAATAAAATAAGAAAAGGAGATATTTATTTGTTAAATAAATAAGATAAGATATAAGGAATATTTATTTAGAAAATAAATAAGATATTAATAAAGGAAATACTTAGGATAAATAAATAAGGTTAATAAAGGGAATACTTGGAAATAGAAACCTAAAAGGAAATATTTGCAAACCGTTTGCAAATAGAATTTGAAAAGGGAATATTTGTAAACCATTTACAAATAGGATTAAAAAGGAAATATTAGTAAAGGCATTTAGAAATAAATAGATTATAAAGGAAATATTTATCTTTGGATAAATATATATATAAGACAGGACTTATATATGGAGAAAACAGATAAATGGAGTAGATTAATTTATAAACGATATTTATAAATTAAGTAATTATTTATCAGTGGATAAATGAGATATATTAATCAGGACTTATAATAAGAAGTAAAAATCGATTTCAGCATCGATGTTTGAAACTAAATAAGGACAAAGAGTTAATCGGTTAGGGTTAACCAGTTAGAGTAAAACCATTAGGGTTAACCGGTTAGGTTAAACCGTAGAGTAAAACCAGCTAGAGTTAATCATTTAGAGTTAAACCAGTTAGAGTTAAACAGTTAGAGTTAATCAGTTAGAGTTAATCGATAGAGTTAAATCGAACTAGAGTTATTGAATAGAGTTAAATTGAACTAGAGTTATTCAAATGGAGTTAATCGAATTTAGTTAATTCGAATATAGTTGAAATGGAGTTAATCGAATTTAGTTTATTCGAATATAGTTGAAATGAGTTACTCGAATTTAGTTATTCGAAGAAGAGAATCGAATCAGGGATATTCGAAGTGAGATAATCGAATCAGAAATATTCGAAGTGAGTTGATCGAATCTAGTTATTCGACAGGAGTTAAATCGAATAAGATTTATTCGAAGAAAGAGACTATCGAATATAAGTATTCAGAAGTTAGCAAATCGAATATAAGTAATTCGAATAAGTTATTCGAATAAGAGTTAATCCAGTAAGAGTTATTAGGTTGGAGTTATTCAAATAAGAGTTATAGATTTTAGTTAACCGAATAGGAGTAAATAAATTAGTTGTCGTTATATTATTCGAGTTAGGAAATAAAAGTCATATTTAAAGATAATATATTTCGGATGCAGGAGATTCTAACACCATTGTTATAATCACGTAAACTTGTAAAAGAAGGGGGTTCGTAAATAGAATCCGAGGGTTCGTAAGGAAGTGTTAAAGAGTTAAAAAGGTGAATCTTATCTATTTCGAGATTTGAAAGGTGGTTCAGTTAAGGTCTGAGAGGTAGCAATACCCCAACTCGATTGACCGCGTTTTTTAATTAAGAAATGGTTACGGTTCGAGTGTGAAGAGGTTAAATGGATTTAGTAATTTAGTATAGTGGTTTGAGTCATCATCGCAATATAGTTTTAAACATCTATTTAAATCCCAATTAAGAAGTTTTTGAAATGTTTCAAAACGAGAATCAGAAATTTTTTCTGATAATAGAAAATAAGAATTTAGAATATATGGAAACAGGACATAAGTAAATTTATGAAATAAAGAGATAAATGTTGAATGATGATTGATCGATATAATTTCCTCTTGGAAATAATATCGTTGTTTGCACACCTGTTTTTCTTTGATGGTTAAATCACAGACTATCGAAGTTTTGACCATTTTAACGTTGTTAATATGGAGAGACCGGTTGAATCCAAAGAACCACTCTGTATTGGCATAAGCGTTGCGAATCATATATGCCAAAGAAAATTGAAGTCAGAGTAAAGTGCAAGGGCTATTGTATAAGTCTTAGATAACAGTGCCTAAGATGGATGTACTGAATAGTGCCTTCGGTTCATCCTGTTCCTGGATGACTTGTATGGATGAATGTCTGACAGAGTATTTCCAAAAAGGTCACGTACATTGATTTCTTCAACTGTACCAAGAGTGGAAGCAGAGAAGGAAACTTCTTTAGCTAACACGTAATGTACTGTTATAGACGTCAATTAGTGATTTTCGATGGATCTGACAATGTGGCATTCGAAGTGAATTTGATGTGATAATAAAGCGTAACCTCTAGCCTCAATAACCGGTAAATGAAAGAAATTGGGCAGGTAGCATGGCTTTGTAGTTCGCACCTATTAGGGTGTATAATCACCTGATTTAGAGTTTCATTTACTTCAAAAAAAATCTATTGTTGATGCTGTCCCATTCGGGAAATGGTTGCTGATCGCAACCGTTGGTGATATACATTCGATACACTCAAGCGAAATGAGTGGTCGGTCATGTGTGGCCGGGTTGCAAGATGTTCTTGTTGAACCCAGTGTATTCCTCTCTAGAGGTACACTAGCGAAAGGTGGTTCCATACCTTGTCATAGTTGGAAATCCATTACCCAATACGTGCTTGCGGTTTTGATTGTATACTATATATGTAGAACGTGAGATGAAAGCGTTTCTGCTAGATGATTATTATATTGTGGTTGATAGACATTATTATAATATCAAAAGGTTTTTGATATAAAGATATTTTGGATTCTCATAAGGGAAAAACCCGTTCCGTTATACGGCGTGGTCTTATGAGATATCATTTACTTGTTCGAACTGTTTTAAACCGTTTTACTCATAACAGTCCTATGACTGACCCGGAGTTTATTTTGTTTTGTTTTCCCTAAACTCTTCGGTGCCCAATTTTGTACGGGCAGTCAAGTAGTCGGGATTTACAGATACTTGAGGAGCTGGAGTAGGAGGCTTCAGGATCATATAGCTATTGTTTATTTCCGCTGTGTGGTAAGTGCTGTACTGTGATAATGATGTATATTCAAGTACAGATTTATATTTCAAAGTTATGTTACATATATTATATGTTATTCGTTCCGCTGTGAGTTTCGTGTTACTATGATGTTGTGTTCTTCTTCTTCTATTCTAAGTTTCTATCTTATCTTTCCTCACCCTCTAATTTCTTTCTAATAGTTTTTTGGATTTCAGTGCAAATTGGGTTGGACTTGCATTATTTGGTCAGCTCAAATTGGACTGGAATTTCGGGTCACTACAATTGGTATCAGAGTTTAAGGTTAAGTGAATTACCTTGGCTTTGTGGCGTGACTCAGTAGAGATGGGGCTAGTAATACCCTAGATTGAGTTTAGGTGTGTATATACGAGAGCGTATTTGTTATTCAATATAAAGTGATTTTATATTGTGGAGATTTATTGGTTGAGTTGTTTATGTGTTCTGTTCGATCAGTTTGATCCACTGTATCGGCAGGAGCTTTTAAACACTCGAATACGACGAACCGTCATGGTATGTTTTGAAAAGAGGGTGAACGAAATAATTTTTATCCAAATTATATTTTGATATAAAGGATTTATATTTGTTGTCATTATAATCAAGTACGATTATAAAAGTGAAACGGTTATGTAAATAACCAATTAATATTCGCACAAGTGTTACGAAATGAATTAAATTTGAATTTAAACCAGAAATTGAATTAAAATTCTGGAAAATTGGATAAGTGTTTGTAAATGGATTTGGATTAAAAATAAGGAAAATTTAAGATCCTGGGAGATTTTAAATTGTTTTACAAGCAGTGTGAATTATATTTTGAAATGAATTTCAAAGTGGGAATGTTTAGAAATGGTTTTATAGTATTGAACTCACTTCGTTCACTAGAAAATAGATTCTGATGATGACAGCTGCATCATCAGTATTCATTTTCGAGTTGTAAGTGACGGATTACTACCGAAAAGATTTTTGTTTTGAAAGTGTTTTGCGAAAACAAGTTATACAGAAATTCAAAGATTTTGAATTGTGATTTATGATTTCAAAATTGATTGAAATAAAAAGAAAACCCAGGAATTTAAATTCTAGAATTTAAATGTAACTTGTGAAGTCAAGTAAAACTGGATTTGATTAGAGGATATTCTGAAATGGAATTGAGGTATAAGTTAAGAGTTTGGAATCGAAATGAAACTCGAGTTTAAAATGAAATTCGACTTTGTTATAAGCGAATGATTTGGTTTGAGAATGAATTGATTGGAGTTTGGTTGGGATAACATTGGTATATGCTGAATTAACAGCAGATGGAAGTGATAAAGTTGATATGCCCGACAAAATGGTACGAGTTTATATTTCATATGAGTTTGGTGATTTATGAGCCGATTTGGCAAGCCGCTTGGCTGTTTGATTTTCTTTTGGGATGGAGATGGCCCAGAGAGGTGAGTAGTGGTTTGACGTATTGACCAGTACAAAGGAGGTTATGGCGAAATTTTCCAAAAAATTAAGGCGTTAGAAAATTTCCAGAATTTTTGAAAATTTTAGTTAGTCGGAATAAATTAATATTTTAGTCGATATTAATTGGTTCAGTTGAAACTGAAGTTAAAGGGTAAACCGATAAATATTTACCCAGTAGATAGGGTCGTCTTCTAGCTTTAGCAATTTCGAGGACGAAATTATTTTAAGTGGGGAAGAATGTAATGACCCGCATTTTCAGCATTATGATAATTAATTTATTTAATTATTTAAAAAGGTGATTAAAAGGATTTCATGGTCGTTGAATTAAATAATGGTGAATATTTAATTAAAATAATAAATTAAATAATATATTTAATTTTGAAATAATCATAATTGGCTGAAATGGCAATATGGTGTGAACTGGATCATCTATGATATTTAATTCAGTTTAGAATTGAATTAGAATAACGAATATATTATTTGAACGACAGTTTGAACGTATAATTATATTATAATTAAAATCAAGCTTGAAATGGCGCGGTTGTTCGTTATTTGGCGATTTGAGCTTCAACTGGATGTACAAGGTTCGTTTTAAATCGGATTTCTGTGAAACAAGAAACATGTGGAGCTGGTGGAGTATATCTTTCTAGTGGAAGAGAAAAATCTGGATTTCGTCAGGTAGATTATGATTTACGTCCAAATCAAATTTTAGAAAAGTCGCTGTGGAATTCCTTTATAATTTATAAAGGAATTATTTATATTTTAAAAAGGAAATTCATTTTAAATCGAATATCGATTTAATCAGGATTTGAAAATTCAAGTTATAAATCCCAGTAGAGTTGTATGGTATTCCACTGTGAATATATACGATAATATAAATTTATTTATATTTAATTTAATTATATTTAAATATATTTATATATTTAAATGGGTCATTCAGAGCTTTAAAAATAGCCAGTTTTGCAAACGACCTCAGAATTCGACGAAACTAATTTTGTTGTATCTGCAATGTTAAATTATTGTTAGATGTCCAGTTTCGTGATTTTTAGAGTCAGTATGTGGCCGTACCGATTTTTAATGTGAGAAACAGTCGATATTTTGACGATTTAAAATACGCTGTGTGAGCAAACGGAGTCGGAATTCGATGAAACCAGTCTCGTTGGGACCGTAATGTCAAACTCTAGCTGCATGTCAATTTTCATAATTTTTCGGTATCGTGTGTGATCGCATGAATTTTTAGAAAGCAAAAATAAAAATAAAATATCTAAGTATGTGTGAACATTTAAGGTGCCACCCACTCATCTTTTCAAAAACACAACAGATCTCGTCCTCCTATAAAATCAATTTCATTTGGCCGCCTATAACACCCCACCTCCGTTAAGGTCACTCACAAAGGGAATGCCTTAACTTTGGTGGAGCATTTTAGTAAACAGAACGGAAACCTACAAGACAAATAAAACAGTACTTGAAAAATTTATAACTTTATTGCAATAGAAACCGAAATAAGCTTGGTTACATCCTTTCAAATCACAATATCAGAATTCAAGTACAAAATATCAGTCTCGTACAAAAGCCTTCAGAATGCATAGTTCAAAATCATAATCCCCATAGAAGAAGACAAGCCATACTTTAAGCACTTCAAGCGGAAGAAATATGGATCAGGCTAGAGTACTCCCTTCTACAAAACCTGGGGGAAAACGGAAGAAAGGAGGCGAAACAATAAGGGTCAGACAAAAAGTCTGGCAAGTCCAGTGATTTTCAGTTATGAACAGATAATAATAACATGATATGAAAATAAAACTGGATGAGAGATAACAGTAACAGGTGTAGCGGATATTACAGAAGAACAGAATGACATAAGCTATTTCTTTACACTTCTCTGCACTAATACTAGTATAACAGAATTAGGGGTCACCCTAATGTCTAAACTGAAACAGAAACGGGTACAGAATAATTTCCACAGAAGAGAGTGCTAGTATTGGGCCTTTACCACCCGAACAGAAACAGACAGAAGCAGAAACAGATTAAACCCTACGGAAACAGAATGTAGAATTAGGTGTACACTAGTAATGGGCCTTTACCACCCCAACAGATGGTACCACGCAGAAACAGACAGGTGTTACCACCCAACAGAAACAGACGGTACCAACAGAAACAGACAGAACTAAGTGTACCCTAAAACCCTACCCCAAGCGATCGGCTCCCTAATACATAAATACCCTGTGTCGGCCCCACAGTAGGGTGTATCACTCCCTAAAGTGACAACCAATCGGCACAGACCTATTTACAGATGTCACGGCGTCTTACATCCTCAGAGGCAGACCGGGATCCATGCACGCACATGACCCGGTTGGAACGCACCATCAACACCCCTCGCCATTATCAGAATGAACCGCTTATAATTAGTTCAGTAAGCGTGCCCGGACCCTACCTACTGTTGGGTCAAAGTTTTGATACCAGAAAGGGTTACTGACTAATATGGGGCCCAAACAACAGATGAAACAAGTAATTCCCTCCTAACCTTGTGTCCCCAGACTAACAGATTTTAGATTTACTTGCTTACAAATTCAGACATACAGAATTCACATCAACTAGTTCACAGACAAGTTTTCAGACTAACAGATCAGATATACAGATTTAACAAACTTACCGATTAACCAGTTACAGATTAACAGACTTACAGATTTGTCTAACTTTGTAATTGGGCCTACAGATTCACGGAACAGATTTATTAAATTCATCAGTCTAGTAGGTTTAACCCTATCTGCCCAACACGTTTTAGACATCATATTTATCTTAGATTTTCATTAATTAAATATTAATGCCTAGACCTCTCACATTAGACTGACAGTTTGCGGCTACTGGTTAGGCCGGTTGGTTCCGGGCAGATTTCTGCCACAAACTGAGTCTAACCTCGGGTTTCAAGCACGTTATGACTAACTTCCTGAACCAATTGTTTGCGGCCACCGGATGTGCCGGGCGGTTCCGGGCAGAATTACGCCGCAAACTTATTCTAACCTCGAGTTAGCCATGTTCGTCTTTGCGTCCAATTAATTAATAATTTACCATTTATGCCCACGCCTAATATACATGTCAATTATTCATAGCTAATTCAGATTATGCCAATAACAGACTGAATATATCATCTTAACAGATATAGCAGATAACAGATTTTCGCATATTAGGCGACTTAACGGATTCAGCAGATAAAGTAATTTAGCAGATTTAGCATATAACAGATTTGGCATTTTCAGCAGACTTAGAAGATGACAGATTTGGCAGATGAGCAGATCTAGCAGACTAGGCAGTAGAGCAGAACTAGCAGATTAAGCAATATAACAGAACTAGCAGATTAGGCAATATAACAGAACTCACAGATTAGGCAAATATAGCAGAACTAGCAAATTAGGCAAATATAACAGATTTAATCATTCCTTAAAGTTCCACAACCATATCTTGCCTAATTATATATTTGGCCTAAGTTTGCAAGCCTAAATAGTTGTCATGATTCACACTACGATCATATACCCCACGTTTGCATTGAATTTACATGTCACAGATTATGGTCATAATTTACATGTCCCAATTTAGTTCAACTTGCCTAGTACAAAAGATTCACATATTAATTATACCAAATATGGCCATCGATTTCAATGCATGTCATATATTCAAAAATCTCCTACTTAGGTGTTATTCACATTTGATAGTTATCAAATCTTAATATAGATCTTCACACCTAAGTCATATTCTCTTTTAAATCATGAATTGTTATATAAACAATATGCCCAACGATCTAGTTATAACAGATCTTAATTCAAAATATGCGTTATGTCCAATGTCTCAAGTCACATGTTAACATACTATGGTTCCTCTTCTTCCAATTCACAGAATACGCATAGATCCAAATCTAGTTCACAACCTATGTCCTTTTTCTTAAATCGGTCACAGATTAGTCATGTCCAATTATGCCACATTAATTATTTTTCCCAAACATTTTAGCGTTCGTGCGTTAATCTCTTAGGAGATTGGCGCAGGCTCGTAGTAGCCTGGCTATAGAACAGAAAGAAGAAGAGATACAGAATAAAATAGATCAGAACAGAACATACACAATCTCAAATTCAGATTTACAATCATGTCACAGTTATGATTAAAATTTATATCGGAAAATAACTGCACTTGCCTTGGTTGGATTAAAGAAAGAACTTTAATTGTTGTAGAATCGTTGTAGAAGCTTTAATCTCTAGTTTGAATTGAGTTGCTTAGGTTGATGTTGATTAGCTTCTAGTTTTGATTTCGGCAGAGTGGCGACGCCATTTTTATTTTTATTTAGAACAGAGGCAGGGTAGAATAGAATTGTGTGTAGAGAAGGCTAGGTTTGGGGCTGTTTAAATAGGGTCAAGTCAACGAATCTAGACAGCAATCGGACCAGAAACATCAGAGTGAACTCTGACTCAAAAATGGGCTCGGGGACCAGGTCGACACCCAGGTCTACTGCCCAGTCGACCTGGCCAGGGGGGTCGACTGCCCAGTCGACTCCCCAGTCGACCTGGGTCTGGGTGGGAAATTTCCCGCCCAGTCTGTTCTGGGTTTGAAATTCGAATTTTGAATTCGAATTCGTGCTGTTTTTAATTCTGAAAATTTCTGAAACTTTGGAAGGCCATAACTTCTTCATATGGACTCCGATTTACGCAAACTCAGACTCTTTTTCAAGCAGAATTCCGAGACGAACGCAATGGCGCAACCCGTTTCCCTTGATTTTTATTTTAAAAATTAATTATCCTTTGATTTGTTACTTATACGTTCACAGAAAATATGGGGTGTTACATTCTCCCCTCCTTAAAGGATTTCGTCCCCGAAATCTTCAAGTTAAGAAGAATGTGTCCTACCATCCAACATCCATCAACTCAATCATCAATCACTGGCGTCCATTGTCCTTAGAAACTTATAATGTTGTATGAACATATGCAAAGGTGTGTGTATATGTTCCTTATCTAATGCAAAGATCAGGCGGTCCACTGATTCAGTTGACCTCCTTAATGCGAATTATGCCAGTGCCATGAGTCCAACATGTATGCAAATTTTCCTATTTGATACATATCATTTCTATATGAGTGCACAACCATTCAGTCATATGCAACATCCATGTGCTAAGTCAATCATTTTGCATCCACAAAAATTGAAAAATGCTCACACATCCATATGCAGTATGAGAGTGTTTTCGAGCCGATCTAGTGCCTAGTGTGTGTATATGCATCCACGAGCAACCACTAGCAACCACTTGCAACCATCAGACATAACATGTCTCAAACACATGTTTACACCCATTAGTTTCTACCTAAAGTTCGAAGATTCGATCGATAGGATACAGTCGAATGATGGAAGCGAGTACAAATAAAACAAAAACTTGGTTCCCATTAGACATGGGTCCTAAGTATCGGCCCCGAAGACCGAAACCAACATCAAATTGACACCCAGAGGATTACCCTCTTTAGATAATGTCAAAACTGGAAATCTTAACCTTATCGGGAATATTCAGATATTTACAGATTACCGGTACAGATCAGGTTACCGAACTAAGCATGATAAAACCCAGAATGTATGCGTCCTACTTGACGCCTAACACAGATATCTCTCAAACCCCAATCTATCACAAACAGATTAGTCATAACCCTTATGGGTTTGAGTCTACAGCGGAATAAAAAACAATACTAGTATTAAAGTGCAGATTATCGATTACAGAATCAAAAAGCCAGAATCAGAAAGAGTTTGAACTTAACAATCAGATAAGAAACTTAAACCTTCTACTCAAACTTTCTTATTTCTATCCTATCCATTCGCCTGTCCTCCAGAAGTGGGTTCTGCCCTCTGTCATTGCCCTCGTTTCTTCGGGCAGTCCCTAGTGAAGTGTCCCATCTCGCCACAGTTGAAGCAAGTTCCCTTCCTTTTTCTGCAATCCTTGTTCAGATGAGTCGAGCTTCCAATGTAAAGCACTTCCCCTTCTAATCTTCAGACTTCTCGTCCTTCTTTTGTGTTTCCTTTTTGGGCCATGCTTTCTTATTCTGTGGTTCTTCCTTCTTTGTCTCTTTCGGGCCCTTGTCTTCCTCGTGCAGTAGTGCCATGTCCACCAATTTCTCATAAGTCACTCCCATGGGTACATGAGTCATGGTTAGGCTGTGCAGTGGCTCGTTCAATCCTTTAACAAAGCGGAGAGCCTTTTTATCCTGACTGTTGACTAAATCCAATCCGAATCTAGCCAGTTGGTTGAAGTGGTTGACGTATTCCTTGACCGTCATACTTCCTTGCTTAAGAGATAAGAACTTTTCCAGTTGTAGACTTCGTTCAGCTTGCGAGAGGAATTTTGTCTCAAACCTTATTCTGAAATCCATCCATGTCTCAACCGGCCTCTCGGCGTTTGTGACTTCCCACCAATAGGAAGCTTCATCTTTGAGCAGCCATACCGCCAACTGTACCTTCTGCCTATCGTCCACCTCGAAGATAACGAATAGATCCTCAGTTTCTTTGAGCCAGTTCCTCGCTTCTACGAATGATTCAGTTCCCTTGAAATCCTTCCCACCCATGGCCCTAAAATCTCTACAGATCTTTGAGAAAGCAATTGCACGAGGAGGGGGCGGAGGAGGGGGATCATTTGCTGGACCTGCGGCGGCGGTCCTAGCCTCAAGATATTGACGAAACCAACCGGGTACATGAACACCCTCTGGTATCTCAGATGCTTCAGACATGCTGAAACGAAAAAGGAAAGATTCAATAACAAAAAGGATTGAAGGTAAGATATATGGCTCTTGGGGATTATGTTTTTCAAAAATAGGCTTTACTTTCAAAAATTCTTCCTTTTAAAACCTTTTTGAAAATAGTTTTCAAAAACTTTACCCAATCTGGTAACCTCGCTCTGATACCAAGTGTAACACCCCACCTCCATTAAGGTCACTCACAAAGGAAATGCCTTAACTTTGGTGGAGCATTTTAGTAAACAGAACGGAAACTTACAAGACAGATAAAACAGTACTTGAAAAATTTATAACTTTATTACAACAGAAACCGAAATAAGCTTGGTTACATCCTTTCAAATCACAATATCAGAATTCAAGTACAAAATATCAGTCTTGTACAAAAGCCTTCAAAATGCATAGTTTAAAATCATAATCCCCACAAAAGAAGACAAGTCATACTTTAAGCATTTCAAGCGGAAGAAATCTGGATCAGGCTAGAGTACTCCCTTCTACAAAACCTGGGGGGAAACGGAAGAAAGGAGGCGAAACAACAAGGGTCAGACAAAAAGTCAGGCAAGTCCAGTGATTTTCAGTTATGAATAGATAATAATAACATGACATGAAAATAAAACTGGATGAGAGATAACAGTAACAGGTGTAGCAGATATTACAGAAGAACAGAATGACATAAGCTATTTCTTTACACTTCTCTGCACTAATACTAGTATAACAGAATTAGGTGTCACCCTAATGTCTAAACTGAAACAGAAACGAGTACAGAATAATTTCCACAAAAGAGAGTGCTAGTAATGGGCCTTTACCACCTGAACAGAAACAGACAGAAACAGAAAAAGATTAATCCCTACGGAAACAGAATGTAGAATTAGGTATACACTAGTAATGGGCCTTTACCACCCCAATAGATGCTACCACGCAGAAACAGACAGGTGTTATCACCCAACAGAAACAGACAGTACCAACAGAAACAGACAGAACTAAGTGTACCCTAAAACCCTACCCCAAGCGATTGGCTCCCTAATACATAAATACCCTGTGTCGTTCCCACAGTAGGGTGTATCACTCCCTAAAGTGAGAACCAATTGGCACAGACCTATTTACAGATGTCATGGCGTCTTACATCCTCAGAGGCAGACCGGGATCCATGCACGCACATGACCCGGTTGGAATGCACCATCAACACCCCTCGCCATTATCAAAATGAACCGCTTATAATTAGTTCAGTAAGCGTGCCCGGACCCTACCTACTGTTGGGTCAAAGTTTTGATACCAGAAAGGGTTACTGACTAATATGGGTCCCAAACAACAGATGACACAAGTAATTCCCTCCTAACCTTGTGTCCCCAGACTAACATATTTCAGATTTACTTGTTTACAAGTTCAGACATACAGAATTCAGATCAACTAGTTCACAGACAAGTTTTCAGACTAACGGATCATATATACAGATTTAACAGACTTACCGATTAACCAGTTACAGATTAACAGACTTACAGATTTGTCAAACTTTGTAATTGGGCCTACAGATTCACGGAACGGATTTATTAAATTCATCAGTCTAGTGGGTTTAACCCTATCCGCCCAACACGTTTTAGACATCATCTTTATCTCAGATTTTCATTATTTAAATACTAATGCCCAGACCTCTCACATTAGACTGACAGTTTGCGGCTACTGGTT
This sequence comes from Allium sativum, assembly GCA_030737875.1. NCBI lineage: Eukaryota > Viridiplantae > Streptophyta > Magnoliopsida > Asparagales > Amaryllidaceae > Allium > Allium sativum. Next base: position 611,733,122 of record CM060922.1, read on the forward strand.
AGGCCGGTTGGTTCCGGGAAGATTTCTGCCTCAAACTGAGTCTAACCTCGGGTTTCAAGCACGTTATGACTAACTTCCCACATTAGAATCTATTGTTTACGACCACTGGATGTGTCGGGCGGTTCCGGGCAAAATTACGCCGCAAACTCATTCTAACCTCGAGTTAGCCATGTTCATCTTTGCGGCCAATTAATTAATAATTTACCGTTTATGCCCACGCCTAATATACATGTCAATTATTCATAGCTAATTCAGATTATGCCAATAACAGACTGAATATATCAACTTAACAGATATAGCAGATAACAGATTTTCGCAGATTAGGCGACTTAACGGATTCAGTAGATTAAGTAATTTAGCAGATTTAGCATATAATAGATTTGGCATTTTCAGCAGACTTAGCAGATGACAGATTTGGCAGATGAATAGATCTAGCAGACTAGGCAGTAGAGCAGAACAAGCAGATTAAGCAATATAACAGAACTAGCAGATTAGGCAATATAACAGAACTAGCAGATTAGGCAAATATAGCAGAACTAGCAAATTAGGCAAATATAACAGATTTAATCATTCCTTAAAGTTTCACAACCATATCTTGCCTAATTATAAATTTGGCCTAAGTTTGCATGCCTAAATAGTTGTCATGATTCACACTATGATCATATACCCCACGTTTGCATTGAATTTACATGTCACAGATTATGGTCATAATTTACATGTCCCAATTTAGTTCAACTTGCCTAGTACAAAAGATTCACATATAAATTATACCAAATATGGCCATCGATTTCAATGCATGTCATATATTCAAAAATCTCCTACTTAGGTGTTATTCACATTTGATAGCTATCAAATCTTAATATAGATCTTCACACCTAAGTCATATTCTCTTTCAAATCATGAATTGTTATATAAACAATATGCCCAACGATCTAGTTATAACAGATCTTAATTCAAAATATGCGTTATGTCCAATGTCTCAAGTCACATGTTAACATACTATGGTTCCTCTTCTTCTAATTCACAGAATATGCATAGATCCAAATCTAGTTTACAACCTATGTCCTTTTTCTTAAATCAGTCACAGATTAGCCATGTCCAATTATGCCACATTAATTATTTGTCCCAAACATTTTAGCGTTCGTGCGTTAATCTCTTAGGAGATTGGCGCAGGCTCGTAGTAGCCTGGCTATAAAACAGAAAGAAGAAGAGATACAAAATAAAATAGATCAGAACAGAACATACACAATCTCAAATTCAAATTTACAATCATGTCACAGTTATGATTAAAGTTTATATCGGAAAATAACTGCACTTGCCTTGGTTGGATTAAAGAAAGAACTTTAATTGTTGTAGAATCGTTGCAGAAGCTTTAATCTCTAGTTTGAATTGAGTTGCTTAGGTTGATGTTGATTAGCTTCTAGTTTTGATTTCGGCAGAGTGGCGACGCCATTTATATTTTTATTTAGAACAGAGGCAAAGTAGAAGCATAATAGAATTGTGTGTAGAGAAGGCTAGGTTTAGAGCTGTTTAAATAGGGTCAAGTCAACGAATCTAGATAGAAATCGGACCAGAAACATCAGAGTGAACTCTGACTCAAAAATGGGCTCGGGGACCAGGTCGACACCCAGGTTGACTGCCCAGTCTACCTGGCCAGGGGGGTCGACTGCCCACTCGACTCCCCAGTCGACCTGGGTCTGGACGGGAAATTTCCCGCCCGGTCTGTTCTGGGTTTGAAATTCGAATTTTGAATTCGAATTCGTGCTGTTTTTAATTCTGAAAATTTCTGAAACTTTGGAAGGCCATAACTTCTTCATATGGACTCCGATTTACGCAAACTCGGACTCGTTTTCAAGCAGAATTCCGCGACGAACACAATGGCACAACCCGTTTCCCTTGATTTTTATTTTAAAAATTAATTATCCTTTGACTTGTTACTTATACGTTCAAAGAAAATACGGGGTGTTACACCGCCACTCAGTAAGGTAAAAACATGATGAAGGCAAGAAAGAAAAATCAAATACAAAGCAAAAAAATTTCTATAAATCGAAATGAGTATATGTTTGAGTTGCTGAGAGTATCCTCTACCCTCTCATATGATTTTTGTGTGGTTCGAAACCCGTTGGCTCACCTGCGGATATACACAGCGTCGGTTTGTTTAAACTATGGTTTGGGTTTTCGAGTGATTCAAACTTCGTATCGCGATTTAAAGGTTGGATTTGTGCTCAAGAGATTGAATAGCAACTCATTTCATTTTTTTGAGGGAATCCGTGTTTTATTGTGTCGATCGAATTTCTGTATGGCGCGGTTTTGGGTGAGTGAAGTCGCGATTTCATTGAGGTGTTGGAGTCGAATCATTTCGTGAGAAGTTGAAAGATGATTTCCTTGCGTCGGGAGGGAGAACGGATCAGAATTTGTGGGATCAGAACGAGAAGTTGAACGGTGTCTGGAGTGGAAAAATGGGGGTTACTGGAACTGAAAAGGGGCGTACGAGTTTAAGGTATCATGGCCAGGTGGATGGAGGTTTGGGAGAGGCGTTCGATGGTGGAGATAGTTGGAAGAATCATGAAGAGAAGAGGGGTGCATGGATAATAAGGAATCGGCTATTGGTTGTTTTGCTGGAGGAGTGTGTCAATGAGGAAGAAAGGCGTGATTGTGGAGCGGGCCTGGATTGAGAAATAAGACCATGGGCCGGATAAAGAAGGTAAAGCCCAAAAGGAAAATACTTAAGTTTATTTATTTAAATATGAACACAACTTGTTAATATCGTAACTTGAACATACGATGTCAGAATTGAGCAAAACAAGATCCGACAGGATCGTATGGAGGAGCACTACACGATGGAACTGACGGGGAGTGAATCAAAGCTTGTTACCATTTATTGCAAAATAAATTGTCTGTCTGAATTGAATCGAGCGATGGTTATCGTTACCAACGATGATCGTCCAATGTGAGTAAAACTCACCAACTCTGAACAGTTCTATTTTTATAACGTATATTTAGAACTGATAAATGATGATTGATTGTTGTGTGTTGATTTGGTTGATTGAACTGCTAGTCAGTTAGTTAAAATTATATATATATATATATATATATATATATATATATATAAACCGTTAAATATATATTGAAGTTGTTTATCAGAACAGTTCATATTGAAATGAAGTTGATGTTAATTATATGATTTAACATCTGTGATGCAGGGAAACAGATTGGAGGGACCCAACTGGGATCCTCAATTATATAAAATATTGTTTGTTTCATATACTGTGATGTATGATGTGATATATAGTCTGTTGATGATTATGTGTGTTTGGATGATATCAATCACTGGGTTTGGTATTTTAAATACCGTAAGAAATACTGGGATGTAGACAAAGGGATTTTCAAAGTATATTTTGAAAATAAATTATTTATATAAAATCAAGGGATTTTATATATAGAAGAAAATGGTTTTATAAAAGTAAATAATTATAAAATCAATAGAGTTAGAAAGGGAAAATTTCAAATGGTATTTGAAAATAAAATATTTATAAAATCAAAAGGGTTTTATAAATGAAATATTTATAAATGAAATATTTATAAATGAAATATTTAATAATGAAATATTTATAAATAGAAATCTTTATAGGTGAAATTATATAGAAAAGGGAAATCTTTATAAATGAAATATTTATAAAGAAATGGGAATATTTATAAAATCATAAGATCTTATAAATGAGATATTTATTGGTTAAATAAATAGGAGATGATAAACGAGATACTTATTTGTTAAGTAAATAAACTATAAAAGAGATACTGACTTAGGAAACAGAATAGGTTATTAAAAGGATTATTTATTTGTTAAATAAATAGAATAAGAAAAGGAGATATTTATTTGTTAAATAAATAAGATAAGATATAAGGAATATTTATTTAGAAAATAAATAAGATATTAATAAAGGAAATACTTAGGATAAATAAATAAGGTTAATAAAGGGAATACTTGGAAATAGAACCCTAAAAGGAAGTATTTGCAAACCGTTTGCAAATAGAAATTGAAAAGGGAATATTTGTAAACCATTTACAAATAGGATTAAAAAGGAAATATTGGTAAAGGCATTTAGAAATAAATAGATTATAAAGGAAATATTTATCTTTCGATAAATATATATATATATATATATATATATATATATATATATATAAGTCAGGACTTATATATGGAGAAAACAGATAAATGGAGTAGATTAATTTATAAATGATATTTATAAATTTAGTAATTATTTATTAGTGGATAAATGAGATATATGAATCAGGACTTATAATAAGATGTAAAAATCGATTTCAACATCGATGTTTGAAACTAAATAAGGACAAAGAGTTAATCAGTTAGGGTTAACCAGTTAGAGTAAAACCATTAGGGTTAACCAGTTAGGTTAAACAGTAGAGTAAAACCAGCTAGAGTTAATCAGTTAGAGTTAAACCAATTAGAGTTAAACAGTTAGAGTTAATCATTTAGAGTTAATCGATAGAGTTAAATCGAACTAGAGTTATTTAATAGAGTTAAATCGAACTAGAGTTATTCAAATGGAGTTAATCGAATTTTGTTTATTCAAATAGAGTTGAAATGGAGTTAATCGAATTTAGTTTATTTGAATAGAGTTGAAATGAGTTAATCGAATTTAGTTATTCGAAGAAGTGAATCGAATCAGGGAGATTTGAAGCGAGATAATCGAATCAGAAATAGTCGAAGTGAGTTGATCGAATCTAGTTATTCGACAGGAGTTAAATCGAATAAGATTTATTCGAAGAAAGAGACTATCGAATATAAGTATTCGGAAGTAAGCAAATCGAATATAAGTTATTCGAATAAGTTATTCGAATAAGAGTTAATCCAGTAAGAGTTATTAGGTTGGAGTTATTCAAATAAGAGTTATAGATTAGAGTTAACCGAATAGGAGTAAATAAATTAGTTGTCGTTATATTGTTCGAGTTAGGAAATAAAAGTCATATTGAAAGATAATATATTTCAGATGCAGGAGATTATAACACCATTGTTATAATCACGTAAACTTGTAAAAGAAGGGGGTTCGTAAATAGAATCCGAGGGTTCGTAAGGAAGTGTTAAAGAGTTAAAAAGGTGAATCTGATCTATTTCGAGATTTGAAAGGTGGTTCAGTTAAGGTCTGAGTGGTAGCTATACCCTAACTTGATTGACTGTGTTTTTTAATTAAGAAATGGTTACAGTTCGAGTGTGAAGAGGTTAAGTGGATTTAGTAATTTAGTATAGTGGTTTGAGTCATCATCGCAATATAGTTTTAAACATCTATTTAAATCCCAATTAAGAAGTTTTGGAAATGTTTCAAAACGTGAATCAGAAATGTTTTCTGATAATAGAAAATAAGAATTTAGAATATATGGAAACAGGAGATAAATAAATTTATGAAATAAAGAGATAAATGTTGAATGATGATTGATCGATATAATTTCCTCCTGGAAATAATATCGTTGTTTGCACATCTGTTTTTCTTTGATGGTTAAATCACAGACTATCGAAGTTTTGACCATTTTAACGTTGTTAATATGGAGAGACCGGTTGGATTATTATCCAAAGAACCACTCTGTATTGGCATAAGCGTTGCGAATCATATATGCCAAAGAAAATTTAAGTCGGAGTAAAGTGCAAGGGCTATTGTATAAGTCTTAGATAACAGTGCCTAAGATGGATGTACTGAATAGTGCCTTCGATTCATCCTCTCTTGGGTGTCCAATTTTGTACGGGCAGTCAAGTAGTCGGGATTTACAGATACTTGAAGAGATGGAGCAGGAGGCTTCAGGATTATATAGCTATTATTATTCCGCTGTGTTGTAAGTGTTGTACCTTGAAAATGATGTATATTCAAGTACATATTTATATTTCAAAGTTATGTTATATAATATATGTTATTCGTTCCGCTGTGTGGTTCGTGTTACTCTGATGTTGTGTTGTTCTTTTTTTCTTCTATTCTAAGTTTCTATCTTATCTTTCCTCACCCTCTAATTTCTTTCATTAACTATTCGGTTATTTTCGATCCTTGGATGTTCGATATGTGTTGTATATCGGATAACCAAGACCGCAAATTTCTGGGTCGTTACAATCTAAGTAGTGCACCGTGGTGGTGTTCGGCAAATGCAAGGCAACACCAAGGTTGATATAATAAAAGTAATCCAAATAAACTATCATATATCTTATAGTGCATGAAACAAAATATAATAATAACATAGAATGATATAAAACAGGTGAGATAGTATAAGTAAAAAACTTAATAATGAGCATCAGAGTAATAGATCCACATCATGACATAATATATAATTAGGAATATATAGATACGTCACCAAAATATTGTCTCTACATATAACACTATTATGCCCAACGTAGTGACCAACTGAAGTAAACATGGTATAAATGTAATATATCCATATATGGAAAGCCTCCTGGTCGTCTTCGATCAACTATTCGAGCACATTTACCTATTTCTAGTTTTCTCATTTAAGAGCACCTCGAGTAATAAGAAGCAATGCATAAAACTCCAAGTCAAACAAGGTATGGGGTGAGAGATAGTAATCATAGCTACTAATAAAGCAACACTATAGGTATAAAGAATCATACCTGATCTGTCCCTATATCCAAGGAGTTACACATGCAGTAACGTACTATACTCTAAGGTCATAACAATACTGAGTGTAAATATGAGTGCACATGATAAGGTGATAGCAAGCATTCAAACATAATATCCATCTTCACATTCACTCACTCATTGCCTTGGCTATAAGATCACACTCGGCCTCTATGGTACCACTGGATAAGGACTCGAAACTGGTCCTGTGTTGTCACTAATTTCCAGAACTTCGAATAAATTTCCCGAACCTGGTCCAAGCGACGCACACACTTACTACTGCTAAATCCCAAGTACCTGCATAAGCCTTGTGCATCGATGATCCCTTTGCATACGTATCCACATCAAAGTCCATCTTCGAAATCACATTGTTGGTTCCCATTTGGATCCCTTGTGGTAACTCCTCACTTGAACTTTACTTGCATCTCGGATTCAGGCTAATCATATTGGATTTCGTCTTCCGAAGAGTGAAGTCGTCACCATGAAGGAACACCATGCTATGCTTGCTCTATTACTTGAAGTCACCACCCAAACCAACCTCCGTTTCCTCACCAACTCCGGATCGACCTAGCCGATTTGGATCCAGATCAGCCTAACCGATCAAGATGAGGGTGTTGGTCGAACCGAGATCCGAATTTGCTACCGAACCATACATCAGTTTGTATACCGATCCGGATTCGGATCAGCCAAGCCGATCAGGTACTGGTTTTGTATGCTAAACTGGAGGCTCCTTCCCCTCCATTCCTTAACCAAATTATACTCTCTCTGGCCAAACGAGAGCTATTTCCTTATGCCGAACCGGACTTGAAGATGCCATAGTTTGGTCTCTAAAACTCCAAACGACTTGAAATTTTGCCTAAAACTTCTTTTGGACCTTCTATGTCGCCCCTATATATCATGCTGATTCGAGTCCATGCCAATCTGACTCGATGGATAAATCGGGATTGGATTAACCGGAATCCGCTACATGTTTTCTCCATCCTATTTCGCCATTCGTCGGCATTTGCATCCATTCTAGCATTTCTAAGCAATATACTAATATGTAAAACAAATTCAAGCAACATTCAGATCAACAAAATTGAATAAACTACCCAAAAGTCATTTTCATATGGCAAACCGAACCCTTCCTTAAATTTTGAGTTTCACAAATCTCACCCAAATCAATCCAAGCTTACATATATACCATTATATGATTAGTGATGATTTATAAGCATTTTTCATATTTTTAAGATGTATTTACATGCCAATATATCTTAATAAGTGAGCAAGAATAATAATCACTAACCTTAATCACCAAAATAGTTTTAGATCCAGGATGAAAATATTTGGATCGGATTCCAAGGTGTTGCACCAGCTTTAGGCTTTATTTGACTTAATCTTCACTTAACATGGTTATTTGGCTAATTTAGGTATGGACTAGACAGCCTTTATAAGATGGAAACTATTAAATGGATTGGGAATCTATTTTGGGAGTTGTGTAATGAGTAGAAGATGATTCTTTAACTCATTTCTTCCCCCACATACTCCAATCCCGAAACGGATAGTGGGCCCACGCCCTAATGACTCATCTAGGCCCATTTAAGCCGTTTAATATTGTAACTACTCAGATTTTTAACCGTTTTGTTTAAATTTTTAATTTGGTTTTAAATATTTATTTAGAAATATGTATGGTTTTTATTTATTAATTTTAATGAAATTTGAATGTATAATTTATAAATAATTTAAAACGAGCTCGTAACGTCGCAGTAGTACGTAATACTACGTTTTGAACTTCAATTGAATATATTGAATCCAGTTTAAGTCGAAATTTTTTGAAACAAGATTTTGAATGTATTGAATTTTATTTTTCTAATTAAAGAGAAAAATCGAGGTTTTATATTGTAGATTTTGAATTATGTCCAAATCAATTTTTCAAATAGTCGTTATGGAATCGTTTATAAACTATAACGTTTTATTAAATAAAATAAATGGGGTTTTAATAAATTTAATATCGTTTTAATATGGAATTTAATAAAATGGTTTCTGAATAGTTATATATGCTATTGGAATATATATGTAAGGTGATAAAGATTTAAAATTCAGTTTAATGTTGACTTAATGTTAATGTGAATTTTATATTAATTTAATCCAGTTAAAAATAGCAAAATTTTAAAAAGTCACGGATTTGAACGGAATTAGTTTCATTGGATCTGTAATAATATATTATTATCGTTTTTGGATTTCGTAACATTTGAATTAGTATTGGGGTATACGATTTGAAATAATTTAATGGAAGTCAATTTAAAATCATTGAATATAAATTAATATCTTTTGCATATGTTAAAATTACATCTCGAAAATTTATTCCCATATGTATAAAATACAATTAAAGCCTAAAATCGTCGGTCACGGCATTTTAATTAGTGTTGGGAACCACGAGTTATCTTATAAAATAAAGTTGTTTCAACAAGTTATTTTCTAAAATCCTTCGTATCTTATCTGAAAACTTCGCCTAGGAAAAATCGCAATATATCTGTATGAACCATGTGAAGTGTATCAGCAAATGTCGGCTACATCAGTAGGAAAAATATCCCTATGCATGGCAGCATCATGCACAAGCTGAGGAATAATATATATATATATATAATGAAATAATCATATGAACTTAGAAACACCCGCAACAATCAAATTACATATTTAACAGTAAGTTTAGCATCCTGGTATCTCAAACCTTTTGGCTTTTTGGCTTGCTAAGATAATAATTTGCCAATAATTGAATTTTAGATGCAGTTTGAATTAGTTGTCAACTGATCCATAACATTTAGAGTATGAAAACCATTTTAAGCAGTTGCACTTACATGGCTTCAGAAACGAATCTAGAGAGGGGCAAGTGGGGGCGGTTTCCCCTTCGAATCCCCCCCCGGCCCCTCCTTCAAAATTATAGGTTGAAATTAAAGGTAAACTAATGGTATTTATATCCTGTGAAATCTCGGAAATCTTGTTTGCTGAAAATGACAGGCCATCTCAACTATAAAATAATTGAAGTCTCCCCATTCTTCTTCGTTCAATCAACAGTAAACATTTCGAGCCATCAAAATTCGGTTCTTCCTAAATTTATACGAAATCAAAGACAATCTTAAAAACACTGAAACAAATTTCAGTGAGTTTGTAGCCATGAGAGTTTCACGTTCATATAGAAATCAGGCAACTCGCCTATGATTCCTGGAACGCAAGTTTGGACCAACCGATTAAGGCTGAGGGGTACGGAAAACTGAGGCGATAAGTAACGAAAAGGGAGCCACGACTGGATTTGTGGTGGTAAGGAGGATCGGACGGCGGAGTTTAGCGATTTTAGGAGGGGAAAAATGTCGCTGCTGTTTTCTTTAGCCGGTGTGGCTGACCCATAACGCAGGCGGCGAGGGAGAGTGCGAGCTCAGGCCCTTGGAGATGGAAGATAACTCACGGAAAGAGGAGACCGATGGTGAGGTCAGCTTGGATTTTGATGAACTAGAGGAGGAGGAGTTGGGATTAATAGATGCGGCAATGGTGAAGAGTTGTAGGAGAAAGAATCGATTTTTTTTTTTTTTTTTTTTTTTTTTTTTTTGTGAAGAGGAAGACAGGTTAAGGAATCAAACGTGTGATTTGGGTAATGGTGTTAATTAATTAAATAATTTATTTATTTTAATTCAAGATTATATTATAACACTTATATCTTTCGTACGTGAGCAGAATTCAATAAAACAAGATTCGTTGTAATCGCGGTGAAGAGTACTACATTATTGAGCCGAATCGGAAGAAATCAGAAACAACTGGGGTTTTAATTTAATTTTAAATGTTAGTTTAAAATTAAATGAAATAGCACTGAAATCTTTCAATCAAAATAAGTTGAGTTAATTCTCACGCTTTCTGAAATACTATGATGTGATTAAATTCATATAATTATAACTTATCATTGTTAGTATAAAATTGGGTGATTGGTTGCTTGGTTGAGTATTGGTTGTTTGTTGGTTGTCGACATTATTTATGTCGAATTGAATAATTTAGATTAAAATATTTATTTCAAGTATTATTATTATTAGATGATGTTATGCAGGGAAGAAAAGGTTGGTGGGATCCAGCCGGATTCCTAAATATTATATGTGTTGTTTGTTTTTATATTATTTAGGGTTAATTGTCAAGAATAATCCGAATTTTAACGTGTCTTCCCATAATAATCTCAAGTTTGGATTATTTCTGAATAATCTGAAGTTTGGTGGGTGTCTTCCCAAATTAATCCCATTTAGTTGTATCTTCCCATATTAATCCAAAGTTTGGGGGTATCTTCCCATATTGATCCCAAAATAACACGTGAAAAAGTCATCAAAAGTCATCGGGATCATTACGGGAAGACACTCCCCTAACTTTGGATTATTCAGAAATAATCCAAACTTGGGATTATTTTGGGAAGACACGTTAAATTTCGGATTATTCTTGACAATTAATCCTATTATTTATATATGCACTGATTAAACCCAAATGATACCGGAAACCTGTTTGGATGTTGACGTTGAATTGAAATTCAGCGTTGTTTTTCTAATCAATATACGGTATTTATTGAGAAATTGGCAGAAAATGGACTGAAATACACCTTCTTATTTAGTCGTTGAATTATCGTCAAGTAAATTGACGAAGTTAAGTTATGAAATTTATTTTCATAACTAAAGTAAGATTTTTCTATGAAGTTTTGAAAATAAATCTATAATAATAATAATAATAATAATAATAATATGTTTTATAAGTATTATAAAATGATTTTATAATGAGAATTTAACATTTAAATAAGGTTTTAAAAGTAAATAAAGCTATAATTAATCTATATGTTTGGAAAAAAATGTTTATAAGAAAACAATTTAGTAATATTATTAATTATATTAATCTAAAAGGAAGAATTTACCGAAATCAGTAAATTCGAATTAACCGATGATTTAAAGTTGATTAAGTCAACTGTTTTGTTGAAGTTTATTGTTAGATTAATTGATTTCCAATTAATCTAATGAAAAGTAAATACTAATTATCCTTTTATTTAACGATGCTAAAAATGATTATTTAATTAGACATTGTTTAATAAAGTGATTAACTAATCTGTTTTAGTTAATGAAGAAGTAAACTGTTTTACTGCAGTAAGTAATTACGTTAAGTATTATTTTATTATTATTTTAAATTAAAGTGATTATTTCTTAAATGAAATTCATTTAGGAAAATAACTGAGTTGTAATGACTTTTAAGTAAAGATTAGTGAAGGTTCTGAAAGAAGATTTAATTATATAATTAAAAATCCAAATGTCTTTGGAAAGGTTTATAAAAGAAATCAAAACTAAAGTATAAATTTAAATAGAAGTTTTACTTAATTGAATTAAGTAAAAGGGTTCGAATAGAAGAAAATGTCGAAGGGGCAAAGAAGATGAACATTAAAAGGAATTGGGTAAGGAAAGCATTAAACTGATTTTTGTTTACAATCCGAGTTTCATAAACGGAGTTATAATTGATATTTGAGCTAATGCGATAGTTAAAAATAAATATTCTATTTAATGCTTGATTTGAATTAAAAAGAAGGTTTCTATGAATGCGAAGATACTTAATAGACTTGGGTAAAAAGATAGGTCAATGGGTTGTTAATGAAATTCGTAAATTAAGAGATAATAAGATGTAATGGTTTTTGGTAAAGGAGTTTGATAAGTGGATTTTAGTTTAAAAATCCAGGAATTTGGTTTTATAATATGAGGTTTAATAATTCCGTATGAAGTATTTGGTAAATGGATAATAAAAGCTATAAATGGAATTGGATTAAAAGAATTTAGAGTTAAAGGTAAAGTGTTGGTAAGAATGATTTAATATATGGATCGAATTGAAATAGTTATAATCAATCAAGATTTCCCAAAACAGGAATATGGTTTATAAACCATATTTTAATTAAAATAGAAATAAGAATTTCGGTTGATAATTTAAGTAGTATGGATTTTTGAGTCATGAAATTTTATCTATCTCAAGATAAGAACGTTGTCGATCAAGATCTGAAAGGTAAATAAAATACCCCAACTTGAATGGCTTTACTATTATCGAGGGATGATATTAGTTTGTGATGGGTAAGAAAGTTGAAATTGGTTATTATTTCCAAATTACTAAAGCAAAAGATGATTTGCCAAGATAAGTAAATAGAATTGAATTTTAATCGATGTATTGATTTGTAAGGATTCAATAAGGAGGCTTTTAACAAATAAATTTGAATAATATAGCCTAAGCTGCTAATGTACTTGATAATACTATTGGGATTGATAGTTTAAAACCCGACTATCAATGAAATATCTTATTGGATTTTTTTTGACGTGTTGTTTCAAAGAGACCGGGATGGGAACTAGACCCAAAACCAGTTCGAACCAACGTTGCGATCGAAACTAACTTGCAACAAATAAAGATGGAGCATTGAAGACCGTAGATATTCATAAGCGGAAGAACTACTGATAATCTCTCGGTAGCACGCACAAGAAAGATACACTATAGTTCTATCGTGGTTGAAATTTATGGATTGCGAGGACATATCGCTACTGATACTTAGGGTGATTCCTATATAGGATGCAGTAAGAGGGTACCTTCGGTTCATCCTGTTCCTGCATGACTTGTATGGATGAATTTCTGACAAAATATTTCCTTAAGAGTCAGTCACGTACGTTGATTTTTACAAATATACCAAGTTTGGCGGCAAAGAAGACACCTTCTCTTAGCTTAATACTTAGAGGTGTATTTATAGACATCAATTAGTGAATTGATAGATCTAACGATGTGGCATTCAAAGATATTGAGATGTTCTATAAAAAAAAAATCGTGACCTCAAGCCTCATCAACCGGGAAATGACAAAATCGGGTAGGCAACATGGCTAAGTGGGTCATTCCCAAGTAGGGTATATTGTCACCATCTAGAGAAATTTCTATTCGTTCTTCTTTCGTTTCTGTATCTCCGAGAAGTACGGTAGGCCTATAAAACCGTAGGGTGATAATATATTCGATACACTTAAGCTAAATGAGTGACTGGTCATGTGTGGTCAGTTTGCAAGATGTTCTTGTTGAACCCGAGTGCATTACCATCTAGAGATGCACTTTCGGAAGGTGGTCCCATACCTTATCATAGTTGGAAATCCAATCTCCAATAAGCGTCTCACAGTTTTTTTATTATATAATGAATATGTAGAGCGTGAGACGCAAGCATTCTGCTAGATGGTTATTTATTTGTGATTTGATAGACACTATTATAGTATCATTGATTTTGATATTAAAAATGTTTTGGGTTATCATAAGGTAAAAACCGTCCGTGTTTGTATGTGTGGACTAGTCTTATGATTACCCTTTTCTTTCAAAAAGGAATTTCTAAAGTTAAACAAGTTGTTTTCCATTTGAATTTATCATTGAAAGTATTCTAGACTGGTCCGAGTGAATTTTGCTTTGCTTCAAATGCGCTCGGGTCAGAACGGGTATGTTATCCGGTTAGGTTTCGCTTGGAGCTTCAGAAGAGGAGCAGGAGTCGAGACGTATAGCCATATTTACTGGTATTATATTTTTCCGTTGTGTGTTGTATTGAAATGTATGTATACTCTGATGTTGTAATATACTTTATATATATATATATATATATATATATATATATATATATATAAAGCATTTGATATTATATTTTGTCCATTCCGCTGTGAGACTCTGATCTTCTTATTCTTCTATTCTGATATTTCTTTCTTTCTTCTCTCACCCTCTAACTTCTTTCTATTAATGATCTGGGTTTTTGATACCTGAGTTTTTGGCAAGAAATACAGAGTTATGTATTATTATTGAAAATTTGAGCGTCGAATTTTCCGGGTCGTTACAAATCCTATCCAACCCTCATTTTAGTCATTCCTCTCGAACGGTTTGCCGTTTGCTAGATTTGACCACTCTACAAAATGGGAAACTATCATCTAAAATTAATGGAAGTGGTTTCATGTCTAAATTCCTTACCAATCAAAAGTTATGGGTGAAATAGGTTCGTCAAGGGTAAAATGGTCGCACTAAAATGAAAATAAGAAATGGCCGTTGTAGGCATTTTCCAAAGTTATATGACCATATTACCTCATATAAAAATAATATAAAGTTTCTACGATCCTCCGATATGTAGAATCCAGATTGTTACATCTTTCCTTGTCAGCATCTCAATCATTAGGTTGGGAGAAAGGGTACCAAATTAGTTGAGTTTGGTTTTGACCTTCTTGGATATTACTTCAAATTCCCCCGAACTTGGATTGAATCTCTTGAACTATGATGATTCTAGCTCCTAGGGGTCACATTATTATGAGCATCTTCATATCTTTCCATGTCAGCATCTCAATCATTGGGTCAAGGAAAAGGATATTGAACTGATCGAGCTTGGTTTTGATCTTCTCGGTTATTACTTCAATTTCCCTCGAGTTATCTTAGGTGTTTCTTGATATAGTTAAGAGTATTATTCCTTTTGAACGATTATTTAATTTTATCATAACATCTTATGCTAAGTGACAAGTGAAAGTTAACATTGGAATAGTTAAATGATAATTGTTGATGAAATTTACAACCAAGGGTTATATAACCAAAAAGATGAGTTCACTTAAGATCACACGATTTAATTAGCTTATAATTGCTATAAATTAACTAACATTTATGAAATATTAGTTATAAATAAATTTGAATGAGATTTGATATGTATACAATATTACAATGTTACACGTATTTATAATAGTTATAAATGTTTCAATTGAAATAAGATTATGATGACAAAATAATTAAATATATTTGTATATTTAATTTGAGTCAAAACGGTGCTTTATGTTTGGATGGAACTTTTTACTGCAAAAAGCAGGCATAGAATGCCAAAGATGGGTGAAAGCGTTTGGAGATAATGAGCTTAGATATAGAGAGAACGAATGAAATTGTTTCCTTGATTCACTCTAATTAAACCCTACACACATACAACATAAATCTACAAAAAAAATGCATCACAACTTTTAATATACTCTGGTCGTCATCTCTCTTTACTTTAGTGACTGAAACTGTATCATCTCTCCACTTTAAATCTCAAATCAAATTCAAGTTAAAACAATACTCTATTGGATAGTAAAAATTCTATGATTCCAAACTAATAATGAAATAGACTGGGTACTGTTACGGAAAAGTATTCGTTGCTTCTACGTGTACTTAAGGGCTTCATCAATTGGTACTTCTATTTTAAACTATAAATACCATATCATATTCTATGATCTGTAATTGAGCTATTCCAAAATATGTTTATATGTGTTACTGTTATATATCTAGTTAGGTAGGATTTTGTTAGATATATGTTAGTCTCAAATCTATTAGATTATACACACAATCTTGTAAACATGTTATATAAGTTATGTATATACAAATTAAATTTATTGTAAAAATCAATTTTTTATCATCTATTGTCATTATTATTATTTGAAAATTGGTACGCTTTGTTAAATTTTGAAATACAGTACATGGCTAGGTTAGCATGCTAACCTACCAAAATTAAAACAACAAACTGTGCGAAATAAAATATAAAAGACATGAATTGTAGTACAAACATAAATAAACTAAGCTATGATGACAAGCAAGACCCATGATAAGATCTGCTTTGTCGAAAACCCGCTTCCAAGTATATCATACTTGCACTTCACAATGCTCCTTCACAGCTTCTGCAAACAGAGAGTGGATTGTGGCTTTCAGTTATTTTGAAATAACTGAATTTTGTAAAAGGAATAACTTATATAATGGATAGTGAATACTGTTGGACCCATAATATCCAGCTTAGGCCTTACCCTTCTCCCCTTCAATTGCACAGTAGCAGCCCTTGTTTACGTATAATATTGTTATGACACATGTATTCAGCAAGAACTGAAATCTTACTACTTAATCCCAAGCACATTATCTGAGTAATCAATAAAAACTCGAGTCCTTCAATACATCCCCTATACTGGAGCCTTCACAAACTTCCAGAATAAAGATTGCTTAATACCCAAAAGATTCTCAGCAAACAATGGTCTTTTAACTGTCGTCTATTTCTAACATTCGTAAACATGATGTAGAAGAACAGTAATAGCATAAGGCATCATTGGATGTAAGACTATTGAGTGCACCAAAGTACTTGGATCAAATGTATAAACTACGTATCTGATGAACATATGTCTTCAGGACGCATAGGCATGCAGGACTCTTTGATTCGGGGTTAAAGCCACCAAGACTCAATCAGTAATGTATTGATTATCAGTAAACATTGCATCTTATTAGAAAACCGGACCGAACATCATCCAATCTTTGTTGGTATAACTAAGCTTGTGTGATTGGACTACAGATTATTGAATCATAAGGTCTCAAAAATTATAACGTGAACTCTATGGGCGAGCAAATGGAATTCCCAATATTATGTTAGAATTAGATATAGAGAGGAGGAGAGAGATAAAACGTAGAATAATTTAATGACTACATTGTTCTTACTTTTTTCTTCCTTTTAATATTCCTTTTAATTTTGCTTTTTATTCATACAAAATGACCATCTATATATATAGTGGTTTACATGACTCTTTCCATACTAATAGACACCTTTTGATGAACTGACATGACTCTTGATAAATACAAACTTTAGCACATTGCATAGACATTTTAAATGACTCTTGACTCATAACACTTTACGAACTAATACTTAGAATTCATGAACTAATAAATTTCAAATTACGTTTCCAACACATCCCCTTAATTTGAAATTTCTCTTCAATTTGTTGAGATAATAAACGAAGCACTTTCTCTTCGATTTGTGATGCACTTTCCCATCACCTTCAGTAAACGAAGGACTTTCTCTTCGATTTGTGATGCACTTTCTCATCACCTTCAATAATGAAGCACTTTCTCACCAACAATTCTAAAATAAATTTTCTTCCACAGCCACTTGAGCCATGTTCTCTTGCTCTTTAGAGATCTCTCTATCTCCTCTCATCAACCTAGATCTGATACCATGTTAGAATTTGATATAGAGAGGAGGAGAGAGATAAAACGCAGAATAATTTAATGACTACATTGTTCTTACTTTTTTCTTCCTTTTAATTTTCCTTTTTTATTCATACAAAATGACCATCTATATATATAGTGGTTTACATGACTCTTTCCATACTAATAGACATCTTTTGATGAACTGACACGACTCTTGATAAACGCAAACTTTAACACATTGCATAGACATTTTAAATGACTCTTGACTCATAACACTTTACGAACTAACACTTAGAAATCATGAACTAATAAATTTCAAATTATGTTTCCAACATATTAAATCACAGTCTTGACTCAAATCGCAATTCAGAACAAATAATCTCACAACATTAACATGTTGTTTCTCAAAGACACAAAAATTGGTACACATGTATTTGATCTACAACTGAATAATGCATGAGATCGAAAGTAGAATATAATCCAACAGCCAAGCACATGGTATGATCATGAAGAGATCACAAACGGGAAGTTTGATACCAGATTTTAAATGAAACGAAATCCACAATAATTCGAAACCAACCCAAAATATGAGGAATCGAATTTATAGATCATTCAATATCGCAAATTAATACATCATATTACCTTTCAGAAGCTGAATCGAAGTCAAGGGAGGAATTAGGGATGGGCTCAGCTGGGCTGTAGTCCAGTGTAGAAAAGAGCAGCTAAAAAAAAAGGTTAAGCGCCGCTCCTAAAATCAGAAAATGCGAAACATATGTACTATTACTTCACTGCATTAAACTTTTCTCAATGTTTTGCTTCCGCCGTTTCTTGCAAAAAGAAAGAAGAGAGAAAATAGAAAGCAGATTCTTCTCCAATCTTCAATTTAGTGGATTTGTGGTTGCATCTCAGCTCGATTTATTACTCAATTCAGGTGATTTTTTATTTGCTTTCAAATTATTAGATTAGAAATTGATTTCTGGAAGGAAAAACCCTAATTCGTTGAAGTATTGCTGAATTGTTCTGCCGACTCTTTATAGGGTGACTTTTCTTTGAGCGTGATGTTTTTAATTTTGTTTGAAGAATTTCAATGTTATTCGGATGTTATAGTAAAACCAATTGAGCTATGCGATATTTTGAAAGAATTATGAATTGTACTTTTGTATTGCTATTTTGAATATATTTTTCAATGCTATTTTTGTTCTTAAGGAAGTATTGCTACTTTTGGACACAGTAAAACCAATTGAGCTATGCGAGATTTTGAAAGAATTATGAATTTTCCAAAGCAATTATTATGTTATCTTTGATTGCTAACCAATTGATTTTTGCTTGAAGAGTGAAATGAGAACACAATAAAATTTTAGATAATTTGTGCTTTTGCCTAAAGTAGTTTTTCAAAAAAAAAAAAAAAAAACATTGAAATGATCAATACTATTCAAAGAAGAAAATCAATTACCTTGTTTTTGAGTTAGCCCATCGTAGTTATAATTCCTGAGTCTGCCCTTGATCAAAGTCGAATATTCTTCCAAATTAAAGAGGATCAGTTGGGGGACTAAGGAGTTCTGATTTTGATTGTCGCGATTAAAACGATTTCATCAGTATACACTTGTCCAGATGACTTGATCCTCGGTGAGAAGACTATCAAAAATCAATCGAAAAGTAGGAGGAAACATTGATTAGGTTGCGATTTATGGAGCAAAAATCATTGAATCGAACCACTTATATTTTGTGGACGACCGCGAATCATCTATTATTATTGTCTTATATATATGTATATGTGTGTATATATATATATATTATTTTACATGCATACTAGTTCTTTTTTATCCTAAAGATTGTCTATATCGATACTTATCACACACACATATGTATATATTTAAAATTTCTTACATTTTTACATATATAGTATGAGTTTGAAATTCAAAAGATGTAATTTATGTACACATATTTAATTAATGTTTTTGGTATATTTCTAGTTATTCAAGTTGTTCATTATATCTAAAGAAACTAATGCATTTAAAATTAGTTTTTATATTTATTTTTTAAATTACTACGTGTAAGAAGAAAATGATGGTTTTTTGGACTTTTTTCATTAAATTTTAGTATTTTTGAAATGAAACTAAAGTCAAAACTCCTCAAAATAGTTTGTAACACATATTTCGTGATCCATTATCTTTAGGAATTTAGGTTGTGTTTTTTATGTTGAGCTTTATGTTTTCAACTACTACATAAAAGTACCAAATAAGAGAATGTTTTCAATTTTTAGTCCTATATTTTTTCTTGGATTTCTTGAGATAGAAAAATTTATGGACAGAAGAAAGAAGCTGTGAAAAAATAGACCATGTGAAATCAAAATAAACTTGAAATTCCCTCCACACTTGGATTTAGTTATGTCCCCATTTCTAATACATGGTGTAATGAGAAAAAAGGAGAAAAATATATGCATATTTATAATAGAGGGTATGTTAAAAAATTGATTGAACTCATAGCCACCTAATTATTTATGCGTTTGATCTATTAAATGAATGCAATCTTAAACAGTTATAGGGATGACACCTCTAGTATCGGCGATCAACCATCCAATCACATTCTCATTTCCCAAAAATTTGAAAGAAGAGATTTTTCTTGATCAAAAGAATGCACAATAAGAATTCTACTAAAAAAGTTGTCATTGCTTAAATTTGCATTCTTAAGATAAGAAGGAAAATGTTTCAACTAAAACATGAAAGGTTGCTCAATTAAATAAATCGGCTGAGTTTTGGACTCTACTACGAGATGTTCAAAAGGAAGTGTTTCTTCAATCACATTTAGAATGTTTTAAGGAATTGTTCATGCTCGACCTTACATTCATGATCAAGGCCAACAGTTTAATTTTGAAGATCTCTTGAACAACGCTAACTCCCAACGGTGGTCGATTAGTTCGTTCGATTGATTTTTTTAAGTTGAAGATGTTATGATCTAAGATTATATTACCAAAAAAATCATTGAACAATTTTGACAATTGATCAAGGTATTCGAGGTGGCCAAGAAGGGTTGTCCTAAACTTAAAGGAATTTGATTAGGGTCATTATTTACAAGTTGTATTTTTAGGAAGATAAAATTGATTAGAATAATGAATTGCCCTATTTTATTGAGTATGTCCTCGATCTCCCCCACTAGTTTCTTGATTGAGTGATCAATGAGTTGAAGTATCACTTTCATTGGTTTGAGCTCACCATGACCTGACTATCGATACATGGAGTAACGAATCAAGTTTAAAGTTGCACCTAAGCCTACCAAATTTTTATTAATCGCCTTGTCTCATATTGTACAAGAGATAGTGGGATAGTGTGGATATTTGTATTTAACAGGAATTAATTAAGATAAAACTTCATTCGAACTAACCGCTAAGAATACATTTTTAGATATTGATTGAGTGTTTCGTTTTTGAGTGCATAGATCTTTCAATTTTTGGCATAAGTTGAGACTTGTTGAACGATGTCTAAGAAAGAATATTCACTCTGACTTATTTAAAGATCTCCAAAATATTTTCTATTTGATCGGAATTTTTCTTACGGGTAATTCGATGGAAACAGAGCTCAAAACTCAATAGGTTGGTCTACTTGAGTTGGAAAAGAATTAAACTCAAAATTTACTTTGAAGTTCGATTCGGCGTGTTGATCAGAACCATTTGTGTTTTTTGATGTGTCAAGAGGAATTGAAATTTCAGAAGAAGTCTCTAGTAAGTTGTTAGGATTGACAACTTGGTTAATGATTTGATTACAGGATCTCAAAGTGATTATTGCATTCATTTAGTTCAAATCGTCCTTTAGAATGATGGGAACTTAATATGATTTAGTGTTTTGGTTTCTTGTATTTTGAATTAACTGACTTAGGAAGTGCATCTTTCCCCTTTTACTTAAGGAGGTGGCTAACTGACTCATTTGAAACTCAAATTTCACGACTGATTTACTTGTATTTTGCATGTACCAGTTTAACAAGTTTTGCAAATTATTGTTTGATTCTATATTTTGAGTTGTAGCCTTAGCCAAAGTTTTGAAACTTTTTCAGGAGAAGTCATTTTTTTGTCATCTAGAGAAGGGAAAGATTATCATCCTTGGTTTTGAGAAGGAGGTGCAAAATTTTGAAATTGACTTGGTTGAAAAGGAGGATTTAAAGGATTGTCCAGAAATTCTTGAAAAGATGGTCAAACCAAATTCGAATTCCAATTGTTATGATTTTAAGGGAAGTTAGAATGATTTTTCCAATTGTGATATTGTACATTGGAAAGAATTAATCATTTCTAACTTTATTAAAAACATTTATTTGTTCTAATGAGAGTGGACACTGATCAGCTATGTAATCTGGATCGTTATATTTATAACACAAAGACTAAGAAGCTTGGTTCATTTGATTAATTGAAATGACATTATCAAATTTGTTTATCGTAATACCGATTTTCACTTCTAACAATAGTGATGATCCAACCGAACGGGTGCTCGACCGTGAGTAAATCAATTTCTCCTCAGATATTTCTCATTAAATTGACTTTTTAACCAAGTTTTCGAGAAAGTACCAAGAGACATTGTGATGTTATACTAGAAAATTTTCTTGGCGCATAGATCAAGCACCATTTGTGAACTATTTCAAGAATAACTTATAGTGATCAACAATCGGTTTATTTAACAAAATTGCGGTGTAGACACTCGATTAAAAGATCCTTAAATAATTTGAAATATTTTCCAAAAGATTCACCCCAAAATTGATAAAAATTTACAGTTTTGTTTCTAATTTTGGTAGTTTTTCCAAGAAGTATAATTTCTTTAAGAAAGCATTCACAAATTCTTTTCAAGTTCTAATCGAATTCGATGGCAAGCTACAACCACTTTTTGATGTAATAGGTAAGTGTTAATAAAACTAACCTAAGTTTAATTCCAACATCATATAATTGTAAAAGTTTAATGGTGGCACAAACTTGTTCTAATTTAGATAGAAACATATAAGGATCATATATTTTGAAAATTGTCAAATTTTGAAAGTATTGATATGATTTGAATGGATTTCAAAAGATTTCCCATTGTAGCGGGCGAAGTTATGCAAGAAGGGGTAAACATTAGATCGAGAAAGATTCTATCCATAAGAGTACGATGTGGGTTTACGTTAGCCATTTGAAAAAGAAGGTATGTTCTAATTAAATGATTTTTCAAATTGTCACGAGACCAGATGCTCATGCACATGAGGAAAGAAATAAAAAGAGTAAGTGATGAAAAACAAATTTGAAAAAAATAAGAGGAAAGTTGTTTTGTTTTTCCAAAGAAGGAATGCTTCTTTTTATCTTAAAAAAATATTTTTAAAAGAAATGAAAAACAAAAGAGAGACGAAATAAGGTGATCCAAAAAAGGTTATTTGGATTTTTTTTCTAAAATAAATATATTAAATGAAAATGTTTGTTCTTCTTTTTGATTTTTTGGTTTTATTAACAAAAGTAGTATACGTTGAAAGAAAATTATTTCTTTTTTATTTTTAGATTTTTTATGTATGCATGAACTAATGCAACTAAATGAATGAAAGGTTTCGATTACATGTTTTCCATCTTTAGTAGCTTTTAATCCAAATTTATACAAAGACACTTAGATTTAAATTAGCAAAAAGAAAATAGCTAGGTAACATACCTGGGTTATGGTGTATCACGAATCGTCATAGCAATACAGCTGAAGGTTTAAACATCTTCAGAGAAACAATCACTATAATATAGACGCATCACCGTGATAACTATAAATGACTGACTCTACCATTTCCTTAGACATCAAAAAGGTTTTGGTAAAATAAATCAGGTTATCAAAACACAAACTTGCCTTAGATGAACCTATGGCACCCATAGGTCTAATGGCTCTTTATAAATTAGTCAAATTTCCATGATGAATGCAATTTCTTGGACTAAATAAGGGAAATGAACTCCCCACCTCTTGGGTTTTACACTTAGAAAAATAAAAGTTAGACGAGATGAATGAAAAACATAAATCAAATATAAATTTATAATGCAACCATAAATGAGTTTTTATCATGTTTTTGATGACTTTTCTATAAAATGCAAGAAATAAACGATGGAAAAAAAAACTGGAGTTGAGAAAAAAAAAGCTAGATTATGTTGAAATTTAGTAATAATTCATTTTAACATGATTTTTTAACAGCTAGCAAAGCAAAGCTCCTTTTGTGCTTTAACAACTTAACTTGAGACAAAAAGATTTAAAGCAGAAAAAGCAATCGATTATTATTTTTTGAGTGAAAATAAAATCTTAAACAAAGAAAACTGAAACTACATTAAAAAAATCAATTATAATTAATTAAATAAATTAATCCTACTACATAAGACAAAAGCGTGGCCATCTCCCTTTCTTTTCTAAACTAGGTAAAAATTAAATTAAATTTATGTTAAAATAAAACATTGCAAATAAAAGGGAAAAAGAAGAATTTATCAGCTAGGCCCGCTAGCCCACTAACCCATGCCTAAATAATACCCGATCCCAATCTCAACTTTGCAAAAATCTTGACTATTCCTTCCTAAATAAAAAAAGTGTCACCTAAACAAATCTATTAAATAATTGTAAAGCAAAACCTTTTAAATCTCTCTCCTTAATTTAAGAAGTATTCTCATTTCTCATTTATTCTCTCCGGATATTTTATTTTTAAATTAATTCATCATTTTACACTTATTTGCTATTTTTTCGCATTATTTTACCTCTTCTTCCATTTTACATTATGATATGAACATTTCAAAGTTTACATAATTATTTATTAATAGTTAGTCCTAACATTTTATATTAAAGTCCACATATTTAAATTACTTAAAAAACCCAAAATCTAATAATTTAAATAAATTTAGTTAACTAATAGTTCTTTTAAATATTGCAAATGACAAAATTATGTTTTTTGGCTCCAAATAACCAAATTTCAAATTTTTTTTAATCATTTAAGTTTTTCTCAATTCTTTTCTAATATTTTACATTTAATAACATATTTTACAGTTAATTTCATAGTATTAAAACTACTTAAATAACTTTAGCAAACTATTATTCAATGAGTCGCCAAACAAATCACAACAAGATCGATCATATTCATTTTAACAAAAATGAAAGGTAAATAAAATATATAAACACGTCAATCACACAACATAAATTACAACCACATATAGTTATCACAAGTTGAAAGTTGAACTTATTTATGTCATATATTTATCATGTATTGTTGAAATTGGTGACACGTAAATCACAATTTTGGGCAACAAATAATCTTACTTATTTTGTGGAGAGATTTGGTGCTAGATTTGATGAAGAGATTTGGTGTTAGATTTGATGAAGAGATTTGGTGCTAGATTTTATGGAGAGATATTGATTGCTATATTTGTGGACATTTATTGGAAGGATATTTGTTGCTTATCCAAATAGTTTTATAACATATATGAAGATAATTTGGATGCCAAGTTTTCTTGGGCATAAAGCAATTCTCTCTATAAAAAGGGACATCTGACATCTTCATTAGGTGTGGGTGAGAGCCACCAAGAGTGGTAGTGAGAGCCACCAAGAGTGATCATTCTAGCTATTCCAAATTGAGTGTTCTCCTTCAAATTTGTTAGCCATTAGATATTCTCTACCTATTTCTCAATAAGGTTATTGATTCAAGTTGTAATTGTTTGTAACGATAGTTGATATCGATTGTAAACAATTTTTTATTAGTGAACCAATAAAGAGGGTGGTTGGGTGGAATATCTTGTGTTCATATTTCCGATATTTTTGTGTTGTATTTTTGTTTTTCAATCAAATTCATCTTCAAGTAATTGGGTTATAAAGATCGTATTTTTATTGGCAATTTGTCAAGCTTCCGCTGCGCACAAAAATCATAACAGATTGGTATCAGAGCTCAGTTCATCGCATAACTTGGAGTGATTTTGGATTGAAGATTGTAAATGTCATAGATGATGTTGCTTTCATGGATGGATATTATGGAGTAGGAGATTTTGAGAATTTGGAATGAAGAACCTAGTCCACTGCAAGGTGGAGAGGTTGGTTTTAATCACTGCTGAAGATCCATTGAGGATCATGTTATCGATTGTTGTCTTCATGTTGATGATTCTCGAGGGATCCATGTAGACGAAGAGAGATGAAGTGGTAGACGTCGATAAATAGGAGGTGTGATTGAGCCTGGAAATCAATTAGGTAATCTTGTGGTCTGATGAAATCAAGAAGGTGTGATTGAGCCTGTAAATCAATTGAGCCTGGACTTGAAGACAAGACAGGATGGTTTTATCTCGTAGCCGTTAAAATCGAGATGGTGTTAATTGAGAAAGAAGAGGTTGAAAGAAAGAGCTAAGGGGCTATTGTTTGAGTGGAGGAGATTGTGACGAGAAGGGATTGCGCTCGGTCCGAACCAGTCGCTAAACCGACCCAGACCGTTCGAAACGCCCTATCGTTTTGAGAACAGGACAAATCAGAACGCATATAAAAGGACATCTCATTGTATATTACAACAATGCATCAGATTACAAGAATATACAGAGTATTAATGAATATTACACAGAAATACCAGAGATTTAAATTACATTTAAATACATCGCAGCGGAAAATAATACAATACACAACTAGAAGGAGATATACGGATACAAAGCTTTCCGGATATCGTTCCAGCTGTAAACCAGGATCCTGTGAATATAAATCTGCAAAACCAAAACTACTAGCTGCCCGTGTCAAAATAAGGGCACCCAGAGTTTAGGTTAAAACAATAAACTCCAGGTCAGTCATGTGACTGGTGTGAGAACTAAAACAGTTATTAATCCTTATTTTAAATCATTAGGTAAATCAAGGGACCACGCCGTATAACACGGAACGGGTTTCCTCCCAAGAATACCAGTGCATAAAACAAACAGCGCAATGCTAAATAAAGAAAAATGAAGCTGTTATAAGACCCAGGTCCATCACACAATGCAACGCAGCCGAGGATAGGGTTTTCCCTTATAACAGCCAAAGAATGCTTGATACGGTTAAAACAGATTCATTTGATACTATTATAAGTGCATAGTGTATAAAACAACTTCAAATCATAAGTATCAATCATAGACGGCATGGGTACCATATATCATGTCGCCATACTAGTTCTACAATTAAAACCGCAAATGTCACGTATTTGGAAGTTGGATTTCCATCTATGAACCGAGGCAAAAGATAGTCCTCAACCGATTCGAGACGCTCTAGCCCGCCCCTCAGGCACAGCCGCAACCGTACCTTGGATCGTCAGGGCCGGTCCACCGATGTGGATTATAATGCCTGAACAATGCGTTTCTCCACCCTTTGGGGCGTAAATGAGCCAACGAATGACTCCATCGGACACGGATCGTCCAATCAAACCGAGGCGCCTCGCAACAGCAACAACCACATAAGTCAAACTCGTCAGGGCGTGTAAAACCACTGACGCCACTTCTAGCTAGAAAGAAAACGCATGTCCCCCCTGAGGTCCGTCTCCCGTTTTTGGTTCATACCGGGTGTGAAACTCGCGAAGTAAACGTTATACACAAAGCTACGCCACAAAGGGCCGTGCTTTGATCATCACCACAAGACTTTGCTTTTCAACAGAAGCCTCGATCAATTGCCACTTAGGCATGCCACACAGGCAATTCACTCCATGCGTTTGATATCCATCAATATATAACCCCTGAGCTCGTATGTCTCAGAGAAGGGCGTTAAGCAAGAGAATAAATTCTCCGCCGCCAAACAGATATATATTTAATAGAGATCAATCACACGGACTAAAATCCAATGTCAGACACACAGTCCATTTGCAAGTCCGTTCTGGGTCTGAACGAAACCGGAGGCACCTAGTACCCCGCATATCCATCGATCTCCAAGTACGTTTGGACGATCACCAACTGTTTCCATCTTCTTGGGTGTACAGCCCAATCAAGATCATCAGTAATCACCCACACAACGTGAAGACTTCTGGTCTTCGACCACCGTCTTCATCTTCGACTTATCGTCGTATCAGTTATTCAGAATGGGATAAACCCGGTCTTTCCGAATAACTCGCGTATATTTTAAATAAGTGTTACACAAACACAACATACGCCTCATTCCAATTCATCAGTCACTAACCGTAAATTAATCAAGAGAATAATTTCCCAAATATTAACCCCGAAGGCCGAAACCAACATCGGATCAATATCCAGAAAACCAAACTGCTTGGCCAACCGACAGTTAGTTTCTAAATTTCACATTTATAGGGAAAGGTTCCCATTAATTTTATCCAAGATAAATTTCTTGAATTTATTCTTTAATCTATTTTTGAATATCAATTCAAACTAGTCGGGATTAGCGAACCTTACCGAAGTAATCATTTGTTTTAATTTCCCAATCCCAACCTATTCATCCCATGAAGTAAAACTGGTTATACTTCATATCTAACACCACGGTGTTATTGGTAAATTCAATTACCATTTCACGTTCAAATCTAATTAAAGATTTAACTATCGCCTGGAGCAAAACTGGTGATACCCCATTTCGATTATTTCAATCTAATTAAAGATTCATTAAAACTCCACTTAGTTTTAATCGTTAACTGGGTTAAAGAATCAGTGTCATTTAAAACACAGTTCACGATAAACCCAAAATCACTTTCCATTAATTATCGGGTTAAAGAACAAGTGTTATTTAAAACACTGTTCACGATAAACCCAAAAATCAATATCAATTCAATTTCAATTAAATATTATTTAATTGGTACACTTCATTAAATCTAAATAAAGAGATTTAATCTTTTCTCAACTGGGTTCAAGAACAGTGTTAGTAAAGACACCATTCACGACAAACCCAAATCACATTTGATATTCAATACAAGGCTCTGAATAGAAAATATATCGGCTTATATTCAATATCAAATTCTACGATTAACAAATGTCGTGCTGGAAATAACGATATAGATATATATCTTTCAAATTTCCATAACAGCATCTGCATAATCACGAATTCCAACATCGAAATATTCCGAAGACAATTTCGATTCAAATCCACTCCAATGCAATCATTGGAAATTCTGGTTATTTTTAAAACCCTTTTCAAATTCAATTTATTTATTTAAAAATAAATAGAATTATAATTCTAGTTCAAAACTAGTTTACTTCGATAAAAATCTATTTTTATCTTTTCAAATATGGAGTTTTTCATCCCAATTCTTTCTAAATCATTTCTTATGATTTTACACAAATTATTACTATTTTTAATAATTTTATCAAGGCCCGTACAATCGATTTCCATCAATGGCCATCGAACTGCACTTACAACGACCTTTTTCAAATTTGATTTGGACGTAACTCCAAATCCAACCGTTAGATTTTGAATTTCTAATATTCTTTAGAAAGCTCTTTTCGATACGTACCCAACGGTTCCAGTTTTAGGAGAATCCGACGGTCGGATCTCCCGTAATGTCCGTTTGAAATAAATGGTCGAAATTCACGAACTGCCGCGGCGCGGCGCGTTCTATTCAGGCCATTATATAATATATATAATATATATAATATATATATTTCGTCGATTTCTATTTAAAACGAATTATATAAATAGTTTAAAATTCGTTTCAAAAGCAATTTCAACTTCTATTTCAATTCAAATCAAAATTGAATTCTCCTTTATAAATTCGTTTTAAAATTCATTTCTATTCAATTCAAATTTCAATTCAATTTGAATTCATTTCAATCCGCTTTCAATTCAATTTGAATCCGTTTTCAATTCAATTCATTTCGAAATCGTTTTCAATTCAATTCATTTCGAAATCGTTTTCAATTCAATTCATTTCGAAATCGTTTTCAATTCAATTCATTTCGAAATCGTTTTCAATTCAATTCATTTTGAAATCGTTTTTAATTCAATTCATTTCGAAATCGTTTTCAATTCAATTCATTTCGAAATCATTTTCAATACAATTCATTTCGAAATCGTTTTCAATTCAATTCATTTCAAAATGAATAAAATCGATATAAATATCGTTTACGTCAAAATGGCGTCAATCTAATCAACACGGCTTCATAAATTTAATCAATCAGGATGAGTGAACTTCATATTTCATCCCAACACCCGTGTGGGGTTTCAAACAATCAAACACATATTTTATTTGTGCAGTTGGGCGATGTGTAAAATTTATCGTCCCAATCAATGTCCTTCAAATAGGTGTACATAAACAAACCGTCCGGTTTGTAAATGAATATTTATTTATTCATATTCACGTTAAAAATTATATTTTTAACGATAAAACATTTTATTCAACCTATGAATATTCTATTCGGTTCATTTATTCAATAAAATGATATTTTTATTTTTCTAACATATTTTAGAAAATTTCGGCGGTATAACGGCACGATACTAGAAACGGGATGAGGCCTAGCCTTATCCCCGGTCTAGTGAAGGCCCACGCCATTCACACATCAATCAAAATCACCAAACAACCAAATTCAAATCACATCATATAACTAATCTATGCAACCAAACAAACAAGTCCATGGTCTGTGGACGATTGTGTCGGGTGCTACTAAGCACCGTCTGCATCCTAGTATATATATATATATATATATATATAAGTAGAAATGAAATTGAAAGGCGAGAAATTCTCACAAATAGCTATCCTAGCTCCACGGCACTTCATTGATAGAAATCTTCATTGCTATCTCATCTTCGTCATCTTCGTTGCCCGTAGCCACTACATATATAAAAATCGAATTTTTACTTCGCTATTCAATATATAAAAATCGAATTTTTACTTTCACGCCATATGGATAAAAATTCTATTTTTACATTGCTACTATATAGATAAAAATTCCATTTCAAAAATATAGATTTCGCCTTTATAAAAATGAAGTTTTCGCCTTTTCTAATATGAAATTTTCGCCTAAAAATATACTTTTTCCTAATTAAGCAAAAATCATATTTTTACATCTTCTATATAGTAAAGATCATATTTTTAATACTTTAAAAATATAAAAATCATATTTTTATCATCACCACTATATCAAAATCCGATCTTCCTACTATAAAAACCTATATTTTCTAACTATAGAAACATAAACTTTCTAACTTAAAAATCCGATTTTTATACCATTAAAAATCCAATCTTTTTGATTATATATATCTCGTTTTCTAATTTCAAAAATCTTGCTCTTTTACAATTTAAAAATCTCGCTTCTACAAGGTTAAAAATTCAAACTTTACAAGGTTAAAAATATTAACTTTCCTACCTATAAAAGAAATAAATAAATAAATAAAATTAAAACAAATAAAGCAAAATAAATAAGGAAAATAAAATTAAAAAGAAAACTTACAGATGGAAGGAAGGGGGGTGTATGTGCGTTCATCAGTGGGTCGGGGGGGGGGGGGGGACTGGTGGCGCGTGATTCAAGGGGGCGGCGGAGGTGAGGCGAACGGCGGCTAGGGCTTGCAGTTGCAGGGACCGAGAGGAGATGGGGGAAGAAGGGAGGAGCCGCGAGGTGGGGTCGGACTTGCTGGAGAGGTCGACGGCGAAATCAGGGAGGGTGGCGGCTAACGCGGTGGAGGGAAGGGCGGTGGGAGGCGGCCGTCGATCTGGAGCAGCGTTCTCCTTTTTTTTTCTATTTTGTTTTGAAATGAAACGAACGGGGGGGGGGGGGGGGGGGGGGGGCAGAGAGAAATAAGGGGAGGGAGAGAGAAATTTTACTTTTTAATTTATTTAATAATTTTATTTTGCAAAGTGTTGACTTTTACATACGAACTCTAAACGAGGCCCACCGACTGTCGCCCATAGCGTTTTACCCCCATTCCGAACACAATGGAATATATATCGCAAGTTGATTCGATCATTTGAATCAGTTTCCGTTGAACTTTCATTTAAATCATTATCTTGAATTTTAACCGTACATTTCGAATTACTGGGGTCACATACTAACTAGAAAAATTCCAGAAAAATATTTTCTAGCTTCATATTGACGATACGGTCCTAACAAAACTAGTTTCGTTGAATTCTGAGACCGTTAGAAAAATGGCCAATTTCCAGTCGATTAAAATCAACTGAAACTGGTCGGACGCGTTTTCCTTTGCCACGCTCACATATTGATTCGAAAAATTATGAAATTTGGAATCTAGCAATAATTTAACACTGCGGATCCAACAAAACTGGTTTCGTCGAAATCCGAGGTCGTTTGCAAAATGTCCATTTTTAAGGGCCTGAATTCCATAGCGACTATTCAGAATTTTCAACTGGACATATCTTTTGATTCCCGCTATGAAATCTTGATTTTTCGGATTCGATAGAAAGATATTATCAATTAGATCCTAATGTTTTTGGTTTCACTAAAATCCGGATTGTTTTGCACCTGGTACATTCAATTGAAGTTTGAAATCGAATTATCGAACTACCGCGCCATTTTCAATTCTATTTATAATTATATATAAATATTTATATTCTAACGACGGCGTATATAATATATACGTTCGAATTATATTCAAAATAAATTTCTCGTCGATATTATTTAAAATAATTCATTTTAAATAATCAAAATTCGCTACAATTGCCAAAATAAAAAATTTAAACTGGCCTAGATTTTCGGGTTGTTACAGAGATGTTGTGAATTGTTATCAAGGTGGAGTGTTGAAATTGGTGATACGCACATCACAATTTTGGGCAACAAATAATCTTACATATTTTGTGGAGAGATTTGTTGCTAGATTTAGTGCTAGATTTGATGAAGAGATTTGGTGCTAGATTTGATGAAGAGATTTGGTGCTAGATTTTATGGAGAGATATTGATTGCTATATTTGTGGACATTTATTGCAAGGATATTTGTTGCTTATCCAAATAGTTTTGTAACATATATGAAGATAATTTGGATGTCAAGTTTTCTTGGGCATAAAGCAATTCTCTCTATAAAAAGGGTCAGCTGACATCTTCATTAGGTGTGGGTGAGAGCCACCAAGAGTGGTGGTGAGAGCCACCAAGAGTGGTCATTCTAGCTATTCCAAATTGAGAGTTCTCCTTCAAATTTGTTAGCCATTAGATATTCTCTACCTATTTCTCAATAAGGTTATTGATTCAAGTTGAAATTGTTTATAACGATAGTTGAGATCAATTGTAAACAATTTTTTATTAGTGAATCAATAAAGAGGGTAGTTGGGTGGAATATTGTGTGTTCATATTTCCGATATTTTTGCGTTGTTTTTTGTTTTTCAATCAAATTCATCTTCAAGTGATTGGGTGATAAAGATCGTATTTTTATTGGCATTTTGTCAAACTTCCGCTGCGCACAAAATTCCAACATGTATTGCATTGTAATATCAATATCATACACCTACGTTTTAAAATTTATTTAGTTATTTACAAAACACTGCACAATATCACTTAACACTGTTTATTTAAGTCGATATGTGTAAACTAATGAATTCAACCAATAAATTGTTATTAATTCATCTAATTCATGCTTAGCATGTTGTTTTACATTGTACACCATATTCATATCAACAAAATAACAAAATTCATTTTTCTTTAAAATATAAAGTTAATATGTCATGCAATGTAAATAATATACGTAAACAATAATAAAAAATTTAATATATTATACACTTATCTCGATAAATTTATCATAAATTGAAGACAACAATTTCTACTTTAAATACGTACATTTTAACATTTCTACAATTATTTGGTGAACCTCCTCAATTTTTCCATGTCATTTTATATTTTAATCCATATGTCTGAACTACTCATGAAATCTTGAATTCTAACTATTTAAATAAACATAAAGAGTATTAGTCAATTTTTCTAATAGCTCTTAAAAATATACATCAATTTTACTTTATGTGTTCATATTAGAAAAAGGTAGTTTTTATGCAATTATAAAGATGTATATGTAAATAACATAACTTGAATTATGTATATCAATAATAATGACAAAGTTAATTTGTAAATTAGTTATGTTTCATTTATATCAAGAATTTATCGTTTATCATATGATAAAAAAATTGATTATGAATAAATTCACAACAAAGTTATACTTTTTACAAATTTCATTTCAACTCATCCTGCTATATTATACAATTAAACCAACTTCGCAATTTTATGTTTAATTTATTTACACAAATTCTATTAAATAGTATTCGCTAATTCAACGAATCAGCTACTAACATACATCAATTTCAACATGTAAAGATATATTATCAAAACTGATTTTAAAAGAAATTCTTAAATACACACACATAATTTTTTGTTTAAGTTATAAAACATAAATAACATATAAATAAAAGTAATTATTTTACTTAATAGTTTATGTATTTTACATTAAAATTTATCATACATCGAGTAACAAAGTTATCGTTTTAGCATTAAGATAATAAAAACTATTTTTAATAATGTTGTCGTGTGCAACGCACGGGTTACACACTATTTATAAATGGAAAAGGAGGAAATAATCGTGTATTGAAATCGAAATTAGGAAATTTGGATGTCGATGTTGGTCACAACAAGTTTGAGGGGATGAATGTGCTGGTTGCAGATTGGTACGGTGAGAGCTATATGATTGTTTGAAAGTAAGATGGGCATAGATTGTTCAACTATAGGTGAAGGTCATAGAAGAGATTAGAGCATGTTTCAAGGTGTTGCAATGTTTTGGGCATAGGCTTTGCTGTAGAGAATGTAGTATGCAATGGCAGAAGCAGATGATTATGGTGTAGTGGGTTTGAATGCTCGTTGGTTGATTGGTGATTGAAAATTGAAGGTGAAGGCACACTACAGGTGAAAAGTGGATTCGGGTTAAAGGAGAATCGGTGTAGTGATTGCTCATGTGGGTGAAGTTTGAAGCAACAATGGATGGATGGTCGTAGTGGGGTTCTGAGGTGAAATCAGTAGTTAGACCGCAATGTTGTTTTAGGAGATAATTTTGGGTTCGGAGATGATTATAGAAGATTGACATGATAGACAATGGCGATAGAATGATGATGTGGTTTAGAAAACAAAGTCAACAGAAGAATGTGCGGTTTCTTTTTCCGAAGGGATACAGTTGTTTAGCGTTGTAGAGTTGTGTGTGAAGGCAGCTTGTTAACTGATGGAGTAACCATGTTGGTCGAAGTACGTGAAATGTAATGGAAGTTGCGGTGTGGTTGTTTGATGGTTGGCTAAGGTGGTTCTGGTGTACAGTATGTCAGGCAAGGGGATATGGTTGTTGTGGTGGAAGTGGTAATTGAGAGTGTAGCTGAAGCAAAGGGTTTGCAGTAAAGATAGAAGTGATTGCAGGAGATTTAGTATTGTGATGGAATTTTGTTGAAGTAGTGGGCGTATAGTTTAGTCGGTTGTGATAAGGTCAAATGATATTCAAGCAAATATGGCATCAAGTAGTAGATGATGGCTGATGATTGCAGGGAAGGTAAATGTAGCTATTGAAAGTTGTGGAGATTTTGGTAGAATGCGTAGTACACTATTGAGTGCAAAGGTTGGTTTGCTGAAGTAGTAGATGTGGATGGCTATCTAGCCAGAATGATTGCATGAAGTTTGGCAGTTTGGTCGTTGTGGAGTGTTGAATTGAAATGGAGTGGTCTATGTAAAGGGGATTGCGCTGTGTTATGCCAAAAAAGGGGAGTGCAATGAAAGATATGGAAGGGGAATGGTTTTAGTGTATATTTCAGATCGAAAGCATGTAACAGCAATCACACAGACTTGTGTTATAAGCAGAAAGCTTGCTAAAAATGAGTAAATGCAGTGTGAAACGTAGAATATAACAGAAGGCGAAAAAAGAAATACAATGTAATGAAAACGAAATGCAATAAAAAAATCATTTAATGAAGATGAGTTGTAAATCTAGAAACTAATGCATAAAAACTGGAAATGTACATTCTAAATTCAATTGAAAGTGGACTGAACAATAATTCACAATTGAATTGCAAGTTTATTTTTAAACTATTTCAAAATGAAAACAAAGAATTAAACAAGCAAAATAAGGGAATAAAGATAACAATAAATACACAATTTTTTATTTGAAAAGAAGAAACGGCCGAATGAAACAAATGCTATGCAATTTTTGTGTATATGACACCAACACAACCTAAAAATAGGCAAATGCATAAGGGAACATAAAATGAAATGCGAACTATTGGATAATTAATAGAAAAACCATAGTCTTTTAATGTTTTGTACTTCAGCATTCCTCAATAATAATAATATTGAATTTATTAAGGGTTATTGCTTTTGATTTATAAGATTATGTAGTAGAAAAATATTATACGTTTTTTCCTTCTGAAATAAAATCATAGAAAATATATATTTTATTAACTAACCTTTTGTATTCTATATTAGTAAGAAAATGTCCTTTTATTTATATAAGGCTATTTACGAGGATTAATTAACTTAAGGGACAGAAAAATTCACATTCATTTTTCATTATCTAATTACCTCTCTTCCTACATAAACCAAAAAATCTAAAATGAATCATTTTGTCAATCTCCTCTTCTTCGCTTCAATTTTGAAGAAATTTAATCTTTCTCTCAAAATGCTTAAAATCCTAGGCAGTGTCTTCTAAAATCTTCAACCTTTCAATCTTGAGTGCGCAAATATGAAGGATAGTTGTGCTAACCTTAGGGCATGGATGACAATTATCGACTGTATCATAGTCATGTCGAAATTCGCTTTTACGGCAGTGGCCTCATCTACAACATAACTTATTCTTTCATATTCCTACCTATCAATTTTCCAACAGTTTGAAAGCAAAATCCTATAAAGGGTTGGAGCAAAGATTTTGAGATTTCTATTACTATATCAATATCCAAGTACAATCCTGGATACGCAAATGGCAACGTCTTTTAGAATTGGCGATTAATGGCGGATACGTCTTCTTCTTCCTCCCTGGCCTTCGATCCTACTTCATTTCCTCCTCTTTCATCTTCCAAACCATCTACACTCCCCGATCCTCCTCCTCTTTCCTCCTCTGCCTCTTCTCAAGCAAATCTTTCTGGTGAAACTCGAGCTGATGTTTCCAATGGTTTACCGAAGGATAATGACTCATTTGCTTTAGATCCTACAAGGAATCCTTTGTATGATAAATAATCTACTATTAAATCTGATTATGCCTCCTTTTCAATTCACAACCTAGAAATGCAGGCGTCTACAAGCAGATTTAGTTCAATATAATTCGAGATTGATTGCCAAAAGAACTGTAACACCCCGAGAATTCTATAACTGTGAAATTCATGAATTAAAGTATAATCAAATTCAAATCAAAGAACTAAGGGAAACGGGATACGCCATTGCGTTCGTCTCGGAAAAATACGCGAAATAGAGTCCGAGTTTTCGAAAAACGGAGTCCGTATGAAGAAGATATGGCCTTCGGAAGTTTTGAATCAAATTTAAAATTCAAACAGAATAAAATAATTGAAAATCGGGCCCAGTGGGCCAGGGCGGATAAACACCCGCCTAGGCCACCCAGGTCGACTGGGCTGTCGACCTGGGCTACCCATGTCGACAGGGCTGTCGACAGCCCTGTCGACAGGGGTGTCGACCTGGTCGAGCCCAGTCAACCTGGCTGGCCAGGTCGGTGTGTGGTCGAATTTCTGTGGTCTGCTTTGTCATTAGGGCTAGGTGGCGGGTTTTTATTGGTCTCTCTTCCTAATGAATGGCTACGATCTATCCAAGCAACATTAAGGGTCCTAATCAATTCCTAACCTCTATATAAACAACCCTAGACTAAACCCTAATCTATTCATTCAAAATTAAGAACATAGCCGCCATGTTGCTGAGGAACGACTAAGAGTAGCCGCCAACTAGAGAGAGGATTAGGGAGAAAGTTCTAAAGCCTAAAGCAATTCAAGCAACCTAAAGCCAATCAATTCAACAAAGGAATCATATCTCTTAATTAGAGAATTCGCCGCAACCATTGTAAGTAGAGTATTACTTTGGTATAAATAAACAACTGTGTTGATGTGTATGCTTGAATTGTGGCAATGGAAGTAATTCATATTTGTGCGTTCTTATCAATTTATATACATTTGGATATTCTTGAATTATGTTATTCATTATAAAGAACTACATGCGGTAGTTCTATGCAAATATACGTTTGGAATATTGCGCAAATTATGTAATCTATGTTGAAGCTACATGTATGTAGTTAAGTGAAATTCATGCAAGTTTGGGGCTTTGTTATTATGTCGTCATGATGTATATTTTGTGCATAAATCATTTTGCAAGTAATTGAAACAAGTTTGGTTGTTATAGTTCATATGAAACTATGTTGGAATTTTGACACCATAATCCATGTATTAAGTCATGCTTTTGCAAACTTATGAAAATGACTAGGCTATGATTGATATTTGACCATGTTAGTTCTATATTGTTAGCAAGAATTATATGATGACATATGTGAGACATGGATAGGTTAGACTCAAAAATCCCTTTTTGCAAGTTTAAAGCAAACACCATGATTAGGAATAGTTATGCATAAGTATATTTATGCCATCCTTATGTGATTGGACTTAAACCATGATTAAGTTGAACTATGCTTTTGTGTTAGTAACAAAGTATCCCCTTTGTAAACATGTAGAAACCTTATGAACATGACTTGTTTATGTTTATGCCATGAACAAATTTAACTTTACTTATGCCATGCTTATGTTTGACATTATGCCATGTTTATGCTAGAAGTATTTATGCCATGCTTATGTTTGACATTATGCCTAAATAAGAATATAGGTTCATGTTGTAGTTAAACCTATGCAAGTTCACATGCTTTGATTCATGTCACCTATGTTACCACTATGCAAGTACACCAATTTCTATTTTGTATTTCCAACGTCATATTGCAAGTTCATGCGCTCACCTTCCCCTCTTTGTGTATACGCCATAAGCCTCCCCTCTTCGCATGGCTAAATTGGGCTTTAAAAGGCTAAGCCCAATATATATATAAACGGACGTGTAAAATGGGGGAAAATAACGTTGGGTTAAAAATCAATTAATGAATGAAAATATAAAATAGAAGGGCCCAAATTCAAATATGGGTTGGGCCCGTGATTGGTGTAACCTTTACACCATTAACTTAATAATGGGCCGCAAATATTTACATATAAGAAATAAAGAAGAATGACAAGATATGTAAATGTAGAACATACGATGTGTTTAACCCGAGGTTGGATTGAGTTGTGATGTAAACCTGCCCGGAACCGCCCGGCTGTCCAGTAGTCACAACAATACCTATCCAATGTGAGAGGTTAAACATGGAGCCCAATAAGGACCCGAGGTTAGACTGAGTTGTGGCGTAAGACTGCCCGGAACCAACCGGCAACAGGCAGCCACAACAATACCTGTCTAATGTGAGAGGTCAGGGCCTTAATAAGACAATTAAGGCTGAGTCAGGATTGTTAGGATTAAGTGGACTAAAGACTTAATCAAAATGGAACATGCTAAACTAAACGGACTGGTGGGGGTTAGGTTAGAAACACTTAACCAACTTAGCATGTTGGCTAGAGATAGAAAACCTAGTAACGGGGGAACCTTTTCAGCAGTAACCCTAAAAGGTGTATCATGATACCCTGAAACTAGGCAGGGTGGGGCACGATTACTGGGCTGATTGTAAGAGGTCAAAGCGATGGCGGTGGTGTAGCAGTGTAGGTTCTAACGGTGTGCGGGCGTGCACGCACTCCGGCGCAGAAAAATAAAGCACTGGGCACCAGTAGCATACCTGTGCATTCTAAGGTTGTGTCGGGTTGCCACTATGGGACTTGATACACCCCATGGTGGGACCAGCATAGGTAACTACAGACATCGGGGGCCGTAAGACACATGTAACTATGCGAGTAGGAGCCGATCATCATAGAATGGATCACATCACCCTGATATGGGGTGCCAGTTGGAAACTAGTTAAATGGGTTCAGAGATTAACATGGGGTACGATAGTATATTCGACCCTAGACAACTTAACCAAGTTATAATGCATGCCCACTTCCTGTTTATACTTATCATACCCAGTTCTTTATTCATAGACAAAATAGTACTAGACTTACTCAGGCTTTATATCTGACTCTACTTTTCTTTCGTCTTCTTTCTTCCGTTCCCCCCCCCCCCCCAGGTCCTCAGGGAGGGAACACAGCAGCTTGACCAACCTCAACATCCAGCTTGAAGAAGAGAAATGTATTGCTTGGACTTTCCTGTTTTGAACTATGGCTTTGGACAATCCACTGTGGGGCTTTTGCAGTTTATCTATGTTTTATTTATGCTTCTTTAAATAATGTACTCAAGACAGATTATGAAAGTGTTATGTTATGTTTTTGGAAAGGATGTAAGACAATTATGGTGATGTTTTGTAACACGTATTTGGCTTTATGAAATAAAGTTTGTTGTTCTTCCGCTGTTTACAAATATGTGTTCTTATATCTGTCTTGTATATCTGTGACTTGTACTTATAAACCTCCACCAAAATTAGGGCATTCCCTTTGAGAGTGACCCTAACGGAGGTGGGGTGTTTCTCTTGGTATCAGAGCACAGGTTTACCAGATAAGATAAAAAGTTTTGAAAAAAATTATTTTCAAAAAGGAAATTTAAAGAAGCATTTTTAAAAGAAAAATATTATTTTATTTTTAAAAGGCAAAGTCCACTCCCCAAAGCCATAGGTACTATCTCTTATCCTTCGTTTTGAATCTATCCTTTTTGTTTCAGCATGTCCCAAGAACTTAACTTGCCGGAAGGGGTGCCAATACCTGGTTGGTTTAGACGGTTCTTAGAAGCAAGGGCCACTCAGCCTGGTCCTACCATTCCTCCTCCCCCAGCAGAAGGAAATCATCCAGCCGCAGCGGCACCTTTT
This sequence comes from Allium sativum, assembly GCA_030737875.1. Lineage (NCBI taxonomy): Eukaryota > Viridiplantae > Streptophyta > Magnoliopsida > Asparagales > Amaryllidaceae > Allium > Allium sativum. Next base: position 611,773,566 of record CM060922.1, read on the forward strand.
CCTCCACCTCCTCCTCCTCGGGGAAACACGTTTGCTAAGATATGTAAAGATTTTAAAGCTATGGGAGGAAGGGATTTCCATGGAACTGAGTCCTTCGTGGCAGCTAGAAATTGGCTGAAAGAAACTGAGGACCTATTCATTATCTTTGAGGTAGAAGATAGACAAAAAGTACAACTGGCGGTGTGGCTATTGAAGGGCGAGGCTTCCTACTGGTGGGAAGTCACTAATGCTGAAAGACCAGTGGAGACATGGGAGGACTTTAGGGCAAGGTTTGAGACCAAATTTCTCTCAGATGCGGAAAGAAGTTTGCAGTTGGAAAAATTCTTATTTCTTAAGCAAGGAGACAAGACTGTCAGAGAGTATGTGAATCAGTTCGATGAGCTGGCTAGGTTTGGACTTGACCTAGTCAATACCCCGCACAAGAAGGCTCTCCGTTTCGTCAAAGGGTTAAATGAGCCATTACACAGTTTGGCCATGACCCATATACCCATGGGGGCCACGTATGAAAGATTGGTGCAAATGGCATTGCTGAATGAGGAGGATAAGGGCAAGAAGGAGACAAAGGCAGAAAGCTCTCAAGGGAAGAAAGAGGGTTTGCAGCCTAAGAAGGCGGACTTTAAGAAAGGCGGGGAAGGCAACAAAGAGAAGAGGACGTGTAATTTCTGTGGCAAAGTGGGGCACTTAGTAAAGGACTGCCGGAAAAAGAAGGCCAAGGAGAATGGTGGGTGCTTTTCTTGCGGTGAGACGGGCCATAGGGCTAAGGACTGCCCAAAGAAACGAGGACTGGGGCAGGGGGCTGGATCCACCCCAGGGGCACAGATTCATGTGCTGGAAGCGCCACCTTTGCAACAGCGAGGTACAAACACTTCTGTAGAAAGTGTAGTTTATCTTTACGATCACCCCTTTCGCACTTTATTTGATTCTGGCGCATCACACTCCTTTATCTCGTCTGCTTTAGTAGAATCTCTGCACCTAGAAACTAGTATGGTAGAGGACCCCTTAATTGTTTCAAACCCAATTGGGGGCCCAGTTCATTTGTCTATGATCTGTGTGGGATTGAAAATTTCTATTCTAAGTGTAGAATTTCAATGTAGTGCCTTTGTTTTGGGCTTTTCGGGGTATGGTTTGATTTTGGGTATGGATTGGCTATCCAGCAATGGGGCCATCCTTGATTGTGAGAAAAGGGTTGTTAGGCTCCTAACCCAGCTCGGTAATACTTTGGAAATTTCTTGTAATCCCTCGTATGCGGTTATGCTTAGTTATCTTGAATCGCTAGATGCCTCTGTTGAAAACTTGCAATCAGTTAGAGTGGTCCGGGAATATCCGGATGTCTTCGAAGAGGTGAAGGGCTTGCCTCCGAAGCGGGAAATAGACTTCCGCATATATCTTGTAGATAATGCAAAGCCCGTTGCGTTGCCCGTTAGACATATGGCTCCACGAGAAAGGAAAGAGCTCAGTAAACAGATTAAAGAGCTTCTAGAAAAGGGGTTCATTAGGAGGAGCATTTCAGAATAGGGCGCTCCAGTAGTGTTCGCCACTAAGGCTGAAGTTTTTTTTCGCTGATGCATGAGTTGTAAAGAATCACCTTAGTAAGTACATTTGGCAACATAGTTGACATTTGTTTATTTTCAAGAGATAATTCATCTATGTGGAATACCTTCTAGTAAGTGAACAAGATCCAAGGTTCACTAATGAATTTTGGAGAGCTTGCATGGAACCATGAGTACGCAGTTAGGCTTGAGCCAAGTATACTAGAAGGAGAATAAGTGAAAAAGGAACGAGAGGCAAGGGTTCCAACTCATATTTTGGAAACAAGGATTAAGAAGCTATGAAATTGTGAAGTTAAAGACGGACAAAGCATAATGGAGTTAAGCTCAAGAAATGCGACTTAGAAGATTGAAGACTAGATTCGTGCATAATATCTCTTCTTAAGAGTATATTCTTGATCCCTCTCTTCCTGTAGAGCTTACTTGCATGGTATCTTTTCTTTATATCCTCTCGGTCCCATTCTCAATCCAATTTCCGGTGCAAACCCCATAGGGAGTATGACTCATCTGTTAGTAACACATGTTGGGACTCGAGGGTGTTCATTGGTTTGACTAAAGTTTTTGGGTTTTATAGGATACAGATTGGTCTTAGGAAGGGACTCCCTTGTGACCTAAAAGGAGTCCATCATGCTTAGTGCCTAGAATCATATATGGTGGTTGGGTTGAGTAACTCTTTGGGTGTCAGTCTGATGTTGATTTCGGTCTTCGGGGCTGATGCTTAGGGAGTTCTTCTCCTAATCAATATATATGTGGCATAGGTTTTCAGTTTTGACATTGCCTAATGGGCACCAAGTATTACCTCGACTATACCTTTAGGTAGGACCATTCCCTATCATTAGGAACAATTGGGAAAATGTCCTATAGATTAGAGCTACCCGAGAAGTTGGCTGGAGTCCACAACGTCTTTCACGTTTCACATCTCCGAAAATGTCTACATGAGTCTGCTGAAGTGGTAGAGCCAAATATCCTCGAAGAGGCCGAAGTGGAGCGCGAAGCAACCATAAGGAGAGTTCCAACCCGCATCTTAGGAACAGAAGTGAAGAGGCTACGCAACCGCGAAGTCAAGCTCGTCAAAGTCCAGTGGAGCGACGCCGAGGGAGACGCGACTTGGGAAACTGAAGCTAGAATCCGCACTGCCTACCCTTTTCTGTTCGAGGGTACATCCTTGATCTTTCTTTTTTTTTAAGTTGCGCTTTTATCTATCTTTTTAGGCATATTTCCTCGACCGTATCTTTTAGGTAGAAACTCTATGGATGGAAACATGTAATTGAAACATGTTATGTGTGAATGGTTGCAAGTGGTTGCAAGTGATTGCTAGTGGTTGCTCGTGGTTGCATATACACACACAATCTAGGTTTTAGATCGGCTCAATCACTTCATATTGCATATGCATATATGTTTGTATTCGTATATGGTTGAACTTTAATGTGTTGTCATGTGGATGCTGCATTTGTATTGAATGATTGTGCACTCATGTAGAATCAAGAATAGGAAAATTTGCATACATAATGGATTCATGGCACTTACATAATTCGCATTAAGGAGGTCAACTGAATCAGTAGACCGCCTGATTTTGCATTAGATAAGTACATGTACACACACACTTTGCATATGATCATGAAGCATTAGAAATCTTTTAAGGACAATGGATGCTCGTGTTTGATGGATGAGTAGATGGATGATTGGATGTTAGGATATACATTCCTCCTAACTTGAAGATTTCGGGGACGAAATCCTTTTAAGTGGGGGAGAATGTAACACCCCGAGAATTCTATAACTCTGAAATTCATGAATTAAAGTATAATCAAATTCAAATCAAAGAACTAAGGGAAACGGGATACGCCATTGCGTTCGTCTCGGAAAAATACGCGAAATAGAGTCCGAGTTTTCGAAAAACGGAGTCCGTATGAAGAAGATATGGCCTTCGGAAGTTTTGAATCAAATTTAAAATTCAAACAGAATAAAATAATTGAAAATCGGGCCCAGTGGGCCAGGGCGGATAAACACCCACCTAGGCCACCCAGGTCGACTGGGCTGTCGACCTGGGCTACCCATGTCGACAGGACTGTCGACAGCCCTGTCGACAGGGGTGTCGACCTGGTCGAGCCCAGTCAACCTGGCTGGCCAGGTCGGTGTGTGGTCGAATTTCTGTGGTCTGCTTTGTCATTAGGGCTAGGTGGCTGGTTTTTATTGGTCTCTCTTCCTAATGAATGGCTACGATCTATCCAAGCAACATCAAGGGTCCTAATCAATTCCTAACCTCTATATAAACAACCCTAGACTAAAACCTAATCTATTCATTCAAAATTAAGAACATAGCCGCCATGTTGCTGAGGAACGACTAAGAGTAGCCGCCAACTAGAGAGAGGATTAGGGAGAAAGTTCTAAAGCCTAAAGCAATTCAAGCAACCTAAAGCCAATCAATTCAACAAAGGAATCATATCTCTTAATTAGAGAATTCGCCGCAACCATTGTAAGTAGAGTATTACTTTGGTATAAATAAACAACTATGTTGATGTGTATGCTTGAATTGTGGCAATGGAAGTAATTCATATTTGTGCGTTCTTATCAATTTATATACGTTTGGATATTCTTGAATTATGTTATTCATTATAAAGAACTACATGCGGTAGTTCTATGCAAATATACGTTTGGAATATTGCGCAAATTATGTAATCTATGTTGAAGCTACATGTATGTAGTTGAGTGAAATTCATGCAAGTTTGGGGCTTTGTTATTATGTCGTCATGATGTATATTTTGTGCATAAATCATTTTGCAAGTAATTGAAACAAGTTTGGTTGTTATAGTTCATATGAAACTATGTTGGAATTTTGACACCATAATCCATGTATTAAGTCATGCTTTTGCAAACTTATGAAAATGACTAGGCTATGATTGATATTTGACCATGTTAGTTCTATATTGTTAGCAAGAATTATATGATGACATATGTGAGACATGGCTAGGTTAGACTCAAAAATCCCTTTTTGCAAGTTTAAAGCAAACACCATGATTAGGAATAGTTATGCATAAGTATATTTATGCCATCCTTATGTGATTGGACTTAAACCATGATTAATTTGAACTATGCTTTTGTGTTAGTAACAAAGTATCCCCTTTGTAAACATGTAGAAACCTTATGAACATGACTTGTTTATGTTTATGCCATGAACAAATTTAACTTTACTTATGCCATGCTTATGTTTGACATTATGCCATGTTTATGCTAGAAGTATTTATGCCATGCTTATGTTTGACATTATGCCTAAATAAGAATATAGGTTCATGTTGTAGTTAAACCTATGCAAGTTCACATGCTTTGATTCATGTCACCTATGTTACCACTATGCAAGTACACCAATTTCTATTTTTTATTTCCAACGTCATATTGCAAGTTCATGCGCTCACCTTCCCCTCTTTGTGTATACGCCATAAGCCTCCCCTCTTCGCATGGCTAAATTGGGCTTTAAAAGGCTAAGCCCAATATATATATAAACGGACGTGTAAAACGGGGGAAAATAACGTTGGGTTAAAAATCAATTAATGAATGAAAATATAAAATAGAAGGGCCCAAATTCAAGTATGGGTTGGGCCCGTGATTGGTGTAACCTTTACACCATTAACTTAATAATGGGCCGCAAATATTTACATATAAGAAATAAAGAAGAATGACAAGATATGTAAATGTAGAACATACGATGTGTTTAACCCGAGGTTGGATTGAGTTGTGATGTAAACCTGCCCGGAACCGCCCGGCTGTCCAGTAGTCACAACAATACCTATCCAATGTGAGAGGTTAAACATGGAGCCCAATAAGGACCCGAGGTTAGACTGAGTTGTGGCGTAAGACTGCCCGGAACCAACCGGCAACAGGCAGCCACAACAATACCTGTCTAATGTGAGAGGTCAGGGCCTTAATAAGACAATTAAGGCTGAGTCAGGATTGTTAGGATTAAGTGGACTAAAGACTTAATCAAAATGGAACATGCTAAACTAAACGGACTGGTGGGGGTTAGGTTAGAAACACTTAACCAACTTAGCATGTTGGCTAGAGATAGAAAACCTAGTAACGGGGGACCCTTTTCAGCAGTAACCCTAAAAGGTGTATCATGATACCCTGAAACTAGGCAGGGTGGGGCACGATTACTGGGCTGATTGTAAGAGGTCAAAGCGACGGCGGTGGTGTAGCAGTGTAGGTTCTAACAGTGTGCGGGCGTGCACGCACTCCGGCGCAGAAAAATAAAGCACTGGGCACCAGTAGCATACCTGTGCATTCTAAGGTTGTGTCGGGTTGCCACTATGGGACTTGATACACCCCATGGTGGGACCAGCATAGGTAACTACAGACATCGGGGGCCGTAAGACACATGTAACTATGCGAGTAGGAGCCGATCATCATAGAATGGATCACATCACCCTGATATGGGGTGCCAGTTGGAAACTAGTTAAATGGGTTCAGAGATTAACATGGGGTACGATAGTATATTCGACCCTAGACAACTTAACCAAGTTATAATGCATGCCCACTTCCTGTTTATACTTATCATACCCAGTTCTTTATTCATAGACAAAATAGTACTAGACTTACTCAGGCTTTATGTCTGACTCTACTTTTCTTTCGTCTTCTTTCTTCCGTTCCCCCCCCCCCCCCAGGTCCTCAGGGAGGGAACACAGCAGCTTGACCAACCTCAACATCCAGCTTGAAGAAGAGAAATGTATTGCTTGGACTTTCCTGTTTTGAACTATGGCTTTGGACAATCCACTATGGGGCTTTTGCAGTTTATCTATGTTTTATTTATGCTTCTTTAAATAATGTACTCAAGACAGATTATGAAAGTGTTATGTTATGTTTTTGGAAAGGATGTAAGACAATTATGGTGATGTTTTGTAACACGTATTTGGCTTTATGAAATAAAGTTTGTTGTTCTTCCGCTGTTTACAAATATGTGTTCTTATATCTGTCTTGTATATCTGTGACTTGTACTTATAAACCTCCACCAAAATTAGGGCATTCCCTTTGAGAGTGACCCTAACGGAGGTGGGGTGTTTCAAGAACCACCAGACCTTATGAAGAAAGAGGGTCTGAAGCTCTGGAATAATATTTAGTAGGTTTCTTTCAAGATGGCACTCTCTCATATTTGTTTGTGGTTAATTTTCTTAAACGATATTGGAAATTAAATGGTGATTTCTGTGCTAAATATGATGGTGTTCATTTTTACTTTCAAATTCATAATAACCTTGACCGAGAAAAAGTTTTACACTCTAATCCTATTTTTATCAATGGAAGAATGTTTATCATCACTCAGTGGGATCCTAATATAGCTAATTCACAATCGAAAATCAAGAAAGTTCCTGTATGGATTCATTTTTACAATATTCCTTTGTTACTCTGGTCTTTAGTTGGAATTAATTGGATCGCCTGCCATATTGGAAAGCTTATTTGTTTTGACAGTAGTACAGAGAGATTTAGGAATGCTAAAGCCCTACTAGAAATAACGCCTGAGTTTGAATTACCAGAGTGTATTGAAATAGCTGGATTGGGTGATTGTGCGATAGTTAAGTTTCGTATAGCTGTAAACCTAATATTTGTATTGTTTGTAATTGTTTTGGACACCAAACCTATAAATGTGATCTTAAGCAAAGTGAAAATAAGTTCAATGATAGGCAAAGGGATGTGTTAGGTGATGATATTCTACATGATGATGAGATGAATCATCGCAGTGTTAAGATCAATAAAGGACAGTTTGACAACAAGAGAAACTTGAATTATAATGAACATGGATGGACTAAGGTGCAGATTAAGAAGAAAATGTTTTGGAGGAAAAGAATGTTGGTTTTAATGATAATACATCATCTATGAATCAGGTTTTGGATGATAGTAATGTTGATTTGGGTACTCAAGAGGAAGAGTTAGTTGAAAAGGTAGATGGTGATAAGGAAATTGGTTCAGATATTAAATCTAGAGATGATAATCGTGGTAAATCAACAGGTGTGGGGAATTTAAGTAATCAAGATGGAGCTGATACTGGATCTGGTAATCAGTCTAATATTGAAACTGGATTTATTGATGCTGATATGGACTCGCAGGTCCATGATGTTGTTTCTTAAGGTGCAATGTCATCATCTGCAATTTTATCATCAATTGTGTCATCCTCTACTATTTTATCATCTTCTTCTAAGCTTACTACTTTGCATGGTACTTCTATGATGTCATGTACTTCAATGACTTTTACGATATCCTTATGTACTATGCTTAGTAATGCTCATCATCATTAGCTAATGCTCTTTCTTCGAATTCAACTCTATTTTTAGGCTCTACTCCTTCAATCAATTAATCTCTTTCCAGGAATGCAAAGAGACTTGCAAGAAGGAAGACTGAGAGTACTGAAGATCAGGAAGATGGTGTTGATTTTGATTGACTAATTCATTGTCTTCATCCAGACATACAAGAAGGAATCCTATCTAATGTAGTGCATTGAATTTTGGTTTCTTCTTTTGATTTTTTGAGTAATTCGAATTAGTTTCTAGTTTAGCCTTACGGAATTCTTGTAGTGCAAGTGTTCATGTGGCAGCAACATACATTCAGTTGTGTTTGCATTGTAATTTTTGCTGATAATGGTGATCTTGAGTTGGTATTGCGGCTTTCATGCAAGTGTTGGAGGCATTGGTTACTCTGGAATCTTGAGCGTGTTATATAGTAGCATAGTATTGAGTTTTTTCTGGATTTATTTGTATCTCATTTTTGTTTTTGTTTACCTCTTTACTGTGTAGCCATGTGTTTGTTTTGTATCGTCAGTGGTAGATATTGGTACCTTCATATTCTAGTTTGAAATAGCTTCATAGTAATAATAATAGTTTACTTTGCCATTCAAAAAAAAATGATTTTACTATTTTGATGATTGATGCAAACAGAGAAGAAAAGCAAAGATTGAGAAAAATTGAATTGAATATGATATTTTCAGATTTTAACAAGTAAATAATATAGCAAATTAACGCTAAGGTATGCCAAAATTTTCCTTAAATTTTATTTTAATCATTTCAGAGTCTCATATCATAATAACCTAGTTATATTAAAAATTTCGTGAATGTAAAATAGTTTAAAAGCTGAATTTGATTTCAGGTATATGCCAGGCACAGTAGAGTAATTTGAACATATTATGGTGGCAATTTTTCTTTAATGGAATATAATTTAGTGACAAAATATAATTGTTTAGTATAATATCTCCTATTATTTCTGCAATATATGCCAATTAAAACCAATTTTAATTACATAAGTTAAATAGAAAAGAACATAGAATCATATGTTCTGTAAACTTTTTTTCATTTTAATTGTGGTAATGAATAAATGTAGATAAATATATAGGTAACAAAATCTTTATTATCTTATTATTATGCAAAGAAGTTTAACAATTAGTTGTTACTATCATGTGAATACTTCTAACTAGAATGAGATGTATTATTTATCTTCATTTCTTTTAATGATTGCATAAGTAATTATTCACTGATTATATGTATTTATTCCAATCAAGCACTGGAAAATAGGAAATTTTGTGATGCTTGGCACCCTCATTTTGTTGATACCACGTATAAGAAGAGGAAAATAAACATTCTGTTTTCCTTTCTAAATTTCAAATATTATATGGATTTAAGGTTGTAATATCAATGGCTTCTCAAATTTGGTTCTTTCTATTTTGGATGAAATTAAGATAACATTTACTGATCATAAACACTTGCAAATATAGCATTGTCAATTTAATAAGTGAAATTACTTTTGGTTAAGCATTTATTGCATAATTAGAGTACAATTAGAAACTTGAACCCATCGAGCATGGATCGTGTAAATCTGGTACATGGAAATAATGAACAAAAGCATAATCAGAGTACAATTAAACCGACTCAGAGCGGAAACAAGATAGGATAATAAGTATTGACTAAGACAACTACGTTTAATAGTGAATCGCCACATCAATACTCAACATGAGAAAATAAAAATGAAAAATCCGAGTTGAACACATCCAAAGAATGGTCCTCCCTAAGATAAATATGAGAGTTGTTATGAGGAGGGGGTCATAACAACAAGTCCTAGTGAGTAGAAAATGTATGATACTATCAACAATACATAAATGCATTCTGTTTGGTTTCACCCAAATTATATGTCTCACAAGGTTATATATTCGATTTTAACCTTGCAAAGATTATGCATAATGATTAACTAGTTACCAAGGTAGCATCCTAAAGATAAATTGTTATTATATACTGAGATAGAAATTTTACATACATACATATACATATATATATATATATATATATATATATATATATATATGAGCCTTTAAACCATCTGTTAGCATGCCTTTTGGCAAGGCCGTCAAAGTTCATAAATAAAGCACTCAAGCCTTGATCTTGGATATTCAGTCGAAGGGAGCAACTCATAATTCGCTTAAGTCCCGACTCGACCTATAATTTGATCGACCCTTCATCCAACTTGGTCCTCCTTGGTTTGGCTTGGCCTTCGTTTATAAATAAGGAAAATATGAAATTGGGTCTGGCTCGACTTGGTAGTGCCTCCGACCCGGATATCACCGACCCCGATGCTGCAAGCTTCTAAGATGTATTATGTCGGTTATATCCTTGGTCAAATAAATTTAATTATTTCGAATCTTGCTATATGTGTCATATATCCAACCGAAGAAGGCATCTCCCATGAGTTGAAGTTTGGTTCCAGTACCTCCCTATCGAGCCGGGATGGGCACCACATGGCATACTGAGCTGGATCTGACCTCAACTATAGATATTCCCCCGAAGCTCTAGAAAAAGGACTTTTGGACATTATTATCTCCCACACTCTGCATTACTGTCTTATACTCGAGTGTTTGAGAGAAAATCAGTTAGTGTATTCATTTTATTCAAGTTATATAAGAGAATATAAATGGATATGTGCTCGTTAACGTCGAATGAAACGACCCGCAAATCCGAGCTATCTGAGTTGACTAAATACAACATATGCCCAACCCAAATAACACAGAAATACGAACCATTAATAGAAAGAAGATAGAGGATGAGAAATAGGAAGAAAGAAATATTAGAATAGAAGAAAAACGAAGATCACAAACTCACAGCGGAACGAATAAAATATATTATATAACATAAGCTTCGAAATACAAATCTGTTTTGTACATATATACATACCATCATCAGAGTACACATAACATTTGATCCAGCGGAAGTAACTCTAAATAACTAACGTTGAAGCCTCCTGCTTCAAGCTCCTCCAAATGTATCTGTAAAAGCCTGAAACACTTGACTGCCCGTACAAATTTGGGCACCCAAGAGTTTAGGGAAAACAAAACAAAATAAACTCTGGGTCAGTCATGGGACTGGTGTGAGTAAACTCCAACCATTTGTTTAACTTTCAAAACTCTTTTCGAAAGAAAAGATAATAGTAAGACCAGCCCACACATAAACACGGACGGTTTTTACCTTACTATAACCCAAATCACTTTGATACGAAAATCCAGTGATATTATAATAATGTCTACATCAAGTAAATAACCAAATAGCAGAACGCTTGCATCTCACGCTCCACATATATAGTAAAAATCAAAAACCGCATGGCGCTTATTGGAGATTGGATTTCCAACATGACAAGGTATGGAACCACCTTCCGACTGTGTATCTCTAGAGAGGAATACACTGGGTTCAACAAGAACATCTTGTAACCCGGCCCACACATGACCGACCACTCATTTCGCTTGAGTGTATCGAATGTATATCACCAACGGTTGGACTCAAACCACCATTTCCCGAATGGGCAGAATCGATAGATTTAGAAACAAAAGGAATTTCTCTAGATAGGTGATTATACACCCTAATGGGTGCGACCCACATAGCCATGCTGCCTGCCCGATTTTTGTCCTTTCCCGGTTGTTGAGGCCTGAGGCTACTAATACTTACCATTCATTGATAGCACAATCACTTTGAATGCCACATTGTCAGATCCGTTAATCACTAGTTGAGTTTGCACAAATATTCTGGATATTATGCTAAGGGATAAATCCGTTGCAACCATATATATTCATACAGACCAACCCATTTGATTATTGGAAATACTCTGTCAGACATTCGTCCATTTACGTTCGTTCTGGGACTGAACGAAACCGAAGGCACTATTTCTATAAATAGAAAAGCCCTTGCACTTTACTCCGTCTTCAATATATTCAGCATACTTGGTTCGCAACGCTTATGCCGATACGGAGTGGTTCTTCGGATAATAATCCAACCGGTCTCTCCATATTGACAACGATGGTCAAAACTTCGATAGTCTGTGATTTAAATATCGAATAAAAACAAGTGTTCATCCAAACATGTCAAACAAATCACTGGGCTCTTTAATTAATATTCATTAATTAAACCACTTCTCTATTTCCTCTATCAATATTTGTTAACCAAATATTTTCAATAATCATCTTGGCCTCTTATGCCATTTGGAAAACGTTTCCAAATATCAACTTCTTTTATTTTCTATATATTAGAAAATGTCTCTATTTGCAATTGAAAACAATTTCAATCACTTATCTCTATCCCCTTTTTGTTTACAACATTCGATTTTTATATTCACTTTACTATCGAATTCAATACGTCGATACAATGATTTCAAATTATCAAAATATCTTAAAAATATTCTAACTCCTTAAATTTCCGGAAAATTTCGCCATAACCTCCCCTGTATCGGGAGCATCGAGAAATTTCAAATAGCTTTCCCGGTCCTTCTAATCTCAAAAAGGAAAAGAAAAAGCCAAGCGGCTTGCCGATACGGCGCATAAAACTCATATATGAATTAAACATGTACCTTTTTGTCGAGCATATAAATTTAAATCTTTATATACTTCATATCAAACCTGCTTACACATGTTCACCTGTTTTCAATTCAATTCAATACCATCTAATCGTTTGAATTCAGTTTCGCCCATTTATTCTTTAAATCGGCCATTTTGCCTATTTCACTTCTTTGTTTGAACATAACACATTCAAATAAAATGTTTAACTTGCTCACAACCAAATTGAATTTCAATTTCAATTCTAGTTTCCTTTTTGATTTCGAATATAAATTTTCAAATCGAATTTACTTATTCAAACCCCAATATCCATTCGAAATCTCCTTAACTAATTTCTTATTCAATTTAGTTAATTCTATTCAATAAATCAAAATCTGGTTTCTGTTTCAAAAAAAATCATATTTATTTACACAACTTGAATTCGCATATATTTTACAACTCAACTCTGAAACTTCCTAAATAGACAAATTCGGATTTTTTTTCCGCTTAAAATCCTTTTATAACCTTAAATAAACCATTATGGTTTTTAAAACGATTCTGGCGCTGCTTTTCTGAAAATTTGATTTTGACAGAACTCAAAATCTATACGACGAAATTCATATTTTTTCTCTTTCATTAGAAAACTATTATCAAACCGGTCCTGACGTTTCTGGTTTCAAAGAATTTCGACTTCAATTGAGTTCTGTATACTCGATTGAAGTTCGAATCGCTATTTTACGAACTGCAGCGCTGCGGCGAGTTCGTTTTATTTATATTTATATATATATAAACTTTCAAACTTCTTAAAATGAATTCAATTCCATTCTAATATATATATATATATATATATATATATATATATATTCCAAATTCCATTTGAATCTTTACATTTCAAATTCCATAGTTTTAAATCCTGTATTCAAATCCCATTTGAAATCCTTTATTCGAATTCCATTTCAAATCCTCTATTTAATTTCCGCCTTAATTCAACTCCTTTTTGAATTTCTATATTTGAAATTCATACTTGAATTTAAATATCCCAACTCCATTTAAATTTCTATTTGAAATTCTAAATGTTTCAAATTCCATTTGCACTTCTATATTCCAATTTCTATATTTGAATTCTATTGAAATTCAAATATTCAAACTCCTTTTTAAATTCTATATTCAAAATTCCATAGTTTAAACCCCATTTGAATTTCATATTCAAATCCCATAGATCAAATCCTATTTGAATTCAATTTGAATCTCTTATATTCAAATTTCATTTTCCATTTGAATTCTAATATTCAAATTCATTTCCAGCCCCATTTGAATTCTAATATTCAAACTCATTATTAACACCATTTGAATTTCTTCACTCAAATCCTTTTGAATTCCCTTGAATTCAAATTCCATTTCAAAACCATTTGGATTTCCTATTTTGAAATCCTATTTGAAATTCTATTTCCAATTCTACTTTGAAATCCTATTTTCTAAGTTTATTTCAAATTCTATTTTGAAATCTCATATTCAAATTTCTACTTGAATTTCCGTATTCAATTCCATGTTCAAATTCAATACTCGAATTTCTATTTCAAATCTCTATTCAAATTTCATATTTAAATTCCATTCAAATCTCTATTCAAATTTCACATTTGAATTCTTCCCTGAAATATTATATTTCAAATTCTATTCAATTCTTCTTTGAAATTCTATATTTCAAATTCTATTTTGAAATTCTACATTCAAATCCCTATTTGAATTTCTTTATTCGAATTCCTTTGAATTCAAATTTTATTTTAATTCCTTGAATTCAAATTCTATTTTTCATTCTAATTTCATCTATTCAAATTCTATTTGAACTTCTATTTGAATTTTTAATATTCAATCTCCTTTTAAAATTCAAATATTTAAACTCCTTTTCTAATTCTACTATTCAAATGTTATACTCAAATTTCATTTGAGTTATATATTTAAAATTTCATTTTCACATCTTATTTTGAAATTCCATTTCAAATTCCAATTCCATGCTTGTATTTCTATTTCTGAATTATCAAATGATAATTCTTTTTACTTCATTTATAACTTCGTTATAAAAGAACTATTTATAAACTTCGTTAAAAAGAAACTACTTGTTTTATTTTTCAAAAACAAGTTTATATTTTTATTCCCATTTAAAATTCAAATTCTATTTAAAAATAGAATTTTTCCCTTTTTAAATCTCCACTATCCTTTCATGATATTTTTAAATATCATTACTTAAGCCCAGTGATATTTAAACACACAAAGCAACGAATTATTTATTTTTCTAACACATCATATATATATAAATATATATGCAAACAAATAAACAAACAGATAATATATTTTTGAGGAATCCAGTTGGATTCCTCCAACCTGTTTTCCTGCATCCACAGATGTTAGCACATAAATAATACCCATTCTGCTTCGTGGCAGAATATCGCGGTATAGAAGGTCATCCACTAATCATAGCGTGGGGCGTATAGGGTAATCATCCGCTATGAAACTGCGGGCATCCGCTAATGAGACTGCGGGAATCCAACCAAACAATCAACCCAATATATATATAATAGCCTAAATAACTAATATATATAAGACAACCAGAAAACATTCACACAAGCAACAAACAATTATTTTTAATGAGATAAAAATAATTCTAAAGGTGAGTGAGATTTACTCACCTTGATTTCCCATTGTCGAATATCCAATTAATTCCCCATTTGTATTTACGAATCCATTTGAATTGTTTCAACCGAATCTATTAGCACCTATGATTATTTAATTTATTTTCGATTAAACAATGAATCATTTAAATTAACCATTAACATAATAAACACATTATCCTATGTATTTTAAATCTTATGAAAATGTGTACCTCGCTATCTTGCGAATTACTGTGTTAATTCCCAAAATGAATCTCCGAACATCTTCAACTACAATCAGCCCCTAAATCGGCTCTATCCCACTTCGACATTTTACCGAACGATTTTTGTGCATGACTGCTGCTCCTTCATTGCTACACTTGGACCCATACTGGCCCCAACTCTTCACTGTCCATCGCTCAATATCAACCACCGCACTGCCCATTTCATCCTCACAAAGAGATCGAACTCCATCGAGAACGCCACCCAAATCAAACATCGCACCACTTAGCAATGTCAGGAACCCCTCCACAGTTCTTCGATCGAACGCATAATACCCAAAATATCCCATCGCGTCGACCCTAAACCCCCAAATCACCATCGCACTCAAGTTTGAACCCTCGACTCGTCTGAATCGCTTCATCAACACAGAACAAACTCACGACCGAACCCCATCCTTGTACCCTAATTCGAGAGTGTCTTGCCATCGGCCTTGAGGAGCTTCGCGGTTTCGATTTTCGGTTTCATAAATGGAGGAAATCGATTTGCTTTATGAGGATGAAGGAAAAACCCGAGAGAAATGGATTGAGTGCGTGTTTCTGTGATGAAGACTTGGTCTTGTTTATATAACCACGAGAGGGGAGACAGATCGTACCAAGCCATTTCGATTCCTGCTTTGCTTTGTAGCGAAGCTGGGGGGCAAGAAATACAGCTCGAGGAAATGATAGGTCTGCGATATTGAAAGGTTAGGGTGGCGCCATTAATTCATGTTTACATGGCCGGAGGAGGAAACAAATTTTACTGCCCAAGGTAAAATAGGACGACGCATACAGTTTAGGTCGTCTCTCCTATATTTTTTTTTTTTTATATTCGATTTTATTTTAAATAATAAAATATCTTGCGGTCCTTTAATTTAAAACCATGAACCACTATTTCAGCAAAACAACTGATGTTCCCAACATTATTCACTATTTTGAATTCAACGGAACAGATTATACAATTTTATTTGAATGTAATATAAAATAACCATTTTAAATCAATATAATATAATTTAAATTTAAACAAATGAATTCTTTGATAATAAATTATTATTTGTTATCGTTTAAATTCAAATAAAACTTCATGTAAATCAATTTGATTTCATTTCAAATTTAATTACTTAAGATCCTCATATTACGATAGTTATGTCGATAATTCAATATAAAAATTGATTATATTATCAGCTCAATATTTAAAACGATATTAAATATTCAAAATAAATCGACCAGAAAAATCTGGGTCGTTACATCGAACCACTATAAATTTGTATGTGATTGCATTTTCTCTCGTTTCCATTTATATTTCTTCATTTTTATTCTCTTCATATCGTACATTTGGGTGTTGTGCCACTTTTTAGCATCAACACTTTGGTACTTTCACTAAGAAAGAATTCTGATCGCTTAAGGATTCTTGCACACTTTTTGGATCACCAAATACAGAGGAAGAATCCTGGTTTACTGATGATGGTTTCTAAGACTTCTACCCGCGCTACTGGAAAACAAACTCAGCAACAATACCCTGCATTGCTGTCATCCGTCGCTCCTTGTCTAGACCCTAACTCGGCACCTTCAGCGTGGGCACCGACCTGAGCCGAAGATCAGGCATCCATATTTCTCCTTCACGTCCCTCTTCGTCAGTTCGTCCAACCAATCTCCCTCCTCAGAGTTTGCCACTCGTGATGACCAGATGGAATTAGTGAACTAGCTTAGGGAGACGACAACGGATTTGAATGCTCAGTCACGCGAGAATGCCACGATGAGATGAGAAATGGACAAAATGGATAGACAGTGAGAGGAGTTCAAGAGGCGCGACACGCCATTCCCGGAAAATTGCCAAGTAGTAGAGGGCTCATCTTCATCCGAAGTAAGTGAGTAGCAATCGCGATAAAGAAGACCACTGGAGAGGCTGGATAACATTCAACAACTTCAGTTTGGTTCACTCCCTTCGCGAGAGGAAGCAACGGTTCAGCTTGGTCATACAGACCCGAGCTTAGCTAAACCCAACACTAGGCCAAACCGAACTCATACCTCTCGCAAGAACCATGACACTTCCACCCGTGCTCCTGTTCTTCCTCTCATGCTTCCTGTAACTGACCGGGATGAATAGGGCCAAGGAAGTACCTCCCGAACGACAACCCAGGCCACGTTGCCTGATGCGGGGAACAAGAGAGACCAACGAGCCGAGAACTCCGAGCAAGTCATATTCAATACTCTCGATCTGACTGTAATGGTGTTCCATATTATGAATGATAGAAGACGCTACAAAAACGAAAGTTGGGGGATTGATCGTAGCCGCACGTCATTTACATATGACATTCTGCGAGCGGAGTTCCCAAGAAGATTCAACATGCCAAAGATAAGCCACTATTCAAGCATACGAGAAATCCCCAGCAACATCTGATGAGATATTCGAGGCATATGGAGATATCGGCTTCCCTTAATGAAGTTAAGCGACAAGGCTTTCGCAATATATCTTGACGGGGTAGCATGCATGTTGTTCACGTGACTCCCCTATATCAGTTTCGAACTTTAAGGACTTGAGTGAGTAGTACTTGAATCAGTTTCATCTTCATGCCACTAAGTTGAAACATGTCATGGCTCTTTCTGCAATCACGCAAGCTCCACGAGATTTTTTTGAGGGATTATCTTAACCGATTCAGTATGGCCATAACCGAAGTAAGTAATCCCAATCCTGAAACAGTCTTTATAGCAATGGTCGATGCAGTCGACAAAAGAAATGAATTCGAGAGTTATTTGATTGGAAAACCTCCTACAATAGTTGAATTATTTTATGAAAAGGTCAATATTCGTCTATGACAAGAAAATGCGCAAGTGACTCTGGAGGGAGGGCTAAATGATGTGTCGAACAAAGGCATTCAGAGCAACATGGCAGTGAAGTGATCCAAGGATAATTCCGGAAAGGTTAAGGTAAATTTTGGAAACTATGGCAAGTAGAATAATAACAAGTGAAAGAATGGCAAGGGGGATCCTATAAAGCGATCTGGTTTCACACATTTGACAGTTATACAATGTTAAATGACTTGTTGGAAAACATTTATCTTGATACATGCAGTACGATGTACTACAAGAAACCACCTCCATGGGAATCCATAGAGAGGCAGCGTAAAACAAGAAAGTTTTGTTTATTCCATGAGATTTACGGCTATACACCGAACAAATGTCGACATCTCAAAGACATCATCGAGAAGCTCATCACAGAAGGGAAGCCTAATTAATATAAAGTATCCCCGAGGGAAAAGGGACAGGGGACTTCAGCCCTCAAATAAGTTCAGGTTGCTCTAAGGGCCACCGCTCGGCAAAAAGAAAAAGATATGTAATAAACTCAATTGTCGGAGGACCACATCCGGTGTGCTATGGTGAAAGGACTATCGAGCAGTATGTGAATCCGACCAAACATCTAGAAGTTGGGGAATGCGGTACCCCCCGGAGAAAACATACCTGCGAAGTAACAGAAGATAATGGACAACGACATCATCTTTCGTGATAAAAAATCTAAGGGGATAGAAGCCCCAAGTATCGATCCTCCGGCGATAACGGCCATTATTGATCTAGCCACTATATGAAAAGTGCGTGTGGATTATGGAAGTTCTGTAAACATCTTATTCAAAAAATCTTATGATCAGATGAAGCTCGAAGAAAGAGAACTAAAGCTATGAAAGGGAAGGATATGTAGGTTCAATGGCTCAACAATCGAATCAGTTGGAGCTGTCGAACTACCGATGGAGTTAGGCGAGGGGACCTTAGGAGAGTGCAGGTCCTCCCATTCCTCGTGATTGACATAAAATCTCCATACAGTGCCTTTATAGGCCATCCGACCCTTGCTGAATTCAAAGTCTACATCTCCCTTTGGTGATTGCTCTTGAAGTTTCCGACAAAAGGTGGAATCAGAGTTTTGCGAGGAGATTAGGTAGCAGTACAATCATGCTTCTTAGTGGAATGGATGGAGATCCGCGACAAGGAAAGTAAGGAGTTTGAAAACAATCCACCTCCTACAAAGGAGGCTGCAACGTAGCAAGTAAAAAAACATCCTGGCTAGGACCGCCCAGTCGCCAACTCGAAGACATTGATCCGAGGGAGGACGAAGAGCCAGAATGTAGAAGGGCGACTCCTAATAAAACAACGGTGGAGATCCTAATCGATAACGACGACCGACTAAGGTCTTGAAGATGGGATCTCATCTAGAGACCCTCCAGATGAGGGAGTTAACTGAATTCCTCTACGCAAAACTTGACGTGTTTGCGTGGATCCATGCTTACATTTATGGGATATCTCCATCCACCATGATCCATTCACTAAATATGGACCCAAAATATGTCCCAATGAAGCAAAAGAGGCGTATGCTAGGCCCTGAGAAGTCGACAGCTTTGAAGGAGGAAGTCAAAGGAATAAAGAATAATAGGTTCATATGAGATGCAATGTGCCCCAGATGGATCTCAAACCCAGTTCTTATGAAAAAGGCCAATGGGAATCGGCAGACGTGCATCGACTTTTCATACTAAAATAAAGCATGCCCTAAAGGAGGTTTCCACTTCCCAGGATTGATCATCTTGTTGACTCTACGGCTGGACATAAAAAAATTTCTTTCATGGATGCTTATTCAGGATATAACCAGATCGCGATGCATGTTGCAGGCTAGGAGCATACCAGTTTCATTATGGCTTTTGGGCTATATTGCTACGTGGTTATGCCATTTGGACTAAAGAATGCAGGATCGACATACTAAGATTGTTCAATTGCATGTTCCATGATAAGATCGGAAAGAAGATAGAAGTATACATCGAAGATATGCTGGTAAAGTCAAAGCAATCAACTGATCATATCCGAGACTTTCCAGTGATGTTCTATGTCCTTCGCAGGTATGGGATGAAGCTCAACCCTTTGATATGCCCTTTCGGTGTTGCATCAGGGGATTTCTTAGGATTCATCATCAATTCTCGAGGAATCGAAATTAACCTTGAACATGTTACCACTATTATAGGCATCCAAGTATCTCGGAAGATCAAAGATGTTCAAAGTCTGGCCGAAAAGGTGGCAGCGTTAGGTAGATTTGTATCAAAAGCCACATAAGTGCCTAGCCTTTTCTGATTTGGTTAAGCGGGGAAAGCACAATCTTGCTTGGATGTATGACTGTGTCAAAGCATTTCAAAATATCTTAAATAACTTGGAGAATACCTCTATCTTGTTAAAGCTTTTTGATCACAAAGATTTGTTCGTGTACTTCGTAGTATCCTCACATGAAATCAGTTCAATCTTAGTTCGCGAGGAAAACCGAGTGTAGCGGTCAGTCTATTACTTAAGAAAAAGGTTGACAAGAGTGAAGCGCAACTACCCAAAGATCGAAAAACTTGCTTACATTTTGTTAATAACATCAAAGAAGCTTAACCACTACTTTTAGGCCCATCCAGTCAAATTATATACCGACCAACCACTACTATAGGTCGTTCAATGACCTGAGGCATCTGGGAGGTTACTCAAATGGAATATTTAATTGAGCCAGTTTGATATTGCTTACGTTCCTCAAAAAAATATTCTGGAAAAGGCATTGGCAGACTTCATTGTAGAATTTATTGCATTCGAAGATGATGGAGATACAGAAGTGGACCCACTGACGGTCACATAGAAGCTGTATACCGATGGGTCCCAAAATGATCGATGTTCTGCTGCTGGTGTTGTGGTATTCACTCCTGAGGGACGGTCATTGTGTTATTAATTAAGGCTGGAGTTTACAGCCACAAACAACGAAGACGAGTATGAAAACCTTATTATCGGGCTGAAACTTGCAAAGGAGCTAGGAGCATAGGCTTTAAGCTTTTTCTGTGACTCATAGGTTGTCATGTTTCAGGTCGGGAAGGAGCTTGAGGAAAAGGGCGATTGACTTGCTAAATACCTCAAAAAAGTGGAGTAACTTCTTAGATGGTTCGAGTACTATAACATATCCATTACTCTAAGGGAGAAAAATCAGCAGGTTGACTCATTATCCAAGATAGCCAGTTCGAACAATCCGGAGTAGGCTGAGTTAATCCCAATGGAAACATTGACAACTCCTCACATAAACCAGATGGAAGATGATATGGTGCTGGATATAGAGCCTGAAAAACAATCGTGGATGATACCCATCAAAGACTTCCTCCAATAGGGAACCTACCAGAGCGAAAGAATGAAAGACGTGCTCTCTTGCGCAAAGCCTTGAGGTACATAATCCAAGGAGACATTCTATACCGAGAAAGCTTCTCAATTCCTTTACTTCCTTGTATTACCAACAACAACGTCAAATGCATATTGCGAGAAGTTCATGAAGGTGAATGTGGCGATCACACCAAAGGGCAGACCTTGGTCACGAAAATACTTCAGTACGGCTACTTCTGGCCGACCGTCAACCGAGATGCGATTGAATATTTACAACGCTGTGACAAGTGCCAAAGGATTGGAAAGATTCCAAAAGCTCCGCCAACTATACTCACTCAAATGGTAAATCCTTGGCCTTTTGCAGTCTAGGGAATAGACATCGTCAATACTCTTCTTATTTTCAAGGGTGGAGCGAAGTACGCGATCCTGGCAGTTGATTATTTTATAAAGTGGGTAAAGCTAAACTGCTAACCACGATCGTAACGAAGTGGGTGATCAACTTCAATGTTAGAAAATCATATGTCAATTTGGACTTCCCAAGACTATCATTACCAATAATGGGACCCAATTCGATAGCAAAGAATTTAGAGATTTCTGTCGATGACATCACATTAAGAAGAAGCACACTGCTATTGCACACCTGCAATCAAATGGATAGGTCAAAGCAGTGAACAAGACCATCAAGTCCATTTTGAAGAAGAGACTGGAACCGGCTAAAGGAAAATGAGTCGATGAATTATCACCAGCCCTTTGCGCTTATCGTAAAACTCATAAATCTGTGACTAGCCACACTCCATTTACTTATCATGTCGCTCTAAGGCTGTGATATCTGTAGAGCTTGAGGTCTCATCTGATCGAATGACATTCTATGACCCTTTGACTAACAAGGATCTTCTCTTGGAATCACTTTACATGACTGACTAAAAGTGAGAGGATACTAACTTGCGCTCTTCGGAGTATAAACATCGAGTCCTTCGATACTACAACAAAAGGGTTCAACTTAGGACCTTTAAGAAAGGCGATCTCGTACAAAAGCACATTTACCTGGCTCTAGTCCATCTGAACCTGGCATGGGAAGGACCATACATCTTTCAACAGATGCTTGATGATGGAAATTTAAGCTAACGACTATTGATGGCGATCATCTTCCAAGAGCATGGAATGCTAGGAGTTTCATCCTTATTTGACTTAGGCCTTTATTTTATTTTGGATTCTGTAATTATAATTTCATTTTTTTCAATTATGTAATAAGGCATAACTTGCCAATTGTTTATAAATAAAAAGGTTCCTTTCCACGCTTTATGACTGTATTTTCTAATTTGGTGTTGTGTTGTGAATTGATTGACCTATGCTAAGACTATAACGAAAGGGACGACTAAATCCGTAGCGACCTTCATTGGCCCACGTTTCAGTGAGCTGACTTAACTCTGCGACTGGTTGAAGGAGGGTTGACTAGGTTCGAGTTTGACATCGATAATCGAATTGGCGATTCCTGCTTCATTGAATAAAGTGCAGGGACGACGCTAACACTACACCATATATGCTGATTAGGCTGTGTTTTTTGCCGCATCTAAAGCATGTAGGCACGACAAAAAGCCATATCAAAAAACGACATGTTAAATTTTTAGATACGGCTTAAAACCGTATCCCAATGTGATAACATACGGCTGTTGGCCTTATCTAAAGTATAAGTAGATACGGCTATAAAACCATATCTTATATATATACACACACACGCACACACACACGCACGCACACACACACACACACGCACACACACACACACACACACACACACACACACATATATATATATATATATATATGCAGAAACTGCAGCACATATTATTTGTAACACAAAACATATATAACACAGGATACACTAATTCACAATTGTAACAGTAAACGAAACAAATGTAAGAAATATTTCATTACATTACAATATATAATGATACATGCTATTTAATTACATTACAATAAATAAGATACACGTTGTTTCATTACATTAAGCAAGATACATTAAAATGCAGGCACCTGTTGAATCAATGCTTCCTTCAAGACGAATATCGTCCAAAACAGACAAAAGATCATAAACCAGCCAAGCAACATTGCATTCTATCAGAAAACAATACCAAGGTAATGTTAAACCAAACAAGAACCACTGGCAGAACCAAGCTTATTAGCTTCATCTAAAAGCCAGAAACTAAAACTCAAAGTAGAGAAAACCGACAACTAAATCCATGCTTATTAGCTTCATCCAAATCCATGCTTATTAGCTTCATCCAAATGACAGAGGTTGCTGCATGCATACACATGTTATAATAGTCAGGGGCGAATATAGCAATATATATGAGAAGGGGAAACAACAATCATACATAAAAAAGTTATATATTAATATACAAAAATTCATCATCCAAACGCATATCCATAATATAAGTTTCAAGTTGATTCTCAAGTACCACAATATCATACGTAGAAAAATATTTCAGATAAAATCGAGCAAATTTAATCAACTTTGCAATGTTGAAAGCAGAAAATGAATCGATTGGATTAAGACTTCCCATACACAAAAGCAACTCGCTATTTTGCTCTGTATAAAACCAATTGTTTAGTTCCAAAAGTTGCAAATCTATGACGGTGTTGCAAACGCCGACTTGTATGTGATGTAAATTTGTAATTTTTTAGCTCTCCGTCTTGAACATTTACGAGCTACATACTCATCATCCATGTTAGGTACAACAATTCCATTCAAAGAACAAAATAATAACACTTCCTCTAACAAAGATTCCCACTTCATGCACATAAGTGAACATAGTAATAAGTCTAATAAGTGTACTATAGTGTGATCCCCATTGAGTGTCACCTGGTCATTGTAAACTTGTTTCTTAATTCAATCCTTTTCCAGTAAGAATCTCTCCTTTAGTCAAAGCTTCAACTTCATATCAGTAAGGATCAGTGTACATGGTGCAATAATACACAAAATTAGCAGGGCAACACAAGTAAAAGTTTCTGAATTCAAGGTAGACAAATACAGCACAAGTAAATGATAGCAAATACACTACCACACTATAAAACTGGGGATAATACCCAATTTAAACACAATAGCAGCATGAATTCTAGGTAGACAAGCACATGCAACTATCTATCATTCATATTTTTGAACTAAGGCATGGAAATTCAAATTAAACCCAATTTAAATCCAATTCGAATCCAAATTAAACCCAATTCATATTTAAATTTAACCGTGATCTAGTACTCACCTCCAGCGGCGACGAGAAGGATGGACAGCGGTGGACCGAGGCTTCGCCGGTCAGCTGAAGGGAGCGCAGGGTGATGATAACTCATGGACTGCGGTGGATGGCTTGTTGACAAAGGACGTCGGTCGATTACCAAAACCCTAATTTGGGTATTCGGTGGTCGCCATTGCTAAATAAAAAGAGGATAATTCAGCCGAAAGTTTTGATGTGGCAAAAGTCGATTGTGCCTGAGTGGAGGTATGGAGGGAAAATTTTGATACGCATTTCATACAGTTCCAAAGCCGTATCAAATTAACTGATCTAGGGCTTCGTCGATGGACGGTCAGATTAAGGGTGTTTTGGTAGTGCAGATCGCAAAATGTAGTTTGAGACGGCTTTGAGCACTACCAAATTTGATACGGCTTATAGTCGAATTGTATATCCACATCCCTGTGTGCCAAATTCGCTGATATGGTGTAGTGCAAGGTGAATGACACGACCATTCACATTTCTAACGCAACCTCTCGTGACTCGAGAGAGTATAAAACATTTGGATCAGTGTGATTGTTGCACCACGACTTATGACTGCTAAACCCACAACTCTAACCTGGACTATCTACAGGAGAGTATAAAGGACAATACAACGACATCCTCATTAACTCTGTCATCCCCTGACCGGGGGCATGAGTATAAAATGTTTAGGGACCGGACGTCCAAATCAACTTAACCTGGTCCCCACCAACGTTGGAGGTACGGGTATAAACTGATAAATTAACCTGTAACACAACTCGGATGAGACTCATGGTTCAAAATTAATAGGGGGTATATACACTATACCTCCCAACTATGATGCTTGGTATTACGACGCTTATGACTTGACTTGTAACTTATTACTCAACTTAGTAATATTTGAATTGCGAGTACACTGAATGGAAAGCAATATAAAAAGTTTGCAAACAAATAACATTGTTTTTATCAAAGAAATACGTGCTTTATTTACAAATGCAGGATTTATACAAATTTACAAGCAAAAACGCGAGGATCGCTCTTGAAACAACATCCAAGGGGCCTAAAAGTTGTACCAAAAAGACAAGTCAACTATGCCTTAGACGACTTACCATCATTCTTGTCCTCACCCAGCGCAATCAGCTTATCAACAGTAATGTTCTTCCTTTTCTTGAACTCACTGTCGGAGGAATCAAAGTGTCTTCACGTAGGCACATCGTGTTTCTTCTTATGACGTTTCCCTATGGAAGGAGGAGGAGGAGTCTTGTTGATGGGAAAAACTGGACCAGAAGGATGAATTATTCGAAGGGGAGAAATCGACAACGGGGATATTGACATATCGACTATTGCAGTATCATCTTTAAGCTTTTGAAGGTCCCCCGTTTCCTTTACTTTAATCTCTACCATGCTAAAAGGTCCTTTTGGTCCGGACTCCCCGCTATAAGTGGAAGCTTCTTCCCCAACACCTTGGGATCCCTTTCCATTTAAGCCTTTTATAACGTCAATCATGCCCTCATCCTTGTCGAGATCGTCGACATGGGAAATTTTGGCTCATCAACATCTTGAGATTGAGCTTCAAAAGAAGTCTAGGCCGAAGGTGTAACAACCCGGAAAATCTAGGCCAGTTTAAATTTTTTATTTTGGCAATTTTAGCGAAAGTTGAACATTTAAAATAGATTATTTTAAATAACATTGACGAGAAATTTATTTTGAATAGAATTAGAACGTGTATATTTATATAGATCGTCATTAGAATATAATAATTATATATAATTATAAAAGGAATTGAAAATGGTGCGGTAGTTCGATAATTCGATTTCAAACTTCAATTGAACGTACCAGGTGCAAAATAAACCGGATTTTAGTAAAACCAAAAATAATAGAATCTAATTGTGAATATCTTTTCAACGAATCCGAAAAATCAAATTTTCATAGTGGGAATCAAAAGATATGTCCAGTTGAAAATTCTGAATAGTCATATGGAATTCAGGGCCTTAAAAATAGCCATTTTGCAAACGACCTCGGATTTCGACGAAACCACTTTTGTTGGGTCTGTGATGTCAAATTATTGCTAGGTTTCAAATTTCATAATTTTTCGAATCAATATGTGAGCGTGGCAAAGGAAAACGCGTTTGACCAGTTTCAGTTGATTTTAATCGACTGGAAAATGGCCATTTTTCCAACGGTCTCAGAATTCGACGAAACTAGTTTTGTTAGGACTGTATCGTCAATACGAAGCTAGAAAATACTTTTTTGGAATTTTTAGAGTTAGTATGTGACCTCGGTAAATTGAAATGCGCGTTCAAATTCAATTTATAGAGTTATATGTTGATTTTGACGAAAACTGATCGAGACGGTCGAATCAGCTTACGATACATATCCTATTTTGTTCGGAATGGGGGGTAAATAGCTATGGACGACAGGCGGTGGGTTCGATTTCGAGTTCGAAAATAAAAGTTACTTTTTGAAATCAATAAATAATTAAATATATATATATTTTATATAAACCCCCCATTCCCTCTTCTCTCTCTCCATCGAACAGAAATCAAATTAAATAAAAAAACCTAATCCCTAATCGCACGTCGCGATCCCGTCCCCCGCCACCGCGCTCGAGGCGCCGCTCCCCCCGAGCTCCGCCGTCCTCCTCTCCTCTTCTTCCTCCTTCTCCTCCTCTTCTCCTCGACTGACGCGACCCCCCTCTGCCAAAACCCGACACCCCTTTAACCCCCGCCACCATCCACAGCCCTCCGACCCCCTCTCGCCTCCCCCTCTTCCTCCAGTTGAACTAGAAACCCCCCCATATCCACTGACCGACGCGAGCCCGACCACCAGCGCAAACTCGCCCCCTTTTCAAAATGAACTGTAAGTTTTTTTATTTTACTTCATTTTCTTTTTGTTCTGGTTTTATTCAAGAATGTAAAGCATAGTATAAGGAAAGTTAGGATTTTTATATTATTTATAAACAAAGATTTAATTTCTACTATAGACAAAGTTTTGATTTTTGTTTTAAAAATATAAAGATTTGATTTTTTGTTAAGAGAAGTTGTGATTTTTTATTATATATACGTTGAAGTGGAAAAGTGATTTTTATAGCGATGATATAAAAATTCGATTTTTATATATTGAATAGCAAAGTAAAAATTCAATTTTTATATATTGAATAGCAAAGTAAAAATTCGATTTTTATATATTGAATAGCAAAGTAAAAATTCGATTTTTATATAGAGAGGAGCGTTATAAAAATATAATCTTTATTATATAAACACCGTTGTAAAAATAGAATTTTTATCTATATAGTAGCGGTGTAAAAATAGAATTTTTATCTATATAGTAGCGGTGTAAAAATGGAATTTTTATCTATATAGTAGCGGTGTAAAAATGGAATTTTTATCTATATAGTAGCGGTGTAAAAATGGAATTTTTATATATATAGTAGCGGTGTAAAAATGGAATTTTTATCTATATAGCAGCGGTGTAAAAATAGAATTTTTATCTATATAGTAGCGGTGTAAAAATAGAATTTTTATCTATATAGTAGCGATGTAAAAATGGAATTTTTATCTATATAGTAGCGGTGTAAAAATGGAATTTATATCTATATAGTAGCGGTGTAAAAATGGAATTTTTATCTATATAGTATCGATGTAAAAATAGAATTTCTATCTATGTAGTAGTAGTATAAAAATATAATTTTTATATACATAGCAAGAATATAAAAATGTGATTTTTTATACATGTAGTGGCTACGGGCAACGAAAGTGACAAAAAGGCGAGAACAGTGATGACTTCTACATAAAAGAGTAGAGATGATTGGATTAGCTTTGGTGAGAACTTCTCACTTTAAATTTCTTTTTCTAGTTATATATATATACTAGGATGCAGACGGTGCTTAGCAGCACCCGACACCCGTCGTCAACAGACCATGGACGGCTTGTATGTTTGTTTGATGTGTTATGAAATTGTTTGAGATGTTGATGTGAAATCGATAATAAATTGTAGATGGTTGAAATAAATTAATTATCGTTAAAAATATAGTTTTAAAAGTGAAAGTGAATAAATAAATAATTATAAACAAATCAGCCAATTTGTTTATATACACTGATATGACTGATATTGATTGGGTCGATAAATTTTACACATCGCCCAACTGCACAAATAAAAATCTTTGTTTGTTGATTTGAAACCCCACACGGGTGTTAGGATGATATTTGGCGTACACTAATCCCAATTATTTAATTGTATGTCGATCGATTGGTCGACAGGTTGTGTGAGCGTTAATTATTTATATTTGATGCTTATACAGTTGTGTGGTGCACTTTGGATGATGGTTGATTGTTTATCGTTGCTATTATATACATGTGTTGTATGGAACCCATATAATTAACATTATATGGTGATTGATTGTGTGTCATTCCAATTGGGAAAATAAAGAATATTAGAATATAAAAATATTCATGTGTTGAAACTATTCATGTGTTGAGTAAAATATTTTAATAATAATATTTACATTTTTATCATATTTAAATTTAGAAATTACTTCACGGTGGAGTCTGATATGAAAATCAAACGATAGATACCATAATTTTATAAAATATGTTGCATAACGAAAATAGTCGTGTGTTGACTGTACTCATGTGTTGAGATTAGTCGTGTGTTGAAAGAAATATAGATTCATGTGTTGAATGGAATACATATTCATTTGTTGAATAGAATAACGAATTTATTGAAATATATATATAAAGCCGTGTTGATTAGAGTTGCGCTATTTTGACGTGAACGGTATTTATATCGATTATATTCGTTTTTATAATGAATATAGAAAAGAAGTGATTTCAAAATATAACGTTTTGAAAATATTATCATTGATATAGTAATTATAGGAAATATCCTATTTTGATTTGAATTTGAATATAGAGTTGAAATGGTTTTGAAAACGAATTTAAAACGATCTATAAAATATGTTTTAAAAAGGAAATCGACGAAATATATATAATATATATATATATATATTATATATATAATGGCCTGAATAGAACGTGTCGCGCCGTGGCAGTTCGTGAATTTCGACCATTGACTTCGAATTGACGTTGCGGGAGATCCAACCGTCGGATTCTCCTAAAACCGGAACCGTTGGGTTCGTGTCGAAAAGAGCTTTCCAATGAATATTAGAAATTTGAAATCCAACGGTTGGATTTGGAATTATGTCCAAATCAAATGTGAAAAAGGTCGCTGTAAGTGCAGTTCGATGGCCGTTGATGGAAATCGACGGTACGGGCCTTGATAAAATTATTAAAAAATTAATAATTTGTGTAAAATCATAATATGTGAATTGGAAAGAACTGGGATGAAAAATCCCACATTTGAAAAGATAAAAATAGATTTTTATCGAAATAAACTATTTTTGAACTAGAATTAAAATCAATTTATTTTTGAAATAAATAAATTGAATTTGAAAGTGATTTTAAAAATAATCGATATTCCCAATACGTGAATTGGACTGGAGCTGAATCAAAATTATCTTCGGAATATTTCGATGTTGGATTTCGTGACTATACAAATATTTTTATGGGAATTTGAAAGATATATTTTATATCGTTATTTCCAATACGATATTTGTTGGTTTCAGAATTTGATATTGAATATAAGCCGGTATATTTTATATTCAGAGCCTTGTATTTAATATCAAATGTGATTTGGGTTTATCGTGAATGGTGTCCTCATTAACACTGTTCTTAAGCCCAATAGAGAAAAAGATTAAATCTTTCTATTTAGATTTAATGAAGCGTATCAATTAAATAATATTTAATTGGAATTGAATTTGAATTGCTTTTTGGGTTTATCGTGAGCGGTGTTTTGAACAACACCTGTTCTTTAACCCGATTAACAATAGAGTGTGATTTTGGGTTTATCGTGAATCGTGTTTTATATGACATTGGTTCTTTAACCCAGTTAAAGGCAGGATGTGGATTTTTGAGAAGATTAAAACTAAGTGGAGTTTTAATGAATCTTTAATTAGATTGAAAGTGAATTGAGAATTTAAACTATCAAATCTGAAAAGTAATCGAGAATGAAGTACCACCAGTTTTGCTCCAAAGCGATAGTTAAATCTTTAATTAGATTTGAACGTGAAATGGTAATTAAATTTACCGATAATACTGTGGTGTTAGATATGGAGTATTACCAGTTTTGCTCCAGGCGATGAATAGGTTGGGATTGGGAAATAAAATAAACAATTACTTCGGTGTGGTTCGCTGATCCCATCTAGTTTGGCAAACCATAAAATGGTTTGAAATGATATCCAAAGGAAGATTAAAGAATAAATTTAGGAAAATTTATCTTGGATAAAATTAATGGGAACCTTTCCCTAAGAATGTGATTTTGTGAATAAAAGAACATTCTGAATTGGAATGAGATGTTTGTTGTGTTTGTGTAACATTTGTTTATTATATACGTGGGTTATTCAGAAAGGTCGGGTTTATACCCATTTTGAATAACCGATTCGACGAGATGTCGAAGATGAAGACGGTTGTTGAAGACCAGAAGTCTTCACATCGTTTGGGTGATGACTGATGATCTCGATTGGGCTGTACACCCAAGATGAGAGAAACAGTTGGTGATCGTCCAGACGTACTTGGAGATGGATGGATATGCGAGAAAAGTGCCTCCGGTTTCGTTCAGACCCAGAAAGAACTTGTAAATGGATTGTGTGTCTGACATTGGATTTTATTCTATGTTGATTGATCTCCATTAAATATACATCTTTTTGGCAGCGGAGAATTTATTCTCTTGCTTAACACCCTTCTCTGAGACGTACGAGCTCAGAGGTTGTATATCGATGGACATCAGTCGCATGGAGTGAATTGCCAGTGTGGCACGCGTAAGTGGCAATTGATCAAGGCTTCTATTGAAAAGCAAAGTCTTGTGGTTGATGATCAAAGCACGGCCTATGTGGCGTAGCTTTGTGTATAGCTTGAATTCGCGAGCCTCACACCTCAGTATGAGTCAAAAATGGGATAGTGACTGCAGGGAGAGCACGACGTCTCTTTCTAGCTAGGGTGGTGTCAGTGATCTGCCAGCCCTGACATTTATATACTTTTCACCTGTGTGGTTGTTGGATACGAGGCGCCTCGGATATAGGTCTGTAAGGACCGGGAAATGTGTGCTCAGGAATAACTAATCCTCAAAAGTAAGAGAGGACCGGCCCTGAAGATCCAAGGATCATAGTGGGGTCCTGGGACATTTGCTAGAGTGTCTCGAATCGGAGAGGAGCTTGCCCCTTGCCTCGACTCATGACGGAAATCCAATTTCCAATACGTGATATTGCGGTTTTAATTGTAGAACTAGTATGGTGACATGATATATGGTACCCATGCCGTCTATGATTGATATTTATGATTGAAATTGTTTTGACACTATACACCTATAATAGTATCAAATGATTTTATTTGAACGTACCAAGCATGTTTGGCTATTATAAGGGAAAACCCTATCCTCCGGCTTGCGTTGCATTGTGTGATGGGACCTGGGTCTTATAATAGCTTCATTTTTCCAAAGAGCAGTGCGCTGTTTTTTTATATGCACTAGTATTCTTGGGAGCTAACCCGTTCCGTGTTATACGGCGTGGTCCCTTGAATTACTATCCTTTAAAGTAAAGTTTTAAATAACTGTTTTAGTTCTCACACCAGTCACATAACTGACCTGGAGTTTATTGTTTTAACCTAAACTCTCGGTGCCCTTATTTTCGACACGGGCAGCTAGTAGTTTTGGTTTTGCATATTTATATTCACAGGATCCTGATTTACAGCTGGAACGATGCTCGGAAAGCTCTGTATCCGTGCATTACTTCTAGTTGTGCTTTTGTATTATTTTCCGCTGTGATGTATTTAAATGTAATTTAAATCTCGGATATTTGTTGAATGTAATTTATTCATTTATACTCTGTATATTCTTGTATCTGATGGAATTGTTGTAATAAACAATGAAATGTTTTTCTGTTTGCGTTCTGATTTGTCTTGTCCTCAATTCTATCCGTGCTTTCCCTCACGGGGAAGTTCGGGTCGTCTCAGAAGGAGTACCTATAGCATGAAGAGAAATAACAATTAGTCTTTCAGGAACAACGTACCATCCGACCGACGGCTAGTAGACTCCCTCAAATTCCGATAAGGTCAGAGAGATGCCTTCTACGGGCTGCCACTAGTAAGTCCGCGAGTCTTGGGAATTTCAGTAATTGGTGTCAGTGGCTTCGACATATTGAGGGAAGGGAAATCCAGGTTGTTCCCCTTTACCTCTTCGAACTCAGGGACTACGGAAGAAGAACCAGAACTGCCATCGATTATGTATTTGCCCTTAGCCTGAAGCTTTGCGGCATCCTCAGACTCCTTCTACAACCCTCTCCCTTATGCCAGACGCTCTGGTTCGCCATTCTTTAGAAATATTTTCATTAACTCCTCCTAATCCTTAACTCTAGTCTTTAGCCCATGCTTTTGCTCCTCGACTATTTCACTCTAGGCATTGGCTAGAGTGGTGGGGTAGTCGTCCACCCAAGATATGTCACGATAATGGAGGACTTGAGCAAAGAAAGAAAAAATGAGAAGCATGGCATCATCAACTCCTATTTTGCCTCATCAAGCTGCTTCTCTAGCATAGCTTTATCAACATTTAATTGCTCCTTAGAGTTAGAAGTAGATTCTAATGCAGTATTAGCATTTTCTTCAACTCTTTGTGGGCCAACAATTCTTCTCATTCTTTGCGCGAGTACAAGAGAACCTTAGCCTGGTATTCTCAATCGTAACGTTTTTGCACTCTTTCTTAAGGGTCATTGTTTATTTGCTGGTGATTTCAAGTTCAGTATGGAAGCGATTTTGCAGCTCATCACACATTTTCATATACTTCTCAGCCTCCTCTTCTACAGCTTTCAATTTGGTTGTGACGTCGGTAAATTCTTTTTCAATGGAATCTAAAGCCGACTTGTCACAGTCCGTAGCTAACTCTGATTGTCTAAGTTTAACTGAAGATCACAGATGATTTTAGACAACTTTTGGGCATACTTACATGTTTCTTGGTACTGCCCATAAATGAAATTTATCTCTTTGTTTATATTGCCGGACCATTTTTCGAGCATCAGTAGAAGATTAGGGACAAAGTTCAAATGCCCGACATAGTTCGAGGAAACTGCTCTTACAAGATCTTTATCCTTTCCGTGGTAGAAGCATCGAGAATAATAGGCTTCTAAGTAGATGTCTCAGTGAACTTACGCTTGCTCGAAATGACCACCATACTATCTTTCTCCTTAGTCTTGTCTTTGGGATCCAAATGTTTCTTAGCAGGCTTATCTTGTGGCAACGACTATTTTAGAGGGAGATGGACCTTGGTAATTGAATTATCCACCTCGTAGGGACCATGATAGATCTTATGTTTGTCGGTGTCGGAGCGGACCGGAGAATAGGAGCACAAATTAGGATGATACTTCTGCCAATGACGCCTTTTTCCCCTCTCTTGATCCTCTCTTTATCAATCATCTTTGTACTCTCGCTCTCTGTCAGAATAAAATTTGTAGAGGCTATTGCGGAGTTTCTTGGTATCATACCCTCGATGAGACACGGTTCTTGAAAATAGAAATGAGCCAGTATTAGAAATAGGAAATGATGCGACATACAAGTGTTGTGATATGTGGTACGGATGTTGTGTTTGTTCTAGTGTATCCCCATGATCGACCAATAATCGACGCCTTGCTGGTAGGCATAACTTCTTTAGTTGTGGTCGTGAAATGTTATCCCTCGGGTGATGGAAAGGATGATTGAGAATCTATATCCGTAAAGTGGTATTGCTTAAACGAAAGAGGTAAGTTTTCCAAATCCTTAAAGGGATCCTCTGAAAAGGGTGATCCGCCCACTTGAATCGGTTGATACTCTAGCTGACCTTGCGACGGTGAAGTATGTTTCGACTACTCTACACCTTCCTTCTGAATGATGGGAGACTTCACTGCTATGGACTTCTCTGGAGAAGGAATCTTATCCCCTTCTTCAACCGTCTTCTCGGGCGACTTCTTTTTCGCTCCTTCTTCTAGACCCCGACCGGGCATAGCAACATCGTTCTCCTAACAAGTTTCTTTTTCCGGCCTTGGGTTGGGTTGCTACTATTTGCCTTCTCTCTCCCCGCTCCCAGGCTGGGTGCACAACGTCTGCTTCTAGTCCCCCAACTAGGGCCATGTTTAATGGCTCCATGACTGGAGGCACGATTACCGGGGGCGCAACAACTGGACCAGGAGCATTGCCTATTCCCAAGGTTAGGCCGACACTAAGAAATTGGATCGATAAAGAAATAAATTTGTTATACATCTCTTAATATATTGAGCACTCACTGGAACACTCCTCAAGTCGTCAGACTGGCGAGATATTCGTCATCGGTCGGGTTAACCGGATTTTCACCTGCAAAGAAGCATCAATATTAGAATCCCTTCATCAAAATTCCAAGAAATAGGTGTGGATTAAACACTTACGACATTCCATCCATCGTGGATGCAACACTCTTGTTGCGGCACATAGAACCAATCAGTCCTTATATTACTCATCTTACTAATCCCTTCCGTCATAACTTGTCTTTTTGCGGTGGATTCAAGGAAAAGGAAGGACATGCTATCTTTCCGGTATTTGAAGTTAAAGAGGTAAGAAATGTCATTGAATGAGGGATCATGATCAAAATGTTCATTGTAAATGATATATAGGGAAAAAAGATATGCATAAGCAGTCGAATACAATTGCATAGGGGTGATTTCTATACGACAAAGGAAATTGACAATAAAAGGACTGAATGGCGAGATACATCCTACCGAGCACATCTGCCAGAAAATGGTCATAAAGCCTTTGAGAGGATTATGCGCAATATTGCTTAGAGTAGGTACCCAAACTTGGTCAAAAGGTGTCCTATGTTTGGCACAAAGTCGCTGCAACTTTGGCTCATCCATACTAGATGGATGGGAATATGTCAGATCATCCAGGAAGACAACCTCAGCAAAAGTATTTGGATCCCCCTCTTCCATAGATTCATTGCTTGATGGAGACTCTTCCTCTGACGATGAAGAATTAGCCTTGGGGTAGTGCGGTTGAACTCTATAAGCTGAGTCCTCATCAGTACCTGTATTTGAGTTGAAGGGTATATTTGGATCCTGAAGGAATGTCTTTCCACTCTCGGCTTCAGAACCTCTTCTCCCATATCTTCTGGCCATCTCTCTTATGCTCTCTAAGAAAACTATCCATGGTTAGAGCGAATAACCCGAATCCCCCTGTGTGTCTTCTAGTGTAGTTTGTGCAGTGATTGTGTACATGCACAGCTGAAGGCAAAACATTAAGAGTATGCAGAACATTTGAAGTCATATGCAATCAAAGTCATATGTAGGTCCAAATGCCGCGGTTAGCTCTATCCTAACTACCTAGATGCTTGTTGAATTTAGTTCGAAGATATTGCATACATCAAGTTTAATTGGATCGACATAGAGTAGGTCGTTGCTTTGGGTCGGCCTACCCCGGGTCGGTACCTCTAGCTCGGCCTACTCTGGGTCGGTAGTACCAAACGAGGCTTTTGAAACTTGAAAAAATTGGATGGGAACTTCCGGGTTGGCCCGGCTTAAACCTAGATCATACATTCCCCATGCCGACTCGAACACCTCCGCATTTCTAGATCTACCCTAATTTCACTACGGGGCCTACACCATACCCAATATTGTTCACCATCTTCTCCATAGTTCCAAGTCAACCCAAAAGCGACCCAAGCTAAAAAAAGGAAAGCTCTAACTCCCTCCATTTATTCACCAAAACCAACTGATTCTTGCAACACCGCCTCTTTGATGTCCCTTCTCGAGACCCCATGATCGCTGCACCACCATTGTCGTCATCCTTAGCATCAACAACGGTCGTGGACGCGATTTTTCTAATCGGGACTGAAATGGCACAAAAAATAGAATGATTTCTTGCAAAAACGATGACTAATCGTGGTTGGAACCCACCTGAAACATTTAATCTTTGGTTTGGGAGGATTTTAGATCTAATTAGGTAGCAAGGAGTTCAATTCTTGAAAAAAATCATTCTCGGGTTGGTATCAAGAAAGGTAAATGGTTGAGCAACGGGATGGGTCCGGTTTATATATATGAAATAGAGGCCCTTTGTATTCTTGTTGATGTGACTGTTTATCTCCATTTGGATCGGCTCTACCGAACCGAAACCCTACTCCACTACCGATCTGAGCCGGGTTTCTAAAAAAGAGAGAACGATAAAAGGCTCTCTCCGATTTTTAGATCTGCGATCACATGTACTAATTTACATACGATTAAGGAACTCATTTATTTCATGCTCGACTTGCGCAATAGTACGACACTGTTTGGTAACACCCATTTGTGGATCATCACACATGGGAGCCAACAACTCGACATAATTCAGCTATATGACTAGCATATTTAACCTCTTAACTTGACGGGGTTCAAATATTTACCTGTATCTCCCGATTGCTTTAGTCAATGACCTTGACTCAATAAGCACAATCAAGCGTAGTGTGAAGGATGATTGACTATTTATACAGAAGAAAACATCCAAGTACCACAACTTCTCGAAAAAGTTGCGACTATTCAACAACATTTCTCTTTAAGATTGATGACTCTTCGGGAGGTGAGATTCAAAGCACATACCGTCTGCAATGCAATGTACTTTGGGGAAGAAAATGTTGGCACGCCTTTTGGCAAGGTCATCAAAGTTCATAAACGAAGCACTCAAGGCTTGATCCTAGATACTTAATCGAAGGGAGCAACTCATAATTCACTCAAGTCCTGGCTTGGCCTACAATTGGATCGACCCTTCATCCAGCTTGGTCCTCCCATGTCAGCTCAGACTTCATTCAGAAATAAGGAAAAGTTGGGATTGGGTACGTCCCGGCTCGGTAGCGCCGACCCTGATGGTGCCAACCACGACCATGTCAACCCCGATGTTGTAATCTTCTAAGATCTATTCAATCGGCTATATCCTTGGTTGAATAACTCTTATCATTTCGGATCTCGCTACATGTGTCATATATCCAACCGAAGAA
Organism: Allium sativum; assembly: GCA_030737875.1. Taxonomy (NCBI): domain Eukaryota; kingdom Viridiplantae; phylum Streptophyta; class Magnoliopsida; order Asparagales; family Amaryllidaceae; genus Allium; species Allium sativum. Next base: position 611,811,291 of record CM060922.1, read on the forward strand.
GACGTCTCCCATGGATTGAAGTCAGGTTCCATTACCTCCCTACAGAGCTGGGATGGGCGACACGTAGCGTACTGAGCCGAATCTGACCTCACCTACAAATAATCCCCCGAAGCTTTGGAAAAGGGACTTTTAGCCATTATTCTCTTCTGTACTCTGTACTACCATCTTGTACTCGAGTGTTTGATAGAAAATAAATTATTGTATTCATTTTATTCAAGTTATATAATAGAATATAAAGTGGGTGTAGGTTCGTTGACGCCGAACCATTATAAATTTGTGTATGATTGCATTTCCTCTCGTTTTCATTTATAGTTCTTCATTTTTATTCTCTTTATATTCTATATTTGTGTGTTATGCCACTTTTTGGCATCAACACCACCCTATAAACCAACAACTAATAATAAAGAGGCAGGATTTCTGACCATTTAATACCTGACTCACAATATAGTAGATAAGGCAAATTCCTATGATCACTTAAGGCCCAAGGCGGATCCAGTGAACACTTAATACCTTTCTAGGTGGTTCACTGACATGCTAATTAAAATTAGAGGACACTAGCTAGTAAGTAGCATAACTCATAATTAAGGCTTCGTGCATTTGCATATCCCAACCCGTATAAGGAAAAGATAGTAAGTAGTCACTCATTACCTATAGGATAGGTAGATGACTAATCCCCATTTAAGACCTTCCCCCGATAGACCCTTATGTTACAATCCAGCTGGACTTATTGAATAATCCCCTAGTCTTTTCATACTTCCCGTAGGATAGGAAGATTTAATACCATATCTTAAGGCAGACTTTAACCCAATCACTTACAACCTGGAGGAAGCAGATCATCACAGAGAATATCAGTTTCATACCCATTAGTCATTTAATACTTCTTTTTTGAAAGAAGGCGAGCTGTTCAATCACTAATACCTAATAAGGGTATTCCCTACGATTCTACCCTTAACTTGGAGGAAAAAAGGTGAATCCAGTCACTTAGTACCCCAATAAGTGGATCCCACTACTTAATACCTTAATCTCGAAGTGATCTTTTGGAATGGAGGCAGACCCTACAACTACTTAAGACCTCAACACTTGAGGTAAATCCATTAGGATAAATTTTCATTATGCATAATTAATTATCACAGGTTCCTATGATCGATGATATCTCACATTAATTGTACTATTGACCCACCTTTTTGCAAGGCAGCCACATTTTAGACTTCTGGCTATTAAAGTGCTCAAGACTTGAACTTGGAAAAGCCGGGCTACACTTGATTGAAACATTGGATGTTTCAAAGACTTAGACTTCGGATGCATGGAACTCAGATTCGGCAATCTTAGTTTGGCATGGGACCCACCAACTCAAGAGGAGAGAATATGGGGAAGGAGCTCCCTCCGTTTTGGCCAAAAGCCCAGTTCCGCCGTCTCCCTATCAATACTTATATTCAAATCGGCATGCTCGGTTCGACATGTCGAAACAGCCCGATTCAGCCATGCCAAACTGAAGGGCATACATTCCACCAACGTGTCCCACGTCTTCTGCTTTACATCATGGCTGAGGTAGTACTCCCACCACCTCCACCACATTGCCACGTGGCATGCCAAATCGGATTCGATCTCAACTATAAATATATGGATTCTAGCATTTCAAAGGATCTTCTTCGGCTCCTGGCTTTAACACTTACGCGTAAGAATATTGTTGTAGCATACTCAACTCTTTTCTCTATACTCGTACTAAGAAATCAACGGTATTTGTAATCGTACAGTATAATAAAAAAATGAATGATTACACTAAGTGGATGCAGGCATGATTGCCGAATCACTATAAAATTTGCATGTCTCTTACCTTTTCTTTCTTTTCTGTGTTTGTATATTGTTGTGATTCTGTGATTGGATTTTTGGTGTAGCACTCATAAGAACCAATTTTTGTGTCAACATTTTGGCATGCCAGGTAGAGAGACGCTACTTTGCTTCTAGCTTAAAGGAAACAAATTGTCGAAAGGATTTGAAAGATGGTTAAGAGAAAAAAAATGATGTTAGCACCCAAGAAGAAGGCGCATGATGAAGAAAGTCAGGAGTTTTCCTCTACTGGAAATCTCTCCATTTATTTGATTAGATAGGAGATGAATACCGTCTTGAAGGTTTTAGAGTCGTGTATAGAGCAATTGGATGAACTCCTCCACAGACAAAAGGAGATGACGAAAAACTTCCTTATAAGAATCGATGAATTTGGAAGGCTAGGAGGCCAAGGCTTAGTTGCTGGGCAGGACCAAGCAGCGCTGTAGTGGTTGAACCAACAAATCGCTCAGGAGTTGTGCCTCGACCAGGATCTGATTTGGTGGAAACTCCAGCTTGGCTCGGCATAAATGTCGAACCAACTTTGGTAGCGAAACTACCCCGAAGGCACTGAAATGGCTTGTGGCATTCCGTCTCGTTGTGCTTAGGATAATAATTGGAAACATCACTAAAGTTCGAGCACATATGGCTCTGGAGAGAAGTGGTGCTGCTGCACATGAAATCCGGTTCAACCATGCCAAAATAGAGCCCAAGGGTATGGCTCAATCGAACATCGACTCTATGAACATGCATGAATTTTCAGTTGGTTTGAATGCTGGAGGCAACAACATTGGTTTGGTTGTCTGGCAGCACCCGCTTGACGATGTAAATCGTGTCGTGGATGTGGTTTACGAGAGGTGGATCGTCTTAGGAGGACATGGATTGTGTTAAACGAAGTCCTTTCACTTCGGATATCAGAAATTATCGAAACCCTCTAAATTTAAAACTACCATTCTTGGAGGAATATGATCGAAGGAGGGATCCTATTGTTTACTTAATGCGCTACATGCGTCATATAGAGGTGTTATTGGTGTTAGAGAATATCATGGCCAAATGCTTCCCGCTTTACCATATGGATACCACTTGTATGTGGTTTAGACAACTAAAAGCGAAGTCGATCAACAGTTGGAATACTTTGGTCGCAAGATTTGTTGAACAATTCAGGGTCCACATCTCCCGACCTAAAAATGTAATGACTCTCAGATCGATTAAGCAAAGGCGTGGAGAGACTCTGTGATCTTTCTTGGAAAGACTTAATATGGAGGTGACGTGGGTAGGTCGACCAGAACCGCAGATGGTGTATATGGCTGTTGTATCTGGTGTCTTGGACAAGTCGTATTTTAACATTTCTTTGTAGCACGATCCACCGAGGGACCTTGATGAATTCTATTTTGAAGCGGGAAGATTCTTACGTGAAGAGTAAGCAAGAATCAAGGTGGAAATTCCCGAAGTTAATTTGGCTAAAGGCGAAGGACCATCCATATCTAGTGAAGGAAAAGGCAGAGATAACGGCAAAGGATAAACCATGGTCAGGAATGATCGGATTTTTCAACCATGGAGAGAACCCAAGTTCTCTAGATAGAAGTAACTCAACTCGTCATCAGAGGATATCTTCCTAGATATTCATGAAATAACTCCATTCAAAAAGCCTTCCAAGAGGGATTCCATGCAAAAATAATGGAAATTTGGAAAGCACTGCCTATTCCATGAACTGGATGGCTATACTACAAATGAATGCATTCATTTGAGGGATATAATAGAGGAACATGTCAGATGAGGAGAGCTAACATATTATGTCAGGAATTGGGCCACAGTGGCGGAACAAGCACAACCACCCGCTTCCCCCTTGGATAGGAATGAGCTAGGATCTGGCTCATGTGGATTGATTATCGATTGATCTAGATTTACATGGATATGTGGGTATTTGGCTTTTTTGTATTTCTTCCTTTTGTTTTTTTGGATGTTTATGTCGGCCCACCTATGTACGGGATTATGACTTAATCTCTAGGCATGCTCTATACCCGACAAAAAATCATCCTCCTTCAAAAATAATGAAGTTATAATTGGAAAAGACTAAGTTGGCTTACTCACGTATGAGGTTAGGACAATACCTCTAGGCATTCTATGTGTCCAATGATAAACTATATTGTTTGTTTTGGTTTTGTAAAAAATTATGAACTTTTCAAATTTTGCAAAATTACTTCACTTTGTATGGATTATGCATGTGGAGTATGGAATTGGAAATGGAAATTTCAAACATTAGTAAACAGACTTCCAAGCATGGACTATGCTTGAGGGACTTAGTTATCCTGTTAGGATTTGGCAAGATAACCTAGTCTAGGCTCGAGTATGGACTATACTCTATTTTATTTCCAAACATGGACTATGCTTGAATAGGACAGGTCATCTTCTCATGATTTGGCAAGACTGCTTGGTCGTAACTCGGGTATGGATCATACTCGATAGGATTTGAATTGTATTATTAGGACTTGGCAAAACATTTTACTTTTTTTACTGCAAGTATGGATTATACTCGGATTGGCTAGGCCCGACGAGGCAATGGATTTGGATTTCTCTTATAATAAGATTTAGAGAGATCGTAGGATTATATATAATACAATCTGGAGAGATCGTCAAATTCTATTGGTTTTCTATTATGATACGGTCCGAAGTGATCACAGAACTTCGCTGGATTTCTGATTATCTACTAATACGACCCGCCACGATTGTGGATTTCTGGTTTTCTACTAATACGGTCTGGTGCGATTGTGGATTTCTAATTCTACGTTAATACGATCTAGAGCGATCGTGGTCTTCTTTTAATATGATCTTAAGCAATCATGGCTTTCTAGTATTAGATGATTGGATTTCTATCAAGACTTCTCTCGGATCTCGAATTTTACTTATGGAATTTGGATTATCCAAAACACATCTTCTATCGAAAGACATGCTTGACATATTTTGGAGAGCAAGTGTTGACCCGTCTTTTTTCACAGTAGTCACATTTTGGATTTTCGGCTATCAAAGTGCTCAGGATTTGAGCAGGAACTTGGACAAGAATGGATACACTTGATTGAAACGTTGGATGTCTCGAAGACTTGGATTTCAATTGAATGGAACTCTGGTCTGGCCATGTCTGTTCGACATGGGACCTACCAACTCAAGAGGAGGGAACAAAGGGAAGGAGCTCCTTATAGTTTGGCCAACGGCCCGATTCGTCCATCTCCCCCATATCACTTAAATTCGGATCGCCATGCCCGATTTGGCATGTTAAACTGGAGGGGGCACATTCCAGCAATGTGCCCCACGTCTTTTGCTCTACATCATGGCTAAGTCCACTACTTCCATAACATCCAACATGTTGCCATGTGGCATGCCGAACAAGACTCGGTCTCAACTACAAATACATTGATTTTGAGCATTTTAAGGGATCTTCTTCGGCTTTTGACGTTTATGCTTACATGCAAGGATATTGTCGTAGCGTGACCGACTATTTTCTCTACACTCTTACTAAAAAATCAACTGTATTTGTAATCGCATAGTATAATAAACGATTGATTACGATAAGTGGATGTAGGCTTGATTGCTGAACCACTATAAAATTTGTGTGTCTCTTATGTTTTCTTGCTTTTTGTGTTTGAATATTGTTGTGACTCTGTGATTGTGACTGGATTTTGGGTGTTGTACTCAGAAGAATAATTTCTGTGTCAACATGTACGTACATCTACTTTTGGAAAGTTCAGACTTCTATTGAACTCAACTGACCTCGCATCATCTACTGACTAAGTTCAGTTCCTTAGAGATATTATTCCTAGAATTAAACTGGAGATAAGATAAGACTGATTTTCCTAATATAAGATTTACAACTCTAAGATTATCTATTAGACTTATTATTAATTATGGTAGTTATTACCCAATTCCCCATTTAATTAATTAATTAATTACCATAAATTTTACATGCCATTACTGACCATAATGGTCACTTTTCCTAGGAGAATGGACATTCAATTAATTTTTTTTAAAATCAATCCATTTAGTTTCGCTAATTCTATTTATTGTAGCCTTCATTTCATAAACTACTATTATTTTTAATTTATTAGTTATTATATATAGCATATACATGTTTGTTATATGAATTTTCCTAATTGGAGTTACGACATTTATTTTCTATTTGCCTCAGCGTAGTATTTGCGTGGTTACCAATTCTTTTTTAATGATTATTTTACATTTTAGTCCAAGCTAATGACTAGGATAATCTTCATTTGTTATGTCCTGCTGAGATGTAAAATCTAATAAAACGTTATTTGCTATAACTCTTGTTAGTTTTTCTTAAATATTTAAAAAGAGAAAATATTAACGTGTTCAAAATCGCAAAACTAACAACATAATATCTTCCATAGGCTTCACATGTATTTCTACAAATCGTAATTTCCATAAAAATAATTTTTTTGCTTCTTAAAATACATGTCTATTTTGTAAAAAATTGTTTAAAACGCACAAACTAGCATGCTTTATGAACAAAATAAAATTTGAAAATTATAAAAATCATTTTTCTTTTCTTTCAAATGTCATTAGCAAAAAGTTTCAAAAATTCATTTATGGAAACTTAAAGGATTCAAGTCACACTTCAGTGTAGACGGAAGTCAATTACGCGAATAATACACAAACTGTAATCACGCAAATCTCAAAATTTGAACACTCCAAAAAAATTGCTAATACCGAAAAATAAAATTTAGCTTCTAAGGAATAGACCAAAAATAATAATATCCATGATAAAACAACACATAACTTGTCCTATGCTAAAATTTACTACCCCAATCTATTCTTTCCAACTCTAGAATAACTGTTAGTTAGATAAAGAACATGAGTTTTCACTTTCGATTCAAAACATAAATAAGTGCAAACTGTACACAAAATATTTCCAAAAAATAGAAATCTCATTACATCATTGTACGATTTAATAAGGACAGTTGATACTATTAGTCCTAAACAACAACAACCACAAAGCCAAGAAACAAATGCTAGAAAGAGAAAAGAACAAAGACAACAATACCGAAACTCCAAAATATTTCCTATAAACTACGAGGCATCTTACTCCGCAGCTAGAACTCAAAAAATTTCCACAATCTTTGACTAGTCATGTCATGGTAGCAAAATAATCAATCTTGTATTGAAGACATTTCTGGTGTTGCTGGAGGTTTTCATGTCAACACCTTTCCACAAGAGAATCAACAATGCCAAAAGAAACATACCAAATTAATGCTTTTATAGAGACTCATCAACATTACCTAAAGATAAAAGTGGATAGATGAAAATATAGAAAGTAAATCTACAAAACATCACACAAGAACAACAAGATGAATCAAAGATGATGCAGTACCAAATGATGGTTACACTTTCAGTCAGAGCAAAGATTCATTTCCACATCATAAGACTAAATCTTAACTTTCCATTCTCAGAATGAAGTGCTAAAAGAGTCGCACATCTATAAGGGTAGTTCAAACATAAATTATCCAACTTAAAAATTGACATCTAAGGAAAATAGATCTGCTACAAAATCTCAAAGATGGTCAAACAAAAGATCATTCAATTCTACTACAACATGAATGCCTCTAAAATCTCATTGAGATTCTCTTTAGAAAGATCATCCGAAGATAGTCCAGTCTTCATCTCCGAAAAAATAGTTGCCTTTATCAAAATCTATTCCAACAAGATATAGCAAAGGCGGATGTAGCACGGACAACAATTCCATTCAAAAATCTGGAAGCAAAGGACCAATGCAAATTCTTCTACTACGACTAATTCTTTTATCCCTAATGTAGTGGAAACTTATGCTCATTTTGATCCAACCAAATAGTATCTTTAAGGATGAGACCCAAATGTCACATGAAAGATCGGATAGTGCAAGTAGGCGTTATGGGCTAAGAAATGGTCAAAGATAAGAAATTAGGTTTAGATCCTGGAGTAATAGTGGAGTGAGATTTAATGTACAAACTAGCGTGGAAATGGAGAAGACGAGGTGACTATAGAGAATTAAAGAGAAAATGAAGGTATGGTTTGGTTAAATGAGGAAGGAGGGACGAAGGAAGTTTAGAAAGGGAAATTTGGACGTAACATTTATGGTGGAGTTCAAGGTTCAAGTTGTACCAAAAATCATCGACTAGTTGAACACTCTAAGTATAACATTACACAATCAACTATTAAATGAGCTTTAGACATAAGTTGAACCTAAACCCTATTAGGATCAGATTAAAATATTAATTGTTCTGCACCATGCCATAAGTTCCGATGTGATCCGAAAAATACTTGTCCTCATCATGGTAGTATTATAGACGTTGTCAAATTCTGAACCATCTCCAAAGATTCAAAGTAGTTTCAATAAAAGGCTATGACCACACAGTCTTCTCAAGAATACACAATATTTATTTAGGTAGGAATCCATATTAAATTTAATATGAACTTATCCCCTTTTCTACCTGATAGGACAACCCGCGGTTTAATGAATAAAACACCCCAAGCTAAAATAAAATATTTTCTTAGTCCAATCCGGTGAAAATTCTAGAAAACTTTTTGAAATTCAATATGTTTATAAACTGAGGGTCTTGTACAATATGTTTATTTTACTATTATAATTTCTTTAAAAACCAAGTCTTATTTACATAAAAATGAATTTTCTAGAAAAATACTTTAAATTTTTCGAAGTCGCTTTCTTTTTCAATACAAGTGTAAAAATTAAATTTCTTCCAACTATAAGACCAATACCTCAAAGGAATATTTTCAAACAAAAGAATATTCGGGTTTCCATAACAAAGTATCGAATGGATATATTTCATTAACATGTCGTTGGATTGATACGACATATTACCACGAATTTCACGTTTAACTTAAAACCAAGAAAAGGTCTTCAACTGGAACTCCTAAATAAAACAAAAAATTCTGACTATTTAAGTTGTAGATGGCTTTTTGTCTAGTCATAAAGCGTAAATCCACAGAATTCACCATATTCCGTCCTTTTTCTCTTCAAGATATTCGCCGAGCGCACCGTAGGGTAAATCGGGGTTGGTAAGAAACTTAAACTCCAAAAATATTTCTAACTGTAGTTGTGTAGAATCCATTACTACTAAATAGAATAGTGACTACTTCAACATCGAAATTATTTAGAGTCAAGTGCAAAGATCCACAAGAAAATCGTAAGAAAGCTCAAATACGTTCTCTCAACAAATCTTAATTTATTAATTCCTCTAATCATTTAAACCTCGCTCTTATACCACACCGTATACTTTTCTGAACATGAATTTCAACAAAAATCAAAAACCAAACTCATCCAAGCATGGATCGTGTATATCTGGTACCTACGAATAATGAGCATAAGCATAATTAGGGTACAATAAAAACGAACTTACAACAAAAACAAGGTAGGATAACAAGTATCGACTAAGGCAACTACCTTAATAGTGAATTGCTACATCAATTCAAGAATGAGAGGACAAGAACGGGAAATCAAACTCGAACACTTCCAAAGACCAGTTCTCCTGAAGATAAACATGAGAGTTGTTATGAGGAAGGGCATCAAAACAATAAGTCCCGATGAGTAGAAAATGTATAACACGATCCATAATGCACAAATGGATCCCGTTTGGTTTCACCTAAATTATATGTCTAACAAGGCTAGTAATTTTAACCTAACCTTTCAAAAATTATTCACAATGATTAACTATCATATTAAGATAGCATCTCGAAGTAGATTATTATTATATACCAAGGAAAAAATTTACGTATATATAAATAAAGCTTTTAAACGACTATACAAACCGAAAACTAATAACTAAGAGGTGGGATTTCTGACCATTTAATACCTCAGTCACAATATAATATATAAGGCAAATTTCTACAATCACTTAAGGGCTAAGGCGGATCCATTGATCAATTAACTCTTTGTTAGGTGGTTTACTAACACACTTATTAAAATTAGAGGGAACTATCTACTAAGTCTCTTAATTCATGATTAAGGCTTCCGACATTTTCATATCCCAACTCTGCATAAGGCAAGAGATAGTAAGCAGTCACTTATTACCTACGGGATAGGTAGACAGTTGTACATCATTTAAGACCTTTCCCCAGTGTTCGGCTATGTTACAACATAGCCGAACTTATTGAATAATCCCCTATTCATTTGATACTTCCTACAATAGACATACCCTTATCCTTTTAGTACCATACTCGAGGTGGACTCTAAACTAGTCACTTACTACTTAAAGAAAGCAGACCGTCATGGAAATTATCGACTTCATACCCATTTATCCATTTAATACTTCTTATTTGGAGGAAAGCAGGTTTTTTGATCACTTAGTACCTAACAAGTGCGGATCCTATTATTCTTCCCTTACCTTGAAGGAAAAAGGGTGAATCTGATCACTTAATACCCCAATTGAAGGAACCCACTACTTAATACCTTATTCTCTAAGTATACTACACTATTAAAGTATCCCTTTAGGTCTCTTCTTTTGGAATGGAGTTAAGATCTAGAACCAATTAAAACCTTAACACTTGAAGTAAACCTATAGGATAAATTATCATAATGTGTAACTAATTGTAACAGGTTCCTACGATCGATGATATCTCACATCAGTTATGCGTATATCCGACCGCTGAAAAGTGCATCATCAACCTACCAAGTCTAATTCTTATATTAATTAGAAATATTTTGATCCTTCCCTATACTCCACGCACGAATTCACTCAACCCATCACATGCGGGCATTAACAACACATCAAAGTCTTCGACCAGAAATGGTTCGGTGTGGTTCCGATTTCCTATGGTAGTGTTAATGAGAATGGTTGTTTGCGTTGAGGATGGGGTGTTGGTTTCATTTGGCTTGGTGGAAAGGATTAAATGGAGGCAACAATATATATATATAGAGGCAAGAAAAATTCGGATTAGAACAATGTCCATCACACGAAGTACATTGTATGTATTATGCAGCTGGATGAAACTAGGGTGGGTTTGTAGTGTATTTTCTTATCATATATAAGCATGCGAGTAGCTTTCATTTAGGTGCGTAAAAATTTAGGATATGCAGCGTGTATATAAAGGGTAGGTGTGTATCTTATTGCTTTGGAGTTAAGCTTATATTTTTTATTTGAATTTTTGTTTTATATTTGGTATTTAATTCTACCTCTTATTATCATTGTTTATCGCTAATAGTTTAACATAGGTACCGCCACTCACGAGCTCCAAACGTACTAAAAATGGATACACCGCTACGTCTTTACGTCCTGAACCCAATGGAACTCGTTCGGTTGAAAATTGACTTCGTTTGTGCATTGACGTTATTTTAATTTCAATTTATTTATCGGTTCACATTTAATTTTCGCATGATATCAAAACAACTCTGGTTGGCTCCAAACTGGAAATCTAGCTAATTAACTATACGTATTCTACTAAAATCTGTTTCCTTGAAAATGAGATCGTTTGAAAAATAGTTGTTCTTAAGGCCTATATAGTATCAATAAAATATAATTATATCCAAAACAATTCTATTTAAATAATAATAAATTAGTATTATCGTATATCCAAATGAAATCTTATACAACTTCAAAATACACCAATATAGATTTTAAACTCAACATTAAAATTTCCGGGTTAAACGATATTCAAATATATAAACATCCCTTTTTAAATTTATTAAATAAACGTTATATTTTATAAACGATTTATGTTGCGACTATTTGAAAATTTGAATTGGACATAACTAACAATCTATAATATAAAATCCTTATTTTTCTCTTACATTAGGTAAATATAATCAAATAGATTCAAACATTTCTAGTTTCACATAATTCTGACTTAAAATGGATTATGTATATTCAATTGAAGTTCAAAACGTAAATAACGAACTATCGCGACGATACAAGCTTGAATTATAATTAAATATAAATTACACGTTTAAACTTCGTTAAATAATAAATTCTATATTATAATCCATATATAGTTCCAAATCAATATTTTAAAATAATAAAATATATTAAATATCTAACTACCAAAAATACGGGACGTTACATTCCTTCTCTCTTAAAAGAATTTCGCCCCCGAAATTACTAAGGTAGGAAAAATGTTACAAACCCATTAATTTTTAAAAATCCAATTTATTCAACTCTTTTATTTAATCATTGATGAATTATATTCAACCAATCTACCATCCAATTAAATAAACAATGCACAAAAATAATCAATACACAACCAACATAACCAAACCAATCAATTTATATTTTATTCAAATTCCAAATCGATTTTATTTAAATCTAATATCCATCCTTAACTCCACTTAAGCAAGTTAAGTTCCAGTTCCATATTCAATTAAATAATTGATTTTCAAATTAGTTCACTTCCATTTCATAATCCAAATTTTGATTCATTTTAATTCCAAATTAAAAATCTCATTTATTAATTTCATATTGAAATCACCCTTTGCTATATCAAACCATTTCAAATTTTTAATCCAATTGAATTACAATTAGATTAATCTAACAAACAAATTTCTCAATAATTTGATAAAATTATTTATTTTCTATATAAAATATATTTTGGGCAAAATTATTTCATTTGCTTTCTTTACAAGTAATATTGTATCAGTTGTCTGTTCAAAATTGAACCGATCAAATAACACAATACAAAACATTTATATATAAAATCGACAAATACACTCTCTCATATACATACATTCAAACTCCATCTAGGGTATTACTAGACCTATCTCTATCTTTTTTTCCATAGAGCCAAGGTTAGTACTAAACATTATGTTCTATTACCACTGTAACGACCAGACGGAATTCGAACCCTGAATTTTGACAATAATACATAAACCTGTATCACTTTCCAAAACCAAGTAACAAAAACACCAGATGTTATTAGAAAGAAATTAGAGGGTGAGATAAGAAAGAAATATTAGAATAAAAGAAAAGGAAAAAAGAACAACACCACGACTACACAGAGTCTCATATCATAACGAAACAAAATATAATATAGAAATATATATTTATTGAGAGTTTGAAATAAATACTTACATTTCATCATAGTATGACATACAATACAACCTGGATAGTTATAACAACCTGTCCTCATATCCAACACAAAATGGAATAAATACTAATACATATCATATGTCTGAACTCCTCCAGCTTATCTCCAGACTTCACAGCATCTAATAACCTAAACCTATAAAACTCGGTCGGACCTGAGCATTGCAAACGCCAGGATCAGTCTAGTGAACCAGAGTGAGGAAACTTACTAAGTTTATAGGTATCATCCAACTTGATTTTAAAGTAAAAACATCTCTTTGGAAGAAAAAGGATAATCGTAAGACCAACCCACACATAAACACGAACCATTTTTACCTTATAATAACCCAAAACATTTTGAAATCATATCTATTTTTTGCAAGGCAAGCAGTTTTTTATAGTGGGCGTACCACTTTTATTGAAAGAAAAGGAAACAGGTACTCTGCACATGCACAGAGTAGCTAACCTGGTTTGAAGTGTGCAGTCACTATCAATACAACAAGAAAATAAGGTTAACAAAATAACACCGAGATAAAAGATAAACTGAAGAGAAACAAGTCCTCAACACTACTCAAAGTTATCAATGCCTTCAAAGAAGGACCCCGTGAAAGGTGTCATATTCAGCATGAAGGTCAAAAGGCGAAAGGCCAATTGCTCCATGCAGTAAGAAGCAAACGTGCAATAAATAATATTCCTATCCCATGAGGTGTCCTCCATGAGCATTGAATTGTCTTCACCCAATTCACCCTCATCCCACAATTTCAAATCATTGCCAACAGGTCGATAATAGAGACGACGATGGTCCCCCACTACACCAATGAATTTATAAAAGTAAAACTCAGTATCAAATCACATACCAGAGGGGGCGTGCACCCAAGCTCTCTCCCCCTCAACCCAAGAGATATCTGGATCAATTGTAACTTCAGGTTAAATCATATCATTACTCATCAACCACATCAGGAATAATAGGAGGAACAACCTCCATGTTAACTGTCTTCCTACCAACCAGGACCAAAATTCTTATAGGAGGCTTAGGGAGAGGGGTTTTAACCGGGGGAGGCAAGTTAGCATTAAGGTGACAAGCATCAGACCAGTGCCCGAAGGATTTACATGTAGTGCAAATGTCTGATTTCCATCTATACTTCACATCTACATAATAATCACGGTTTTCAATGCATACCTTAATCTGAGTTGGCAATGGCTTATTCAGAGTAATTTCGATCTGGGAGCGAGCATATGTTAGATTTCTTCTTGCAACGGTATTAGCATCGAAGCACTTAAGCTTTCCTATGTGACATGCAATCCAATTCAGACCAAGAAGAGGCTGAAGAACTGAAGGAATATGGTTGAACTGTGCCCATACAGGAATAGAAAGAACTTGTACAAGAACACAGTCAATTGACGCACTCCAAGTAGTCACGATGAAGGGTCTTCCACCAATGATGGAAGGAGCAGCTTCTAGCGCTCTTAATCTCTCCTCAGCATTGGAAAACTTAAAATAATAAAGGCCATCAATGATGGTCATACCCAATGAAGCTCGAATCTGCAAGGAATAACGAAGTGCAGTATACATGTTAAGTGCTAGTGGTTTAGTATCTAGGAAAAAGCCCCCTAGTTGATTGCTCTAGAATTTTTGCGCCTCGACATGAATTTCCGGTGGAGGAATGGAGCCGCTTACAATGTCCGGAATGACAAAATCAACTGGGGAATAATCACCTGCCACATTGGGAAGGGAAGCAAACAAAGAGGTCTAGCTCTCAGGAGGCAAGGAACCCGGAAACTCAGCGGCATTTTGTCGAACAAGTGGTGTGCATTGTTTTGGAATAGGAGAATTAACAGCCGTAGAGTTGTGCAACCACAAATTATCATCACCGGCCCCAAGAGCCTGATCATTAGACACGCCGAAACCAAACTCTGGACCAGTACGTTCACTTCCTTCATAGTTATTACCCAAAACAACACTACCCAAGTTGACCGCAGCAGATGTCAGAGGTTCATTGCTCAAACTAATTGGGTCGGTAGGCAAAGGCTAGGAAGAATTCACATTAGCACGAATGGGAGACAATGCAGATTTACCAGCGTTAGCAGTATGTGACTCCATACCTCGAGCCGAACCCATAAGATCCGAAATTAGGGAATTTAGAGGGTGTGAAGCGGGAAACTCATAGATAGGCAGAGGAGGAATCACTGCAGCATTGTCACCGTCGCTATCCGGGTCAGAAATTGGTAAGGTACTGGAGCAACGTCCAGATCTTATAACTATTGCAGAGGAGGAGGTGGGCTTTGTATTGCGTTTCGTAGCCATCGAAGTGGTAAAAAGAAGTGGCGACGATTTAAGCAGATGAGATGGAATGGAGGCGCAAGAAGAGGTAAATCCAGAAAGAGGTCGCTATTACTTAAGGCTCATTTCGAAGTCGTATAATATTGTCTAAATCAAATTAATAACCATCCAGAAGAACGCTTGCATCTCACGCTTTGCATACATAGTATAAAATCAAAAACTGCAGGCGCTTGTTGAAGATTGGATATCGACTTTAACAAGGTATGGAACCACCTTTCGATAGCGTATCTCTAGAAAGGAATACATTGGGTTCAACAAGAACATCTTACAACCTGACCCACACATGACCGACCACTCATTTCGCTTAAGTGTATCAAATGTATATCACTAATTGTTGGGATCGGCAATCATTTCCCAAAAGGGACAACATCGAAATGAATTTTCTCTAGATAGGTAATAATACACCCTAATGGGAGCGACCCACATAGCTATACCGCCTTCCCGATTTTTGTCATTTCCCAGTTGATGAGGCTTGAGGTTACTACTACGTTTTTAGAATATATCATGTTTTCATTTACTTTGAATGTCACATCGTCAGATCCTCTAGAAAATCACTAATTGGTTTCCATAAAAATACTCTAATTGTTAAGCTAAGAGAAGTGCTCTTCTCTGCCACTAACTATGGTATGTTTGAAGAAATCAACATACATGATCCCTTTAGAAATACTCTATCAGACATTCGCCCATACAAGTCATCAAGTACAGGATGAGCTGAAGGCACCCTCCTACCACATCCTTGAATTACCCTCATGGATCAATAGCGAGTAGTCCTTACAATCAGAAGATTTCAGTCACCATGGAATCACTATCGAAATATCTCTAGGATCTAATCAGAGAGATTTAACAATTAATCCTTTAGCTTATGAAGATCTATGATCTTCAATTTCTCCATCTTCAATCAGTATCTTCGACATTTTACGTATTCTCTAGTTCCAAATGGTTTCCAAATACAAATTTGATTCCGGTCTTTCCATACCATCAATCATATAAGTCAAATTTAATAGTAAATTATTTAACAATTAAATTAACAATCATTCAACAATGAAAATAAAATGAGTTCACTTGTTCCGTACTCAGCCTCACTTGGCCCTTTAAATTAAACCAATTTAAACTTCTTATCCTTTCAAAGTTTTTAAACACAGTATTTACTTCTTATTTTAATATAAGAGTATTTTAAAAATCATTTAAATACTATATAATTAAATAATACATATATATATATATATATATATATATTCCCAACATTGGTTTTAACAAATCTCACCTGAAAACATCATTATGAAATCTCTTTTATTTCATTTCTTGAAAATAATAATTAACACTTCCCCTTTGAATAAACTTATTCAAACTCATCTCATTAATTCCTTAAATCTCGAAAATATCGTTATATTTCACAAAATTTCTTTTTATTTCCGTTACTTTGGAAATACTATTTTATGTTCTCAAATCCTTTTTATTTCCGTTACTTTAACATTCATTAGTCCTCAACCATAAATTGGTAATAGAATAACTCCTGAAGTATCAACCCCGAGACCCAAATTAACATCAGATTAATACTAAGAAAATTACTCAACTCAGTAATCTCCAATTAAGTTCCAATTCTTTAATTTTTTTTATCTTAACTCCTTATCAACCCATATTATTCCACTTCTAATCCATTGAACCATTTTCCGCATTGAAAATCTCGTTTCAGTTCCATTCATTTCACTTAATTTCATTATTGAGTAACACTAATTTAAAATCAACATTTTAACTTCACACCTCTTTTATAAATCTTATTTATTTATAAAACGCGGTTTTAATATAAACACCTTTTTATCTTGATTTATTTTACTTAAGAAAACATTTATTTTAAGATATCGCATTGGCTTAAAATCTCTTTTATAACTTTGTTTATAACTCTCGGGTTTTACAATAAAATTTGTTCTTAAACTCCTTTCATAATTCAACTAGATTTCATTATCAATTTCGATTACCTCATGAATTGAAATTCTAAAAAGTAATCTCTTAAATTTTTATAAATTAAATAATAATTACTTTCTCATTAACTAAAAATAAATAATAAATTTCTTTTTAAATTTTTATTAAAATTAAAACAAATATCTTCTAAACTATTTCATTAGATTAATTAAAAGTAAATTAATCAATTAACCCATTCCTATTAAAATAGTTGACTTAGTCAACTTAAAACACAATTATTTCGTTAACCAATTCCAATTAGTTCTCCCTTTAAATTAATTAATAATATAATTAATTTAAATAATTCCATTTAATTGTTTCTTAGAAACAATTAATCCAACACTTAACCATTACATTAATTTCTGCCCGTTTGCTTATAAATCTTATTAACGTCAGAATTTGCTTTATAAATTATTTAATAATTACTTATAGACTTAAATAATAAATATTTATTTCATTTTAATAACTTTCATTCAAAATAACAGATTAAAAAATCTATCTTTGGTTATAAAATAATTTTTATAACTTCATCTCTATCGATTCACCTAACGGTAAATCAATATTTACAAAATGAGATATTTATATACCATTTGCTGCCAATTACTCATTCCACACTGCCCATTGGATGAAACAAAACAAACGTTGAATTCTAGTCAACGATCAACAACCAAATCTCGTCCAATCGGAACAGTTCGTATAATGATTATATGAAAATAAATAACATTTAATATATTTAAGGAATCCAGTTGGATCCCTCCAACTTGTTTTTTCCTACATCCAAATAGGTTACCTCAAATAATATCATTCAATTCAATATAGAAATATAAATTCTAACAACCAACCAATAACAGAAATCTAAGCATCCAACTATTTATCTTATACGTTTATATTATTGTAAACGTGACCAATATGGTAAGTTACCTCAACTGGTTACAACAGTTAAAAATAATGATTTGTTTAAATTAAATTAAATGAATGTTTAATTTAATTAGTCCAGTCTATAAAAATATATATATTCAATAATCATTCAAAAATAACAATTGTAGCACACAAATATTAAACCCGATTTATATGAAATATAATTGGGATGAAACTAAGTGAGTTGTACTCACCTTAATTTCATTTTACTGCTGAAACAGTTCACTTTAATTAAATTAAATGGGTGTTTAATTTAATTAAAAATTCCAATAGCTACCAATTTTGACCATACCAGCTTCATCGTGTTGTGCTCTCGATACCGACCCAACGTCACTTGTTTCATCCAAACCCGTTAATGTATGACACAGTTATAAATTTATTATGGTATTCATTTGTTTAAAATAATATTATTATAACTTTAAAATAATTATTAACTTAAATCTTATTTATGTTAAATGTAAACTTGGTTAGAAATTATTAAACATCATTAGGCATATTATAACTATTATTAGGAACGTTTGTATTTTAACTTTCAGGCCATGTTATATACTTTAATTATTTATTATTAACTTAACCTTTACATAATATAACCTTGGTTAGGCGTATTCATGAATTATTAGGTTGCGTTAATACGCAACTTGGATTAGGCATAAATGATGACAGGTAGACACGTTTGAACTGGGTTAGGAACAATAAAACTAAAAGTCGACCTGTACATAAATCATGTTATTTTAAAAAAACAACTCACTAAAATTAGGCATATTTGAATGGTGATTAGGCACGTTAATACTAGTTAGGCATATTAACCTTCCCCACCTACTACTGTTCATGCTTCCTTCTTCTTAGTACTGCATCTCTTCGTTAAAACTGATTATCCCACCCGCTTCTCCCTTTCAACGTTCGAAACCCATGCACACCTCTTTCTCTTCCCGAACGCTGTCCATTCCCATGCAATATATTTCTACTCCACTAATTTCTTCTTCTAAAGCTTTAAACCACTCCACCGTGCCCCAACAATCCACATGCACCCGCTTCCCCACTGTAGCATCCTTCCCAATCTCATCGTTGTTTCCTCCTCCTTACTGTCTCTCTTCCATGCGACTCAGCACCCATTTCTTACCATCACAAACTCCTTTATACCTTTGCTTCCTGCCCTATACTCCATGCATGAGTTCACTCAACCCATCACACGCCGGATTTAACAACATAACAGAGTCTTCGGTCAGAAATGTTTTGGTGTGGTTCTGGTTTGCTATGGCAGTGTTGATGAGAATGGTTGTTTGCATTGAGGATGGGGTGTTGGTTTCATTTTTCCTAGTGGAAAGGATTAAATGGAGGCAATGATACGTATATATAAGCGAGAAAAATTTGGATAAGAAATACATCCATCACACAAAGTACATCGTAGGTAGTATGCAGTTGGAAGAAACTAGAGTGGGTTTGTAGTGTATTTACTTATCATATATGGGCGCGTGCGTAGCTTTCATTTAGGTCTGCATTAAAAATTACGATATGCAGCGTGTATATCTAGGATAGGTATGTACCTTATTTACTTCGGAGTTAAGCTTTTTTTAATTTGATTTTTTTATATTCGGTATTTAATTCTACCACTTATTATAGTTGTTAACCACTAATCGTTTAATATGTGTACCGCTACTTATGAGCTCCAAACGTACTGAAAATGGATGCACCGCTATGTCTTAACGTTCTGAATCCAATGGAACTTGTTTGGTCAAAAACCGACTTCGTTTACACATTGCCATTATTTTAATTTCAATTTATTTATTGGTTCACATTTAAATTTCGCACGCTACCAAAACAACTCTGATTGGTCCAAACTGGAACTTTAGAAATAACTAACTATACATATTCTAATAAAATCTGTTTCGTTGAAAATGGAGATCGTTTGAAAATAGCTATTCCTAAGGCCTATATAATACTGATAAAACATAATTAAATCCAAAACAATTCTATTTAATAATAATAATAAATTATTATTATCGTATATCCAAATGAAATCTTGTACAACTTCAGACCAATATAGATTTTAAACTTAACATTAAAAATTTAGGGATAAATGATATTCAAATATATAGAGATCCCTTTTTAAATTTATTAAATAAACGTTAATGATTTCTATACTAACTATATGAAAAATTGAATTGGATATAACTAAAAATCTATAATATGAAATCTACATTTTTCTCTTACATCAGAAAAATATAACCAGATAGATTCAAACATTTCTTGTTTCATTGAATTATGACTTAAAATGGATTTTATATGTCCAATTGATGTTTAAACGTAAATTACGAACTACCACTACGTTACGAGCTTGAATTATAATTAAATATAAGTTATACGTTTAAACTTCGATAAATAACGAATCTATATTATAAATCTTTATATAATTCCAAATTAATATTTTAAAATAATAAAATATATTAAATATCTGACTACCAAAAATACAAGATGTTACAAAAATAATTCTAGTGATTACCGTTCTGGTTTTGTAGGCGATAAAGATATATAGCTCCGACTGAGACATTGAATTGGCACTTAAAACTATTTTGGTAAATATCTGAAATGTTTAATAAAAGATATATAAATATGAGAATACTAATTTGTTAAATAACCGTGAAGTTAAAGAAGTAAGTAAATTATAAATAAAGTTATATCTTCATTAATTGATTAAAAAATATAAGATAAATTAGCAGAGAATGTTTAATAAAAATTGTAATTGTTGAGGCAAGTAATACTTGAATGAAGCGTAATAAAAGGAAAATGAACCTTTTATGGCAAAGCCGACCAGCTTTTATAGTGATCTGCATCACTTTTATTACAACAAATAATCAACACGGACAGTTACAAGAGATAGGCTGATTGCCTATCTACAACATTTGGTTTTTAGGGTGGACCGACTGTTAAAAAGTAGGTTTTTAAGTGGATCGACCAATAGTTCTTCACGTAGGGAAAAATACAACACAACATGTCACCAAAACCAAACAAAACTTGAATAGCTCAAAACAATAACACAAAACAAACCCAGTACATTTGACATTCGCTATGCAGGGTGAGAAAAGATCACTAAAAAAATCCAAATTTGATATCGAGTTAAATGAATATTTAAAATAACATAGCTCAAATTATGAATTTAAGCAAAAATATATTTAAAGAAAATTTTTGTTTAAAAATCAAAGTAAATATTTAAAGTTAAGATTTAATTTAAACTAAATCTAGTAATGTAAATTGATTTAGCGTAATTTAAATATTCGTTTTAAAAGTAAATTATATTTATTATGATGTAATTTTTTATTCAATAACATTAATAAATTTAATTTAAAAAAGGAACCAAATGTTAAGATTAAATTGGTTTAAAATTAAGTAAATGTAAATTAGTTTAAAATTTAGTAAATGGAAAGATTTGGTTTTGACTAAACTTTTAAATTGATATAAGATTTTAATTGTCAAAATAGTAAGTTTGAAATTAAAGAATGTGATTTAAGAGAATAACTTAAAAATTAAACTTTGAAACTACTTTGAAATATAATGTAATGAAATAAACTTAGAATTCAAGTTATAAACCAAATTCAAGTAAGGGTTTGAAATGTAATTCTAGTTGTTAACAAATTAATCAGTAATTTGTACCACTTATGGGAATTTAAAATCTAAAGTAAATGATAAGTCGAATTATGAAATATGGATAGTTGGTTTGGATTAGGATTAGTATTTTTTAACTATTTAGATTATTACTATTTATATTAAACTATGTTACTTAAATAAATTTTTCTTTACCATTGTTTTCATAACTATTTCATAAATGTTTAATTTGAACTATTTTATCCATTAAGATTTTATAAATATCTTAATAAAACTATTTCAATAAGACTATTTTTTTAAATTATATATATTGACCATTTTAAACATACCATATTATTTTGAATAAATTCGATGTCTAATCCAAGCTACTAAGTTTGAAGTGATTTAAAATAAAGATTATCACTAATAATGATATCTGCGAAATGGAAATCTAAAACCTGAATTTGATTTGATAAGCAAGGGTTTGATAATAAGATTTGAAATTTGAAACTGAAACCAGTATTGAATCATTTTGAGTAGTTGATTGTAAATCAATGCTTGAAGTTAACTAATTTACAATATTTGAATATGATTTCAAATATAAATGACCATAACATGAAATAAGAGTTCGGTTGTTAAAGAGACCACAGCCTATATTGTCATACTCTCTGCCAATACTAATATCACTTTAACAAGTTTGCACGTAATGGAGAATCCAGAATGAAGTAGGACAGTTTAGCGAATGCTACTATAATTGAGTAAGAGAACAATGATGAATAGCCTTAACCTTTGGGTTATAATTAAAATGACTAAAATAGGAGTCATATTGTAACGGCCCACCCCGATACCCACTCCAATAAAGGGAATTAACAAGCAAAGTTGTCTATTAGAGTGGAGAATAGGACTTATTAGGAGCAACCATTAGTAGATTTGCATTAACTAGTATTAAGTATATCGATGATGTGCTCTCTATTTTTTTCATGTGGCTCGACATACTTAATACTTGCCTAATACTACTCCACGATGGCTATAGGATCAGCTCAGAAGACAATACAATACATATACAATCACAGCTCAGAGAACATTTAACATATTATTACAATAATATCATACAATGAATGCATGTGCTACAAACAAATGGTTATACGTGAACCGTTACCCATACAACACGATACATTGAATGGATACACTTAAGAAAAGCCAAATATACAAAACTCAGAAACAACAACAGAAAAGATTGCCTAGCAGTGACATAGCTAAACTCGAAGCACAACAACTGAACCTAAAGCATTTCGGTCTGACCAGAGGAATACACATATGGGTCTGTCTAGCTTAAAAATCAGTATAATAAAGATGAAATAAAATATCGGTCAGATGCTAATTCTTTTCCGTAAGAAAATGAATCTTAAGACACGGGTTTGTACGGAAACCCTGATGTAGTGATTTCATTCCCATCAGAAAGGAATGGCACACATAGGTCAACATAGCACATCATTCATAGATCCACAAGATTAGTATATGACTGTATGAGTGAGAAACATGAACGTTGATTTAAACATTGCCTTAGCATGAATTACCCAAACTCCACAGTTAGGGTAATCAACACTTGGAATCACATAACATGAATGGAAGACTCTGAAATCATAGAGATCACAAGGTGAAATAATAAAACCATGTAATTCACTGATTCACAAAATCATGGAATCACTAAAACACAGAATCATTGGATCAATGAACAACAGAATCATGGAGTCAATGAAACACAAAATTCGTGGAATCGCTGAAACTCTATTAAGAGTTTGAAACCACTAATGAAATCACAACAGAAAATAATTATAATCATTATGGTGAAATTAGTGATAAACAAAAAACATAGAAACTTAGAGTTTTGATCCAACACAGAGTGGCAAGCCAAAGCTATGACTGCATGTGCAATCACACAGGATGGCTTAAAGCCATAGTCAATACAATATTACATAGAGGTACCCAGATGACTCCATGGTCCACAGAGATAGTCAATATAATATCACATAGAGGTACCCAAATGACTCCATGGTCCACAGAGTCCACATAGGTAATCTGCATCGTATACCACACATTTCCACTTAATAGTTTACACACTGAGTCAGTTTCACACTAGAAAAACACAGAAATCCACAAGAATTCACAGAATACCACTGAGAATCACATTGGATCACTGAAACATTGAGAATTACTGAGACTCTTTACTTTGATTGGAGGGATCTAAGATTAAATAATATCATATACCGCCATGTCTCATTCCGTGGGGTATCCAATACTATTCGATCGCCAATATGCCTTCTCGAAGACTGCAAAAAGTGTATTTTTTATATATGGAAAATACGTTCTTTGTTTTGCGAAAATGAGATTACAAAATGATTCTGAAAACATTTCAAAAATACTTAATTTTGCCGTTCTCTTTGTATAATAAGAGACATATATATTGAATACCTAAAAATGTTTATAAAATAAAGAATTGTTTGCTTAAAACAATTCTTAATTATCTTTAAAACTTCCTTTAAAACGGTTTTATAAAACGCGTGCTCGTGTACACAAAATCTCAGAAAAACTAGTGAAAACAACATGCGGAAATCAACTAGGAGATTCACCAAACTCAAACTATAAATTGACAATAATTTAGGCTTCTCCATTATAAAAGAAAGAAAAACTAAAACAAAAGAATCATGGCTTAAAACTATATCAAGAGAAGCATGAAAACCTTAAGAGAAATAGCCTAAATAACCATTCAGGCATAAACATGTACCTAACAATCAATTACGGTTGCAACTTCCAGATAAGTTTAGCATGACCAAACAAACTTCAGAATAGTCGGAAAATCAATAGGAAAAAAACTAGAACAACATATGTTTGAACCAATAAAAGTATCACTAAATTCCGATTTGATATGAAAAAGATATGATGTCTTAAACATGGACTCAGCCAATATTGAATTTTGGCGTGGGCTGAAATCACCTCCAGGTCCAACTTGGAGACCTTGTTTGAATGAAAAAACGACCTTTGATTGGCCTAAAAATTTTGATGGCATATAGAAAAACTTCCAACCTTTACAATGCAAAAAGAATTGTAACGACCAACCATTTTGACCGTGCCGAATCGACAAAACATGTCAACTCGAAATTTCCAAAACAACAGATTGTTATTAGCTTCTGAGTTAAATAGAATAAATCACAGAATCACAGAATCACAGATCACAGACATAGATACAGAGCAATATAACATCTCGCAGTGGAAATAAATAATACAATAGTAGTTCATGAAGCTACTAAATAAATTTTTACATCAGAGTTTACATAAATAATACAACGGAAATCTATTACAATAAATAATTGATAACTGTCTGAAACAGAATGACAGAAATAACTGAACGATTGAAACAACTGATCAATAGGTAGATATAGGTTAGCCAAAAATCCAATATAAGCTAGAAACTCCAAAGATGAATCTCAAAACTGGAATACTTGATCTGACCCGAGCAATAATGCAAAACAAAACAACTCGGACCAGGACTGACATTCTCATGGAAGTAAATCAACTCAAATGAAGTGTTCGATGAAATGCAATTAGTAACTTAAAGGATGTTTGGGATCACCATCGATCCTCTATGGATACGTAAAACTAGTACTATATAGTATAATACGCTATATACAATAGTGTCTATCAGTAAAGTAAAATATCAAAATAGCGTAAGCGGGATTACCACGATTATCCTTACACCGTTTGTATATTCCCATAGTATATACAGTACCGTAATTCCTACATAAACTGGAGGTTGATCAGAGGGCACTCCATATAAAACGGTACAAAACAAAGTTGTAGTGGGATCATATAAGGCATGTGACAAGGCCCGTAAGGAATGCCAAGGTGGATTCACCGTTGCAGAGCCGGACTGGTGGTAACGCATAGTAGCTACTACCGCCCACCTCGATACACACTCCCATAATCAAAAGGGCCTAAATTGAATCTCAGCAGTAATAGAATAATATCAAAGAACTATGCTCGTTAAGTGGTATGACCTCACTTGGTCTATGCGTAGCCCTTGTTTTAGCCACATCAAGCTGACTCAAGGTAGTCAGGGTCCCGTAGTTAATATGAAATAAAAAATAGAGTCGCTTGCCAAATCAACCCTTCATTCTGGAACTCCACCGTGTACACAGTTGTTAAAGTGGTTTTCGGTATTGGCAGGGAGTATGACAATAGCCGATCCCGGTCTCTTTAACAACCAATCGTGTACATTTTTCACACCATGGTCATTATTTTATAAATCACTTTATAAAATAGTTTATACAAATCTCATATTCGAATTTTGAAATCAAAATCTAATATTTAACTTCGATTTTATTAAATTTTGAAAATAACTCACTTATATCACTTTAATCAAATCGATTAAAAAACCATATCATAAAGATCTCAAAAATAATATAAACTAATGTTATATTATTTAGCTTCGTTTTTACATAATTTTCCGAAATTATTACATAACGATTTTAAATTCGAAAACGACTTATTTTCAAATCATATCTTAACGATCGCAATTTCCACTTAAATTGATACAAAATAATTACTTCGATAATATTTTGGTTTGGTTTATATTCATTAAAACTCAAGTTCAACAATTCAATTCTTTCGAGTTTGCTATTATAAGATATTGTTTAAGTCGATTTATCAAATCCAATATTTCCGTTCAACTTCAATACATACACTTTAAATCAAAATCTCATATTTCGCTTATAGAATTCAAAACAAATCGTATCATACTTATAACTCGAATCATAAATTCAAATTCATTATTAAAAATTCGAATCAACTCTTATATTTCAAATTCGACAAATCATATCTTATTTACTCAAGTCATACAATTCCATATTAAAAAAAAAATCAAATCATACATTTCAAAACCATTTTATAAATTCGATTTCACAAATTTCATAATTCAACTAACGATTATAAAAATCAATTCCGTATATATAATTATATATATATTCTAAATGACATTTAGTCACGTTAAGTTCAATTCAATTTGAATTCAAATCCGTATCTCATATGAGTTCAATGCTAGAGTCAAATATCGTTATTATAAATTCAAACCTCGACTTAAGTCACAAAATCTTACTTAAACCAACTTTGAGTTTTAAAGTTTGCAAATTATATATAAAAAGATAATTTAATTTTGAATATATATATAAGTTTATAGAATTCTAATAATAATTAGAAAATAGATTATAAACAAATATAAATTTAAAATAAATAAAAATAGGTTTAAAGAAAATATTAATATACAAAAGTTTAAAGTTCTTAAAATGAAAATATAAAATCTTAAATTATTATTTAAACTCAAAATTTCCAAATTACTTTATTACAAAAACATGACCAACGACGTCCGCATTTAAATTTCTGCTCTATGGTCAAGTAGTACAGATATTTATCATTTCAACCCGCAATTTATAAAATTTCTACGGGTCTATCATTTCAACCCGCAATCCCAAATTCAGAAAAAATCGTTCAGGTCTATCATTTCAACTCGTAACGATTTTCCTTAATCTAATGTCCGTTCGGGTATGTATAATTTCAACCCTTAGTGATTTTTTCTAAACCAGGGGTATCTTCAACATAACAAATCATCACATATCATAAATCACATTATAGTCATATATAATCAGTGCATATACTTGTCATATGAATATCGTGTCACATATGAAAGTGTATATTTTAAATAAACAATTTCTACTAGCGATCCTATACATTTCATAACAGTTCATTTAGTTGATCTAGCATCTATGAAATAATGTAAGTCGGATATGAGATAAACTCACCTTTTAAAGCATGGAAAAGAAGACAACGATGGACGAACACAAGAATTAAAGACGTAATCCAGGCACTAATATAACGAACCAATGTAAACAACGACAAAGATCTTAGTACTTGATTCACCCTTTTCTTTTTGTAGAAAGAGCCGACTCAGCAACATTAATAGAGGCTCGGTCGAATTTAAAAAAAAAATTCAGGATTTTCTTTTAGAGCAGGGAACAAAGAGTACACAATTTCAAAGCAAAACACTGCTACATGCGTTGACTTTCAAATCAACAGGTAAACCAAAATTTAGTTCGGCCTCAAACATCTTTAACCTCCAAAAAAAAAAACATAAATAGTTTATAGGGTAAGTACCAAGAGAACACCGCATAAATCAAGATTTATAATCACAGAAGGCACTAAATCAAATTTCAGCGTGAGTGATATAGACACATCCCACACACATAAATTTTATAATACATATCTCATATATATAGTAGATTCAGAATATGACACACTCAGAAAAGAAAAACAAAGCTTTAAAATGATTGGAAATAACTATTCACGCTATAAGAACAAAAGCAATTTTTTTGTAAAATCCTTGTCTCGCCTTGAATACAACATTTTTCTTACATACATATATATAATATGAAAATGAAACCCAAATCATTAACACAAAAACACATGCAAAATAGGGAATTGTTGAAACCAATTTTCCAGGACAAACAAAATCATGACAAAACAAGTAGAAATAAATAAATAAAAAGAATGAAACATTGCCAAATTTCATGCTACAGAGAACATGGAACAAATTGTCAACTTGGATTACCTTGTATACAAAATATATTATATATATAAAGGGATGCTCAGAAAAGGAATTGAATGAAAATGGCAAAGAATGGCAAACGCATGTAGCAGGTAGCACAAAATGAAGGTACCATAATGAAGCATGGAAAGAAATAAATGACCAGGGTTTTTTTTTATGCGGCAGGTTACGTGAAATATGCCTACTACCTGTTCTTTAGCCATAAATGTTGGATCCAACTTTTTACTATCTCAAATCATTTTTACGTGAAGTTAGTATAACCATTTTCCTCCTTTCAAACAAACATGCATGTTTTCTTTTTATATAAACCGGATAGACTTAGGCACCCTTGGGAAACGAATAGTTTTGGAGATTTTAGTGCCAAAGGGGAACGTTGCTTACAGTGCATGTATGGCTTGATATAAAGAATGAACACATGAATTGGAAAAACAAAGTGTGAAATTCTTTAAGAAAAATAGGACGTGCATGGCTAAAATGGATGTCTTGAAATACATATGTGCCATACTAAGCCTAAGAATTAAATAAAAAAAAACTGATAGTTTAGCAAAACCAAATGATAAGTTTTGCAGATCCAAAATGGATAAAGAAGTATGTAAGATCGGAAAAGGGACATATTAAACTCAGATGGCTCTGATTCAAAAATGAACCGTGCAAGCAGTTTCACAATTTCAACGCGCACCGAACACCGAAACTGAAAAATAAATATATTACGGAAATCAGCGCAATGAGACGGACACAATGGTATAAAATTTGCAGTTCCAAGATGCTCCGTTCAAAAATGCATTACGGACCCCTTTACATGTAAAATTCGGATAGGAAAACAATTAAACAGAGGCCAAAACATCCGATTTTCGTGAAACGAATTTTACCGTTGGATTCGTGACAACAAATAGAATATTTTTCATGTTTGTCCGAAGTGGTTTCAGAGAGATTTTAAAATTGCTAAAATTTGAACTGTTATGCGCAACTTTGCACTGAAAATTGTGCAACCGACAAACATTCAAATTTTCCGACAAAATTTTCGCAGCTGCTACATTTCATTATTGTAACGACCCGCATTCTACGCATCGAAGGATCGTAGAACATTTATTTCTTTCACATACAAAGTTGTATAGTCATGTAACTTTGGGAGACGACTATTGGGGTCATTTCCCATGTTCATGATTTTTGCCCATTTTTAAATGACCGTTTTACCCCTAGTTAATCTTGTTTCGGCCATAACTTTTGATTGGAAAGGAGTTTTGACTTGAAACCACTTCCATTAGATCCGGATGATGGTTTACCTTTCCGTAGAGTGGTCATATGCGAAAAACGAACTTACCGTTTGGGAGATATGGCTGAAATAAGGTTTAGAAGGTGAAAAACTGCTTAACCGGGCCAAATGAGGTGATTAGTGAATGGGCCCATAACCCATTTCGGGATTAGAGTTATGGGGAGGCTGAAATGAGTTAGTTTTTCATTTTATTTCAGTTTTCTAGCCACCATTTACCTCTTAGAAACCCTAACAATGGCCTCCACCTTCTAATTTCATCCCAAATCGCTCTCTAATCAAGGATTAAGCTTAGCAATATCAAATCAAGGAGAAATAGCACCATTTTAGAGTTAGAGATGGTGTTAGACATTGGTGTTCTCCCAAATCAGAGGAGTTTCAGTTCTGAAAGTTTTAATTGTGGCAAAGGTGAGTGATTAGCCTTGTTTTTACACTAATTAAGGTTAATTAAGGGTAATTAGTGATAATTAGTGAATTTATACATGATTAAATTTTGGAAAAATATTTATAAATTTCGTTATATTGTTTTAGGTCTCTGTTAGAAATTTGGGTTTATTTGGTTAAGTTTTGCTAATCCTAACATTAGTTATTGTTAAACATGATTAAGGGGAAAATATAGGTTTTGGGTATGTTTGATCCATTTTAACATATCAAATTGTTGTTTTGGTGTTTGTGGTCAATTCTATATGTTGCTATGACTGTATGGTATGCTTTGTGATTGATTAGAATAGTTAGAATAGTCAAAAACGCCGTGGTATGGCGTAAAACAGTCGTAGGAAAAGTTGCAGGAAATGACCTAGAGCCGGATCGGATCGCCCCCCTTATCTGAACCGACCCGATCGTGAATTTGATGACCACGAGCAGGAGGATTGATCGCACCTGAAGCTCATGAGCCGACCTGACCGTGGAGAGCTATCATGACCCGACGTGACCGTGGAGGACCATTACGAGTCGTACCACCCATTCACGAGCCAATGGCGATGAATGATGACCACAAACCGACCCGTGCTTCGAGGAGGACCTCGACCCGTGCTTCGAGGAGGACCACGATCCGTGCTTCGAGGAGGACCACGATCCGTGCTTGGAGGAGGACCACGACCCAGATGCTCATCACGAGCCGCCCACGAGTCACGAACTGTAGCGCCATGAATGAAGGAGTCACGAATCGAGCATATCTGAGCTGAAGTATGGACACGAATGGAAACTGAGGTGCAAACGGTATAATGACTAAACTCGAGATGGAAAGGTAGTCCAAATGAGAAGTCATTGCTCAGGATCCAGTTGGGAACCAACGAGTTAACTTTATGGTTGGACTTTGCTGCAGGACTTGTGCTAAGGAGTTATCGACGTTCATAACTTTGATTCACCATCAAAAGACGAATGTTAGGCTACAGATCAGTGCAGTGGGGGTAGTTATTACTTCATGGGGCAGAGTGATCATAGCATGGCTATGAGCCGGTGTAGTGGAGTTATCATGACTCCATGGGGCAGAGTGGACATAGTAATGTATTAGTGGTTACGGATCAGTGCAGTGGAGCCGTCACGACTCCATGGGGAAGAGTGATCGTAACAAAGTATTGGGTGATCAAAGCGGTGGATATTGTATGCTTTACGCACTGAGTGAGAGATGTGAGGATGGTTGCTATGCTTGATTGTTTTCCATCACTATGACATGCACACCCCCACCCTCGTATCCTTTACACCATATGTTAGTGGCACCTTAGAGTATTGTACGGTATGTTATGCTAAATCTTTGGTTGCAGGTCCAGGTTCAGGTATGGTTTAGTATACCTGTTATTGTTCTGTTTTGCTGCCTATCGCTTATACCAGACTTTTGTCTGACCCAGAGTTTTATGTCTCTTCTTATTACTCTGGGTGCTCTTAAACGGGCAGACTAGAGACAGGTTAGCTGGTTGTGCATGAGTAGCTGTCCGGAGATGAGTAGGAGGCTTACACATACTATTCTCTATATATGTTCTCCCTGTGTCGCTACTGGTCACTACTTTGGGAATTAGTAGTGTACCTTTCTTATTTTTATTTAGAGATAGTTTTAGAAGTTGTAATAAAGATGATGTGGAACATAAGCTGTAATTTTGGATTTTCCGCTGCTACGATGGTTTAAGTTTTCAGCCTATGCACTGTCTCGCCTGTTTTATGTCAAGTTATGTTATTATTATATTTTGTTCCATGCGCTGTGAGATATACTACAGGTTCCTTGCTAGTTCAAATTCCCTTCTTTCCTTTCTTTAGCAACTGTCCCGTGCTTGTTGGACATTGGCACATCGCACTTTCATTGGAAATGTCAGCTGGTGCAGGGCGGGCTGTCGCATTTGGTATCAGAGCTCTAGGTTGCGTAGTTAACCTAGGGAAGAAACCAGAGAGAGATAGTACGTATATGAGAGTGCGTATTTGTGATATTTTGGTTTTCAAAAGCTATATATATATATATATGTGTGTGTGTGTGTGTGTGTGTGTGTGTGTAACATTAATATATTTAAGGATGAAGTCGCACTGCACTGGCACCACTGAAGAGATGGTTAATTGTTTTCTCCTTACAGATTGAACGATGAGCCGATATACTAGGGGTACTGGTAGAGGAGCTAATAATGGGAATGCTCCTAATATGAGGATGATGTTCACTGACCTCATGAGAGAGATGCTTAGGGATGTTCAGAGGGCAGCTCCAAATGCTGCAAATGGTGGTGGTGCAGCGGTGCAGGTGCCTAGGGACGATTTTGCCAAGCTATGCAAGGATTACACTAGTCTTGGTGGAAAGCCGTTCCACGGAACGGAATCGACTACAAAAGTTCAAGATTGGTTGGATAGCTGTGAGCGTATTTTCGAAGACTTAGGTATCGAGGGTGCGATGAAGAGAAAGCTAGCATCCCGTCAGCTGCAAGAACAGGCGATGAATTGGTGGAATGCTATCAAGGCAGCTACCCCCAAAGGATCAAGTTACATGGGATCAGTTTAAGGCCCGATTCAGTGATAAGTTTATCCCAACTTCTCAGAAATAAGAGTTGTTTAGGAAATTTCTGGAGCTTAAGTAGAATGGTAGGGTAGTCTCATAGTACATTGCAGAGTTCGATACTTTATCGAAGTATGGATTATCCCTTATCGATACTGTCGAGAAGAAGAACAAGAAGTTTATAACTGGTTTGGATGGATACTTGGGGAAAGGCTTATTAACCACATCGATGAGACGTTTGAATCGATTGTGGGGAAAGCATTGAGGTCAGAGAATATTTACCCTAAGTCGAAGACTGAGGTTGCATCTGTAGAGGAGCTAAAATTGCAAGCAAGCGGTGGAGGCAAGAATGGTTCTCAGAATAAGAGAAAGAAAAATCAGACCAAGGATGGCCAAAAGAAAAAGAATAAGAAAGATATGGAGTGATTTAGCTGTGGAAAGAAGGGCCATTATGCTAAAGAATGTCGAGCGAAGCCAGTGGATAGGAAGTGCTTCAACTGCGGCCAAATGGGACATCACAAGGATAAGTTTCCGCAACCCCCTAAAGAATAGCAGATTGTGAAAGCATATGCTATCAATGTTGTTCCTTCTTCGTCGAATGCCCCAATTGCGGCGTAGAAAGGAAATAATGTCGTCATTCAAGGTATGCTTTCTGTTTATGATGTTCTTGTTCGAGTATTGTTTGATACCGGAGCTTCCCGTTCCTTCATATCTAGTGACTTGGTAGATAGGTTGGGATTGGAACCCGAGATAGTCGATAAACCTTTAACGGTGATGAATCCGATTGGTGGTCCAACTAGCCTTAGCATGATTTGTCGTAATGTGGTCTTATCGAGTCATGGATGCACGTTTGTTTGTGATTGGTTTGTTTTAGGCTTTACTGGGTTTGGCATTATTTTGGGAGTCGATTGGCTCCAAAGGTACGGGGTGGTGGTAGACTGTGAGGGCTTTTTGGTGACAGTTAGAGCGGATGATGGGCGGAGGGTAGTGTTTGGTAGTCTACCTAATGATGGGGTAATGGCTAGTTTTCTAAATTCCCTCGACATCCCGCATGATGAGTTGTCAGATGTGCTCGTGGCTGGCCAGTATCCGGACGTCTTCGAGGAAGTAACCGGACTTCAACCACACCGAGAGATTGAGTTCCATATTGATTTAGTGAAAGATGCCAGACCTATAGTGATGCCACTTCGTTGTATGGCACCAAGGGAGCAGCGAGAGCTCAAGGTGCAAGTAAACAATCTTTTGAAGAAGGAATTTATCAGAAGAAGTGTTTCTAAGTGGGGAGCACCAGTTGTGTTTGCTACCAAGGCAGATGGTTCCCTTCGATTATGTGTGGACAACCGCGAATTGAACAAGGTGACGAGGAAGAATAAGTATCCTCTATCGCGAATAGATGATTTGTTTGATCATTTGAGTGGCGCGAGGGTGTTCTCCCGTTGGATATCGCGATAGGTTTTCATCAGCTAAGAGTGGAAGCTGATAGTATAGCTAAAATGGCCTTTCGGACGCCGTCTAGATTCTTGAGTGGTTTGTCATGCCATTCGGGTTGACCAATGCACCAGCATATTTTGTGGATCTTATGAATAGGGTATTCAGGGATCAATTGAATAAGTTTGTTCTTGTGTTCGTAGATGATATCTTGGTTTATTCGAGGACAGAGGAAGAACACAAGGAACACTTGAGGATAGTGATGGAGGTGTTGAGAAAACACCAATTGGAAGCAAAGTTTTCTTAGTGCCACTTCTGGAGGAGGGAAGTGAGATTCTTGGTCCATGTTGTTTCAGAGAATGGTACTGCCGTGGATCTTGCAAAGGTGGCTACGGTACAAGATTGGTCTATGCCTAAGAATGCAACAGATGTAAGAAGTTTCTTGGGATTGGCTGGATATTATCGTAAGTTTGTCCAAGACTTCTCCAAGATAGCAGCACCATTGACTCAGTAGACCAAGAAGAATTAAGCTTTTGTTTAGGATGAAAAGTGCGATAATGCATTCAAGAGTCTAAAGAAAAAGTTGACATATGCACCAGTGTTAGTCATTCCTAAGGGGAATGAAGAGATGACGGTATACACAGATGCATGTGGTACCGGGCTAGGTGCTGTATTGATGCAAGGAGGTAGGGTTGTAGTTTATGCTAGTCGGTAACTGAAACCACATGAGAAAAGGTATCCTACCCATGATTTGGACTTGGCAGCGATTGTATTCGCATTGAAGATGGGGAGACATTATCTCTTGGGAGAAAGATTCGAGTTGTTCACCGATCATAAATCGTTAAAGTATCTTTTCTCTCAGAAGGACCTAAATCTCCGACAGCAAAGATGGTTGGAATTCTTTGATTCCTATGATTTCGATATCGCATATACACCAGGAAAGGGCAATGCGGTAGCTGATGCATTGAGTAGAAGACATGCCAGTTTAGGGGCTATGTTTCTAAAATAGAAGCAACTGTAGTACATCGCTGGGTATGATTTCAGACCAAAGTGCGAATTGGATTCAGAAGTATTAGCAAGTTCGACGATCAGACCCACTTTGATTGAGCGGATTGGTTCCAGTCACAGGGACGATCCTAACCTATTGGAAATCATCTCAAAGTTAGAGATGGGAATCAACAAAGAGATGAACAAGAATGGGCTTGATCGAGATGGATGGCTTAGAAATAATGGTAGACTAGTTTTGCCCAATGTCGATGGATTGAGAGATGAAGTTCTTAGAGAATGTCATCACTCAAAACTGACTATATATCCCAGTGGTAACAAAAAGTATCGAGACATGAAGTAGACCTACTACTGGGAAGGGATGAAAAGAGACGTTGGGAAGTTTATATCCAAATGCATGAACTGCCATCTAGTTAAAACCGAGCAAAAGAAACCTAGTGGTTTGTTGCAACCATTAGAAGTTCCAGAATGGAAATGGGAACAAGTCTCAATGGATTTCATTGATGGGTTACCAAGAACTAGATCGGCCCATGATAGCATTTGGGTGATTGTGGACCGATTGACTAAGAGTGCAAGGTTTATACCCGTCAAGTCAAACAGAACGGCTGCTAAATTAGCAAAACTGTATACGAAGGGGGTAGTGAGATTTCGTGGAATGCCCAAAGGCATTGTGAGTGACCGAGATCCGTTGTTCACTAGTGGATTTTGGAAGAGCTTACAAGAGGCGTTAGGATCAGAATTACATTTCAGTACCGCGTATCATCCTCAAACTGACGATCAAACAGAGAGGGTGAATCGAGTATTAGAAGATCTCTTGAGAGCTTGCATATTGGATTTTGGAGGATCATAGGATGACCATTTACATCTAGTGGAGTTCGCATATAATAACAGTTATCAATCCAGTATTGATATGGCTCCATTTGAAGTTTTGTACGAAAGACCGTGCAACTCACCGTCATGTTGGTTAGAAACCGGTGAGAAATTTGTGCTTGGACCAGATGTGATAAGAGAAACTTCAGATAAGATTAAGATCATTCAACAGCGAATGAAGGCTGCCCAAGATAGGCAGAAGAGTTATGCGGATAATAGGAGAAGAGATTTAAAATTCTCCATTGGCGACTTGGTGTTTGTCAAGATTTCTCCATTAAAGAGCGTGATATGATTTTGTAGGAGAGGCAAGTTAACACCAAGATTTGTTGGTCCATTCCCAATCCTCGAGCAAGTTGGGAATTTGGCATATAAAGTTGAATTACCAGAGAAGATGGCAGAAGTTCATAATGTATTTCATGTTTCCCAGTTAAGGAAATTCGTGCATGACCCTGATGCGACTATTTCACCTGATCAATTGGATGATATCGAATTAGAACCCGAGGCGGTTGGGAACCGCAAGCCGATTCGTATTGTCGAGCACGATACGAAGCAACTTCGAAGGAAAGCGGTGAATCTAGTCAAAGTTTAGTAGGGCGAGAATGAGAATGACTGTACTTGGGAGACAGAGGAGAGCATTAGGAAGACGTATCCAGAACTCTTTGCCTAGTAAGATTTTAATCGCAATTTAGTTTTCCGCATGCTAGGATAGACTTGTTTGTTGTTTTGTATGTTTGGTTGTTGTGAATGGTTGGTAGGCATGCGGGATCCTTTACTTTTTTCTTAGGTAAGGAATTTTAGGGGCAAAATTTCTTAAGGGGGAAGAATGTAACGACCCGCAATCTACGCATCGAAGGATCGTAGAATATTTATTTCTTTCACATACAAAGTCATATAGTCATGTAACTTTGGGAGACGACTATTGAGGTCATTTCCCATGTTCATGATTTTTCCAATTTTTAAATGACTGTTTTGCCCCTAGCTGGTCTTGTTTCGGCCATAACTTTTGATTGGAAAGGAGTTTTGACCTAAAACCACTTCCATTAGATCCGGATGATGGTTTACTTTTCCGTAGAGTGGTCATATGTGAAAAACGGACTTACCGTTTGGGAGATATGGCTGAAATAAGGTTTAGAAGTGAAAAACTGCTTAATCGGGCCAAATGAGGTGATTAGTGAATGAGTCCATAACCCATTTCGGGATTAGGGTTATGGGGAGGCTGAAATGAGTTAGGTTTTCATTCTATTTCAGTTTTCTAGCTGCTTTACCTCTTAAAAACCCTAACAATGGCCTCCACCTTCTAATTTCATCCCAAATCGCTCTCTAATCAAGGATTAAGCTTAGCAACATCAAATCAAGGAGAAATAGCACCATTTCAGAGTTCGAGCTGCTGTTAGACATTGGTATTCGTCTAAATCAGAGGAGTTTCAGTTCTGAAAGTTTTAGTTGTGGCAAAGGTGAGTGATTAGCCTTGTTTTTACACTAATTAAGGTTAATTAAGGGTAATTAGTGAATTTATACATGATTAAATTCTGGAAAAATATTTATAAATTTCGAAATATTGTTTTAGGCCTTTGTTAGAAATTTGGGTTGATTTGGTTAAGTTTTGCTAATTCTAACATTAGTTATTGTTAAACATGATTATGGGGAAAATATGGGTTTTGGGTATGTTTGATCCATTTTAACATATCAAATTGTTGTTTTGGTGTTTGTGTCAATTCTATATGTTGCTATGACTGTATGGTATGCTTTGTGGTTGATTAGAACAGTTAGAATAGTCGAAAACGCCGTCGTATGGCATAAAACAGTCGTAGGAAAAGTTGCAGGAAATGACCTAGAGCCGGATCGGATCGCCCCCTTATCCGAACCGACCCGATCGTGAATGTGAAGACCACGAGCTGGAGGACTGCTCGCACCTGAAGCTCATGACCCGACCGTGGAGAGCTATCACGACCCGACCCGACCGTGGAGGACCGTCACGAGTCGTACCACCCCATTCACGAGCCAATGGCGACGAACGAAGACCACGAACCTACCCGTGCATCGAGGAGGACCACGACCCGTGCTTCGAGGAGGACCACGATCCATGCTTCGAGGAGGACCACGATTCATGCTTAGAGGAGCACAACGACCCAGATGCACATCACGAGCCGCCCACGAGTCACGAACCGTAGCGCCATGAATGAAGGAGTCACGAATCGAGCATATCTGAGCTGAAGTATGGACCCAAATGGAAACTGAGGTACGAACGGGATAATGACCAAACCCGAGATGCAAAGGTAGTCCAAATGGGAAGTCGTTACTCAGGATCCAGTTGGGAACCAACGATTTAACTTCATGGTTGGACTTTGCTGCGGGACGTGTGCTAAGGAGTAATCGACGTCCATAACTTTGATTCACCACCGAAAAACGAATGTTAGGCTATAGATCAATGAAGTGGGGTAGTTATTACTTCATGGGGCAGAGTGATCGAAGCATGGCTATGAGCTAGTGTAGTGGAGTTATCATGACTCCATAGGGCAGAGTGGACATAACAAAGTATTAGTGGTTACAGTTCAGTGCAGTGGAGCCATCACGAATCCATGGGGCAAAGTGATCGTAACAAAGTATTAGGTGATCAAAGCAGTGGATATCGTATGCTTTACACACTGAGTGAGAGATGTGAGGATGGTTGCTATGCTTGATTGTTTTCCATCACTATGACAGGCACACCCCCACCCCCGTATCCTTTACACCATATGTTAGTGACACCTTAGAGTATTGTATGGTAAGTTGTGCTAACTCTTTGGTTGCAGGTCCAGGTTCAGGTATGGTTTAGTATACCTGTTATTGTTCTGTTTTGCTGCTTATCCCTCAAACCAGAATTTTGTCTGACCCAGAGTTTTATGTCTCTTCTTATTACTCTGGGTGCTCTTAAACGGGCAGACTAGAGACAGGTTAGCTGGTTGTGCACGAGTAGCTGTTCGGAGACGAGCAGAGGCTTACACGTACTATTCTCTATATATATTCTCCCTGTGTCGCTGTTGGTCGCTACTTTGGGCTTTAGTAGTGTACCTTTCTTATTTTGCTTTAGAGACAGTTTTTGAAGTTGTAATAAAGATGATGTGGAACATAAGCTGTAATTTTGGATTTTCCGCTGCTACGATGGTTTAAGTTTTCAGCTTATGCACTGTCTCGCCTGTTTTATGTCAAGTTATGTTATTATTATATTTTATTCCATGCGCTGTGAAATATAGTACAGGTTCCTTGCTAGTTCAAATCCCCTTCTTTCCTTTCTTTGGCGAGCGTCCCGTGCTGGTTGGATATTGGCACAACACACTTTCATTGGAATTGTCGGCTGGTGCGGGGCGGTCCGTCACAACTATACTATTTCAAATTTCAAATTCCCGTTATGAAAAACCATAAAATATTTCAAAATAAAATTTTGATTTAAATCGAAATTCAAATTGTTAAAAATAGCTGGTTGTTACAATCTCCGCTACTCAAAACTTTTCGTCCTAAGAAAAGGAACGAGGCAGAAAAATAGTAATTAAATAATTCATATCTATTCTCATATATTATACAATTTAAAATATATATAAATAAAAATTTAAAATATTTTCAAACATTTCAAAACATATTCAAGTATTCACTCGACGTCTCGATTGGCTATATATATCTATCCCACTTTCGAAACCCGAAAATAGATATCGATGATACTGCAGTCATCACCAGAATCATTTTCAAACGACTAGAGTGTGACTCAATATCTACATATATGATTTAACATATACGTTGATCAGACGTATACCCAAATCACAAGGTATTATATAGACCAATTTTAACGTCAAATAATTAATCAAAACATCTTTTTATATTTAAATATAATATATACCAAAATTTTCAAATCTTATATTATGAATAATATATTTCAAATCATTTAAAATCTAAATAGGGAAAATTATATCTCTCCCCCACTCATTTATCTATTGAAATTCAAACTCAATCCTTAATAAATATACAAATAATATTATTATTAAATCAAATACATAACAATAAAATTCTATATTATATCTAAATATTTTCAAAACCAAGTTATCTAATTTAAATTTATAAATAAAATCTTTATAAACTATATATACATACATCCATAAACCAATTTAAATTTATAAATTCCTATATATACATACAGTTATAAACTATATCATTATAGATTTCAACCAAGATAAAATCATCTACATCATTAAATTAAATTCAAAATATATAGTTTATAAATTATAAAGTCTTAAAATATAAACATCAAATAATTTTAAAATATTGGTATTACCAAAACAAAATATTATTTACAAATATATATCAAATTTAAATTCTATATCAAGAAAATCTTTTATTATAATACCTTTTAGAACAAAATTTTAAATTAATACTTAATAAGATTGAGCTCGCTAGAAAAGACCTATACTCTCATTCTACTTCTTACCACGTTACGGATAACGATAAGTTATAGAATTCGAGTTAAAAGCGAAACGAATGAAATAACCTAATCAAAAAAATGACCTACGAATAAATATGGATTCGAATGGAAAGGAAATTTCAGAAAAGAATACTAAACAAAATTTTATATCCGAAAATATTTGTTTTAAAAGCATTTTAAAACCATTTAAAAACTACTTATACTTTCAAAATATGCTCTCTCAAGAACGATTCTGCAACTAATTCCACTCATTTTATGGTATCACTACCCTATCTCTAATGTGTTTTTACCACGTAGGCTAAAGCTTCTAAAAACCAAAGCTCTGATACCACATGTAACGACCATCCATTTTGACTGTGCCGAATCGACAAAACATGTCAACTCGAAACGTCTAAAACAACAGACTGTTATTAGCTTCTGAGGTAAATAGAATAAATCAC
The DNA here is from genome assembly GCA_030737875.1 of Allium sativum. Taxonomy (NCBI): domain Eukaryota; kingdom Viridiplantae; phylum Streptophyta; class Magnoliopsida; order Asparagales; family Amaryllidaceae; genus Allium; species Allium sativum. The sequence continues at coordinate 611,852,055 of CM060922.1, forward strand.
AGAATCACAGATCATAGACACAGATACAGAGCAATATAACATCTCGCAGTGGAAATAAATAATACAATATAAGTTCATGAATCTACTAAATAAATTTTTACATCAGAGTTTACATATGTGACAACCCCAAACCCCGATAAGACGGTGACAAGGGTAGTTAAAACCGGCACCGTCCCGAGTACGGCTCCTCGCTCTACCTTAAAACCTTGTGGTTTTTGACAATGGGGATTTTCAATATCTAATTCGTATGCAGACGAATTTTCCCATATACTAATCCTATTGGGATTTCAACCACATTCAATCATTTCAAATCAACCATTCATGATATTCACCAAATTTCACATCAACCAATAATCCAAACAATATCACAACCAATATATATCGTTTATGGTCTGTGGACGAGGGGAGTATATATATATACGCATATAACTATATTTCGATTTCATTTCACTTCATTTCAATCATTTCAATGCATATATAATTTTTACAACGCATATATAACTTATACATCGAACATACAACTTATACAAAGCTTATACATGAGGTGTACAATGCTTATATAACTCATACATCGACTATATAATTTATACATCGTTGTTTTCCATATCGCTTATAAATTAGAAATCTCACATTGGGTTCCACTCCACTAAAAATAGCAGAAGGCTCAGAAAAATATGCGGTCTCTTCTAGAATGTAGAAGACGTCCACACGAGTCCACTGTCACTTGTTTCACTGGATTTCGTCAAAAACGAGAAAGATATGATTTTTACAGTGAAATCATAAACCGTAGCGCTTTAAGTGCTATAAAATCAGTTAAATGAAATAAAACCGTACCTCTCTGAAAATCTTCCAAACTAGGTATCGATTTTGCGATCAATCCGTAGTGCTAGGTTGTAGTCGAGCTACACCACGTCAAAGTGCGTCGAAGGGCGCGCAAAACGAGGGTAGCCTCGTCGAACTCGGTGGTCAGAGGCGCTCCTGGCGGCGGCGCGAAGTCGGCGTCTTCGGGGGCATGATTCTCGAAGCAGGGTTGACGAGGGAGGGAGCGGCTTATACGGATTTGAAGAGGGAAGGATGCTCTTCAAAAATTTCAACTGGAGGGAGGTCTGATTGGGAGCGGAATCCCCGAAAAATGACCAGAAAGTTTTGAAACTCCTCCGTCGTCGATCGCAGGTATATCGAGGAGAGAGAAAAAGTGAGGGCCAATGAGATTTTTCCTTTTATTTATATATTTTTAAAAATTCGAAAATACCCCTTATCTCTTACGAACTCCATTCTGATCCCGTCGACTGTCGTTCCTAGCTAAATACCCCCATTCCGAACACAATGGGATATGTTTTGCAGGCCCATTCGACTGTTTCAGTCAGTTTTCCTTCAAACTAAAATATAAAACATTCAATATTTGATTTGAACGTACATTTCAATTTGCCGGGGCCACATACTGATCCCAAAAATTCCAGAAAAATAAATATAGCTATGTTTTAACGATACGGTCCCAACAAAACTAGTTTCGTCGAATTCCGAGACCATTTGAAAAATGGTCACTTTCTAGTCGATCCACATTAACTGAAATCAACCAAACATATTTTCCTTCGCCACGCCCACATATTAACTTCAAAAATTATGGAATTTGACATCCCGGATCCAACGAAAGTGGTTTCGTCGAATTCTGAGGTCATTTGCAAAATGTCTATTTTCAAGGGCGATATATTCTCTATAGCGTTCTTTCTGAAAATTCATTTGGCCATAACTTTTGACTCCCGCTATGAAACTTCGATTTTTCAGATTCGTTAGAAAGATATTCACTAACAGATTTAAATATTTTTGGTTTCACTAAAATCCGTTTTATTTTGCACCCGGTACAATCAGTCAAATTTTTAATTGAAATTTTGAAACTGCCGCGCCATTTCAGGCCTTGTTTATAAGTAGAAATAATTATATTTATTTTCAAACATCGATTCAAACTACTTTTCGTCGTTATTATTTAAAATAATTCATTTTAAATATCTAAAATCCATTAAAATAGCCAAATTAAAAAATTTAAACTGGCTCAGATTTTTCGGGTTGTTACCACATAAATAATACAGCGGAAATCTAATACAATAAATAATTGATAACTGTTTGAAACAGAATGACAGAATTAACTGAACGATTGAAACAACCGATTAACAGGTAGATATAGGTTAGCCAAAAATCCAAAATAAGCTCCAAACTCCAAAGATGAATCTCGAAACTGGAATACCCGATCTGACCCGAGCAATAATGCAAAACAAAACAACTCGGATTAGGACTGACATTCTCATGGAAGTAAATCAATTCAAATGAAATGTTCAATGAAATGCAATCAGTAACTTAAAGGATGTTTGGGATCACCATCCTCTAAGGATCCGTCAAACTAATACTATATAGTATAATACGCTATATACAATAGTGTCTATCAGTAATGTAAAATATCAAAATAGCGTAAGTGGGATTACCATGATTACCCTTACACCGTTTATACATTCACAAAGTATATACAGTACCGTAGTTCCTTCGTAAACTGGAGGTTGATCAGAGGACACTCCATATAAAACGGTATACAACAAAATCGTAGTGGTATCGTATAAGGCATGTGACAAGGCACGCAAGGAATGCCAGGATGGATTCACCGTTTGCAGAGCTGGACTGGTGGCAATGTGTAGTAGCTACTACCGCCCACCTCGATACACAATCCCATAATCAAAAGGGCCCAAATTGAATCTCAACAGTAGTAGAATAATATCGAAGATGTGTGCTCGGTAAGAGGTATGACCTCACTTGGTCCGTGCATAGCTCCTGTTTTAGCCACATCAAGCTAACTCAAGGTAGTCAAGGTCTCGTAATTAATATGAAATAAAAAATAGAGTCGTTCGCCAAATCATCCCCTTCATTATGGAACTCCACTGCGTACATAGTTGTTAAAGTGGTTTTCGGTATTGGCAGAGAGTATGACAATAGCCGATCCCGGTCTCTTTAATAACCAATCGTTTACATTTTTCACACCGTTGCCATTATTTTATAAATCACTTTATAAAATAATTTATACGAATTTTGAAATCAAAATCTAATATCTAACTTCGATTTTATTAAATTTTGAAAACAACTCACTTATATCGCTTTAATCAAATCGATTACAAAACCATATCATAAAGATCTCAAAATATAATATAAACAAATGTTATACTATTTAGTTTCGGTTTTCTATAATTTTCCGAAATTATTACATAACGATTTTAAATTTGAAAACGACTTATTTTCAAATCATATCTTAGCGATCGCAATTTCCACTTAAATTGATATAAAATATTTACTTCGATAATATTTTGGTTTGGTTTATATTCATCAAAATTCAAGTTCAACAATTCATTTGTTTCAAGTTTACTATTATAAGATATCGTTTAAATTGATTTATCAAATCCAATATTTCAGTTCAACTTTAACACATACACTTTAAATCAAAATCTCATATTTCTCTTATAGAATTCAAAACAAATCGTATCATACTTATAACTCGAATCATAAATTCAAATTCATTATTAAAAATTCGAATTAAACTCTTATATTTCAAATTCGACAAATCATATCTTATTTACTCAAATCGTACAATTCCATAATTAAAAAATTCAAATCATACATTTCAAAACCATTTTATAAATTCGATTTCACAAATTTCATAATTCAGCTAACGATTATAAAAATCAATTCCGTATATAAGATTATATATATATTCTAAATCACATTTAGTCACGTTAAGTACAATTCAATTTGAATTCAAATCTGTATCTCATATGAGTTCAATGCTAGAATCAAATATCGTTATTACAAATTCAAACCTCTACTTAAGTCACAAAATCTTACTTAAACCAACTTTGAGTTTTAAAGTTTGCAAATTATATATATAATGATAATTTAATTTTTAAAATAGATATATATATATAAGTTTATAAAATTCTAATAATAATTAGAAAATAGATTATAAACATATATAAATTTAAAATAAATAAAAATAAGTTTAAAGAAAATATTAATATACAAAAGTTTAAAATTCTTAAAACAAAAATATAAAATCTTAAATTATTATTTAAACTCAAACTTTCCAAATTACTTTATTACGAAAACATGACCAACGATGTCCGTATTTAAATTTCTACCCTGTGGTCAAGTGGTACGGATACTTACCCTACGGCCAAGATCTTAGTACTTGATTCAACCTTTTCTTTTCGTGGAGAGAGTCGACTCAACAACATCAATAAAGGATCAGTCGAATTTAAAAAAAAATCAGGATTTTTTTTAGAGCAGGGAAGAAAGAGTGCACAATTTTAAAGCAAAACACTGGCGTCGACTTTCAAATCAATAGGTAAACCAAAATTTAGTTCGGCCTCAAACATCTTTAACCTAAAAAAAACATAAATAGTTTAAAGGGTAAGTACTAAGAGAACACCGCACAAATCAAGATTTACAATCACAGAAGGCACTAAATCAAACTTCAGCATGAGTGATATAAACACATCCCGAAGACATAAATTTTATAATACATATATCATATATATAGTAGATTCGTAATATGACACACTCAGAAAAGAAAAACAAAGCTTCAAAATGATTGGAAAGAACTATTCACGCTATAAGAACAAAAGGAACTTTTTTGTAAAATCCTTGTCTCGCCTTGAATAAAACATTTTTTTACATACATACATACATATATATATATATATATATATAATATGAAGATGTAACCCAAATCATTGACACAAAAACGCACACAGACAGGGACTTGTTGAAACCAATTTTCCAGGACAAACAAAATCACGGCAAAACAAGTAGAAATAAATAAATAAAAAGAATGAAACATTGCCAAATTTCATGCTACAGAGAACATGGAACAAATTGTCAACTTGGATTACCTTGTATACAAAATATTATATATATATATATATATATATATATATATATATAGGGATGCTCAGAAAAGGAATTGAATGAAAATGGCGAAGAATGGCAAACGCATGTAGAAGGTAGTACAAAATGAAGGTACCATGATGAAGCACGGAAAGAAAGAAATGACCAGAGAGTTTTTTACTATCTCAAATCATTTGAATGTGAAGTTTGTATAACCGTTTTTCTCCTTTCAAACATGCATGCACGTTTTCTTTTTATATAAACCGAACAGACTTAGGCATCCTTGGGAAACGAATAGTTTTGAAGATTTTAATGCCAACGAGGAACGTTGCTTACAGTGCATCTATGGCTTGAAATAAAGAATGAACACATGAATTGTAAAAACAAAGAGCAAAATGCTTTAAGAAAAATAGGACGTGCATGGCTAAAATGAATGTCTTGAAATACATATGTGTCATACTAAGCCCAAGAATTAAATAAAAAAATAAATTGATAGTTTAGCAAAACAAAATGATAAGTTTTGCAAATCCAATATGGCTAAAAAAGTATGTAAGATCGGAAAAGGGACACATCAAACTCATATGGCTCTGTTTCAAATTTGAACCATGCAAGCATTTTCACAATTTCAGTGCGCACCAAACACCGAAACTGAAAAATGAATATATAGCGGAAATCAGCGCGGCGAGATGGACACAATGGTATAAAATTTGCAGTGCCAAGATGCTTCATTCAAAAATGCGTTACGGACCCATTTATACATAAAATTCGGATAGGAAGATAATTAAACGAAGGCCAAAACGTCATTCATGACAACGAATAAAATATATTCCGTGTTTTTCCGAGGTGGTTTCGGAGAGGTTTTAAAATCGCTAAAATTTGAATTGTTATGCGCAGCTTTGCACTGAAAATTGCACGACCGACAAACATTCAAATTTTCCGACAATTTTTTTTACAGCTGCTACATTTCACTATACGTATTTCAAATTTCAAATTCCCGTTATGAAAAACCATAAAATATTTCAAAATAAAATTTTGGATTTAAATAAGAATTTAAATCGTTAAAAATAGCGGGTTGTTACAAGAATCAATTAAATCGGATCATTATTGAGGAAGATAAATGCCCCGAAGTTGGACCTTGGCGCTGTTTTCATCTAGAAGCAAGATAAGGCCAATGCAACTTACTAGCACATGTGTCAACCCTTGTGTCGACCCATATATCATGCGTCTCAACCCATGGGTCAACCCAACCATTGTTTGGGTCGACATGGGGGTCAACCTAGCTTACAGAAGTTCTACAGGGCTAGAACACCCCAAGATTGCAACTTTGACGACGGTTTTCTGTTAGCAAACGACATCAGAACAGTAGAAAATTTTGCAAACACACAAACTAATAACCCTATTTTGCATTACAATATGAATTACCTAATTTCATCAAAGCACAAGCAAATTATGACAGCTCAAAGTGGAGTCTTGGCTGTGATTGCACAACTCGGAAACACAAAGATAAAAGCTAGATGTTTTTCATTCGATAGTGAACAATTTATACCAATAACAACTAAAAATAAGTAATCTTTAAGTAGTGAGCCTATCAACTCACCTTGAATGGAGTTTAGACAAGATTCCCATGATTTGAAGCTGTAAAAAGCCAATTTGAAGCATGTAGCAGCAAGGAAGACATGAAAAAACTCTATTAACTGAAACTTTCAATCTTTGATTTCTATCCCTGGAGATGGATTAAGACTTGAATTAGTACAAGCTGATGATTAGGAAGTAAGATACTTTGTAATAAAGCTTTGGACTAGAGCATGTATGGAGCTTTGGTGAAGAAAGTGGAAGGGAGGCCATTTTCATTTTGCTATGTTTTACAGAAGAAGAAGGAGGAGGAAAAGAGAAAAGCATGTACCCTTTTTCTCCAGCAAATACTCAAAAACAAAATTAAAGGATGAAAATGGGTTTGACACCCATCCAAGCCCAAAGTTAAGTTAATTATGTTAATTAAACATAATTGCACCATTTTAAGAACTAAAACACAAATTAACAATTCGATTAAACAGTATTAACACAATCTTAAATTACTTAACACACATGCACACAAAACATCAATTAGATTATGTTTAATTTTGTAACCCAACACACAAATTTATATGCATAAATACATTTACATAATGTTCAAAATATCAACTTGACACAAACACACTAATATAAATGTGTTTTGTCAAAATATTCGTTTTACAATAAAACTTGCTTATCTATTAGAACGAAGTTGGCACATGCCTTGTTGATTTAAAGAAATTAAATCAACTACTAATATAAAATATTGCAAATCTTTATATATAAATTCTCAACTAACATTTAAATTCCTAAATTGAAAATAACCTAATAACTTCATCAATTATCATTATAAAAATCACATGTTTACCTTTTAACAACAATCTAATAAATCCAACATTGCATTATTACTTTAAATTTACCAACATAATTTAAAACACATTTCCTCTATTTTATTGTTGACAGGAACACATCTTTATTTAAAAACCCAAATTAGCAAATGAATAACAATTCCAACCAACAATTTATCATTAATATTGAAAATATATTTCTCCCTTAACCAACTTATCACTTACTATTGAAAATGTATATTTTAAACACTTAAATATCGATTGTAAATCGATACTATACGTATAAATATATATATATATATATATATATCACATCCACTTTAATCATTAAATTATGATTTGTAAACACAAATTGAAATAAATTTATTTTTGTATCGAAGGCATTTGATTCATTCTAAACAAATAAATTATGAAAACCACAAAATTCCTTATCTTTGTTTTAGAATATTATATGAGTTGTACTCCCAAATTTATATTTTATTCTTTATAGACTTAAAATACAGTGAACACATAATAGTCTGCTTATCCCATGTAACCAAAATCCCCGGTTGTTACAGACTCCCCCTTAAATAAATTGCATCATTGCAATTTACTTTGATTAATGTATAATTAACTTATAATTTCCAAGTTACTTATCATAATCTATTTCTTAAAAGAACTTCCCATTAAAGAAGTGATCACATAGAATTCAAATTATTCCTTACATACATAAATTTATAACATCAAAATTTATAACTTGAATTCACCCAACATAATGAAATTTTTTAACTATTTGAACAACTCATTAACACCCAAGGTTTAAACAATACAACTTACCCTTCATAAGGCGTATCATGAAATAAACGCTTGCAAATTTTCGCCTTCCAATTAATATTCGACGCTGACCTATCATCGAAGCTTTTAAATTTCCTCAAACTATGGATGCTACTTAGATTTTAATCATCAAATAGCCTTGCCATATCCCAAGAATTATATCCAATTCAATGGTTGCAATCATCAAGAAGATTCACTAGTGAAGGTGTGTTCCAAAAATAGCACACTCGCTTCAAATTGTTATGCATTTAAAACACTTTTATAATCAACTCATTTTAAATTTTCTTTTACAATTATATTAGAATAGAATTAAACTACCTATTTTATGACAATCCTCCTTAATGACTGGCTGGGAAGTCGATATATCATCACCATCGCCTCACCAAATTCACCATATTTTGCATCTTATGTAGGGGTTTAACATAATCCCAACATAGTTATTTCATCTATATCTTTCACCAATATACAGTTTACTACTCATATTCGGTGTTTGATAGCCTCGAATAAGTGTTTAAATAAATTTCTATCCATATAGTTGATCAAACATATCAATCAAAACTCTTAAGACGCTCATCGAACATATAACACAGAAGATGATCACCAATTCAAATTCACACAAGGTTGTTTTCATTACGTCATATCTTTAATGTTCTTAATTTTACACAAGTAAAACAACCCAATATAAAAAAAATTAGTTAATCACCAAGTTATAGAGTAATCAATACTTATTCATCTTTATTATCCATCCCTTATCCCATTATTAACTATTTCAAATTTAGCACATCTAAATGATTCACCTGATTTCGCTGCTGTTGACGTCAAAAGTTGGTCTAATGATGATCAACCCCCAACATGTGTTAACCACACACGATAATATTCACAAAAATGCGAGAAAAAGGTAAATAAACACAGAAGACACAATATTTTATAGTATTTCAGCTTAATCCAAGCCTACGTCCACTTATAACTCTTTGTTTATATTGTCGATTACAGGTTACAGTGTTTTTCAGTGGAAGAAAGTAGAGAAAGAAGATATTGTTACACAATATCCTTGTGTTGTACTTGGACTATACGGCATACTATTTTTGAAATGCCGAATAGAAGATTTTCTAGTAGTCGATTCAAGATGTCTCTCCATTTCTGGAAATGATTGTATTTATAGGCGAGGATGGGGCCCGAGATGGTATGCAGTGTGGCACATATCTTTTTCAAGCCTGGACACGTGTAACTCGATCTAGTAAAGTAGTCGTAGGCGGCGGGACCCGGTCTACTGCAGATGAACAGTTCTTCTCGGAAATCGAGGCCTACGTGGAGCTTGAAACATAGCTTATAAAAACCTGCGCTTGGTTAAAGCTAACCGGTTCTGTATGGTAGTAGGACTTCGTCTTGTAGTAAATAATTTCAATTTGGTTGTTCTTGATCCGATAATCCAGACTTGACCCGATTCTTTAGGAACAGCCTGATCGATCGATTCATGACCCGATCGATCTTTGGAAAAATGTTAACTTTGAAGGAGAGTGCCTTTTCTTGATATGGAACCGATTCAAGTCGACTTATGATGAAAGTCGCCTCTGAAAGCATAGAATTGGACCGGTGTCTGGTTAATGAGCTTTGATCTTGAGTTGTGACGGTTTTTGCCAAAAAACTGGTCAACAGCTGCGCAACTCTGATTTTATTTATTTCAATACTCAAACTCACTACTTAAAGTGAAAACATCTTTTAAAATTAGTCGCAAAAATGCCATCCAATTTTCCCTATTTAGCCCAATAATCAACATAAACACCAAGGATAGGACAAAAAATTTCCCCAAGAGTTTTATCAAAAGATTAAACATGGAAAGATTTCAGGGATGGAAAATTTTCTATCTGGGCACACTGCAAAAGGTAGACACCCAACAATGGAACATTACAAAATGAACTACTCGTTCCTAAGTGTATTCCTTACAATAAGATTTCAAATTACTCACCAATTGGAAACACTAGACAAGGATAACAAAGGAAGTGATAATGTAGAAATAATTGTTATCCTTTAATGTTGTAACATATGTACTATTCAGGTTCTGTTCTGCATTTAACATACTTTGTTCTGAACCTCTGCTCTGATACTATTTGTAATGCCCTGAATGACCCAAACTTCCCCTTACGGGAAAGCCCGGTTTGCTTTGAGAACACGACACATCAGAACACAAACAATAAAACATTTCATTGTCATTTCAACAATTTACATCAGAGTATAAGAATAAATATTACAGCAAGGAAAATACCAGATATTTAAAATACATAGCAGCGGAAATAAAATGAATAAATACAATGCGTAGTGGAAATACATCAACTGATACAACTGAAAGAAATACACCGATACAAAGCTTTCTGAATATAACTCCAACTATAAATCCAGGATCCTGTGTATAGAAATATCTGGAAAACCGAAACTACTGACTGCCCGTGTGGAAATATGGGCAGCCGAAGTTTAGGTTAAAACAATAAACTCCGAGTAAGTCATGGGACTGGTGTGAGAACTAAAACAGTTATTAGCTTTTTATATAAAGTTGGGTAAATCATGGGATCACGCCGTATAAAATGGAACGGGTTTATCCTCCATGAATACCAGTGCATAAAACAAACAGCGCAACGCTAAACAAAAAAATGAAGCTATTATAAGACTTAGGTCCCATCACACAATGAACGCAGTCGAAGATAGAGTTTTCCCTTATAATAGCCAAATATGCTTGATATGCAAAATTTCATCTTTTATTATTACTATAAGTGAAGAAATAAACTTCAAATATAAATGTATCAATCATAGGCGGCGTAGGTACCATTATATTACGTCGCCATATAGGTTTACAACTAAAACCGTAAAATCGTGTATTATAAATTGGGTTTCCATCTATGAACCGAGGCAAGGGATCTTCCTCACTGATTTCGAGACACTCTAGCAAATACCTCAGGATCCCCCGCAGTGGACCCCTTGGATCTTCATGGTCGGTCATCCGTCGATGCTTTTCTTTAGGGGGTTGTGGACACTTGTCCTTGTGATGTCCCACTTGGCCACAGTTGAAGCACTTCTTGTCTACCGGCTTCTCTCGACAATTACTGGCATAATGGCCCTTCTTGCCACAGCTAAAGCACTCAACATCTTTCTAATTCTTTTTCTTCCGGCCATCCTTAGTCTGATTCCGCAGTGGACCCCTTGGATCTTCATGGTCGGTCATCCGCAGTGGACCCCTTGGATCACAAGGACAAGTGTCCGCAACCCCTTGGATCTTCATGGTCGTGAGATCCAACTGAGAGAGTACTCTTGCGCCACTCAAATGATCAAGCAAGTCATCTATCCACGGTAGAGGATACTTGTTCTTCCTCATCACATTATTCAACTCGCGGTAGTCTACACACAACGAAGGGAACCATCCGCCTTGGTAGCAAACAGAACTGGTGCTCCCCATTCAGAAACACTCATTCTGATAAATCCCTTCTTCAAGAGATCGCTGACTTGCACCCCGAGCTCTCGCTGCTCCCTTGGTGCCATATGACGAAGTGGCATCACTATAGGTCTGGCATCTTTCACTAAATCTATATGGAACTCAATCTCTCGGTGTGGTGGAAGCCCGGTTACTTCTTCGAAGACGTCCAGATACTAGCCAACCACGGGCAAACCTGACAACTCACCATGCGGGATGTCGAGGGAATTTAGAAAACTAGCCATTACCCTCTCACTAGGTAGACCACCAAACACTACCCTCTGCCTATCATCCGCTCTAGCTGTCACCAAAAAGCCCTCACAGTCTACCACCACCTCGTATCTTTGGAGCCAATCGACTCCCAAAATAATGCCAAACCCAGTAAAGCCCAAAACAAAGCAATCACAAACAAACCTGCATCCATGACTCGATAAGACCACATTACGACAAATCATGCTAAGGTTAGTCGAACCACCAATCAGGTTCGTCACTACTAAAGGTCTATCGACAATCTCGGGCTCTAATCTCAACCTATCTACCAGGTCACTAGATATGAAAGAACTGGAAGATCCAGTATCAAACAAAACTCTAACAGGAACATCATAAACAGAAAGCATACCCTGAATAACAACATTCTTTCCCTTCTCCGCCGCAGTTGGGGCATTCGACAAAGAAGGAATAGCATTAAGGGCATATGCTTCCACCATCTGCTTTTCTTTAGGGGGTTGCGGACACTTGTCCTTGTGATGTCCCACTTGGCCACAGTTGAAGCACTTCCTATCTGCCGGCTTCGCTCGACAATTACTGGCATAATGGCCCTTCTTGCCACAGCTAAAGCACTCAACATCTTTCTTATTCTTTTTCTTCTGGCCATCCTTAGCCTTATTCTGCTTTCTCTTATTCTGAGAACCATTCTTTCCTCCACCGCTTGCTTGCGGCTTTAGCTCCTCTGCAGATACAACCTCAGTCTTCGACTTAGGGTAAAGACTCTCTGACCTCAATGCTTTCCCCACAATCGATTCAAACGTCTCATCGATGTGGTTAATAAGCTTTTCCCCCAAGTACTGATCCAAACCTATTATAAACTTCTTGTTCTTCTTCTCGGCAGTATCTATTAGGGATAACCCATATTTCGACAAAGTATCAAATTCGGCAATATACTCCGAGACAGCTCTGCCATTCTGCTTGAGCTCCAAAAATTTCTTAAACAACACTGACTTCTGAGCAGCTGGAATGAACTTATCGCTAAAGTGAGCCTTAAACCGATCCCAAGTAATCTGATCCTCGAGAGTAGCTGCCTTTATAGCATTCCACCAATTCATTGCCCGTCCTTGTAGCTGACGGGATGCTAGCCTTCTCTTCATCGCATCCTCGATACCCAAGTCTTCGAAGATATGCTCGCAGCTATCCAGCCAATCCTGAACATCCGTAGCCGACTCCGTTCCGTGGAACGACTTCCCACCAAGACTAGTATAATCCTTATTCAGCTTGGCGAAATCGGCCCTAGGCGCCTGCACTATTGGACCACCACCATTACCAGCATCGGGAGCTTCCCTCTGCATATCCCTAAGCATCTCCCTCATGAGGACAGTAAACATCGTCCTCATTTCAGCAGCATTACCATTATTGGCTCCTCTACCGGTACCCCTTGCGTATCGGCTCATCGTTTAATCTGCACAGAGAAAACGATTAACCATCCTTTTTGTGGTGTCAGTGCAGTGCGATTTCATCCTTAGCTATACTAATGGTATATATATATATATAGCTTTTAAAACCAAAATAATCACAAATACGCGCTCTCATATACGTATTATCTCTCCCTGGTTTCTTTCCCTAGGTTAACTATGCAATCTAGAGCTCTGATACCAAGTGTGATGGCCCGCCCCACGCCAGCCGACATTTCCCCCGAAAGTGCGTTGTACACATGCCCGACTAGCATGGAACGGTCGCCAAAGAAAGGAAAGAGGAGAATGAACTAATCGAAAACCTGTAGAATGTCTCACAGCGCATGGAACAAAATATAATAATAATATACTTGACATAAAACAGGCGAGACAGTGCATAAGCTGATAACTAAAACCAACATCAACATCATCATCAGAGTAGCGGGAATCCAAATACAGCTTATTACAATTTTCCAAATTACTGTCTCTAAACAAAAGAAAGAAAGGCACACCACTAATGCCCAAAGTAGTGACTGCAGCAACACGGGGAGAATATCTATATATATGTATCATACATGGAAGCCTCCTGCTCGTCTCCGGTACAGCTACTCGTGCATACCACCTAACCTGTCTCTAGTCTACTCGTGAGAGCACCCAGAGTAATAAGAAGAGACATAAAACTCTAGGTCAGACAAAAAGTCTGGTATGAGCGACAAGCAGCTAAACAGAACAATAATAGGTATACTAAACCATACCTGAACCTGGACCTACAACCAAAGAGTTAGCACTACATACCGTACAATGCTCTAAGGTGCCACTAACATATGGTATAAAGAATACGGGGGGGGGGGGGGTATGCATGTCATAATGATGGCAAACAAATCAAGCATAGCAACCATCCTCACATCTCTCACTCAGTGCGTAAAGCATACGATGTCCACCACTATTAATCACTAGACCCATCGAAGTAGTGACGGAGTTCGACCAGTACAACTACTGTTACTACCAAGCTTACCCCATGAAGTCATGACCAAATCTTTACAAATGACCCCACTTCATTGGTCTATAGCTCTTTAGTCGTACCTAGGCTACTGTGGCCCTGAATCCATTCACATACCCCCTACACATAGTGATCCAGAGTCATAGACATCGACAACTCCTTAGCACACGTCCCGCAGCAAAGCCCAACTCACGAAGTTAACTCGTTGGTTCCCAACTGGATCCTGAGTACAAGCTTCCCACTTGGACTTCCTTTGCATCTCAGCTTTTGGTCGAATTGGAGTTGTTCTTCAAAAGAAGTCGTCACGATGAAGTAAAAGTATACATCTGGTTCGGTTCGGTACTCCCAACCCGGTTCGGTTCGGTGGTCCTAGCCCATGCCTTGATCAGTGCTCCATTCCTCCTCTGTTCAGTCGACTCACACTTGCTTGGTTCGGTTCGGAAGTATAGCGCCTATCCTCTATTCGGTTCGGTCCTCCAGTTCTGGTTCGGTTCGGTTATGACCACCCGATCCCATCCGTTGCTCCAACTCCTCTTCTCAGATCCGATCCGCAGCCCCTGCCTTGTTCCCCATCCGAACCCAACTCCAGCTTTTATGCAAATGACCTTCCTTCTTGCCAAGTCTCCTTTAGTGAAAAGTTCCGATCTGATTCGGTTTCTCTGCCCAGTCCACCATCCGATCCGAGCCCCTTAACCCGATCCGATCCGAAACCCTGCACATTTTCCTACAACTTTTCCAGTGACTGTTTTACGCCATACGACAGCGTTTTCGACCACTCTAACTATTTTAGACAATCACAAAGCATGCCATACAATCATAGCAACAAATATAAGTGACCACAAACACCAAAACAACAACTTAATAAGTTAAAATGGATCAAACATAGCCAAAACCTCATATTTCCCCTTAATCATGTTCGAGTATAATTAATGATAGGACTAGTAAAACTTAACCAAATTAACCCAAGTTTCTAACAGATGTCTAAAACATCATTTCGAATTTTTTAAATATTTTTCCAGAATTTAATCATGTTTAAATTCGCTAATTAACACTAATCAACCCTAATTAGCCATAATTAGTGTAAAAGCAAGCTAATCAATCACCTTAGCCACAAATAAAACCTTTAGAACCGAAACTCTATTGTTTGGGCGCGAATACCAATACAACACAGCATCTCTACCTCGATTTGTGTGCTAAACCACCTTGATTTGATGCTGATTAAGCCAAAACTTGATTAGAAAGTGATTAGAAGTTGATTTGGGTGTCGGAGGCCATTGCTAGGGTTCCAAGAATGAAAGTGGCATCTGAAAGAAATGTTTTCTAACCCTATTCAGCCCATATATACCCCTAATCCCGAAATCCCCTTTGGGCCTAGCTGTTAATCACCCGGTTAAGCCCAATTAAGCTGTTTTTCACCATCTGAAACTTGTTTCAGCCATATCTCCCAAACAGTAAGTCCGTTTTTCACATGTGACCACTCTACGGAAAGCTAAACCATCATACGGAGCCAATGGAAGTGGTTTCAGGTCAAAACTCCTTTCCAATCAATAGTTATGCCAAAACAAGATCATCTAGGAGCAAAACGGTCATTTAAAAATCGGGAAAAATCATGAACATGGGAAATGACCCCAATAGTCGTCTCCCAAAGTTACATGACCATACGACTTCGTATGTGAAAGAAATAAATATTCTACGATCCTTCGATGCGTAGAATGCGGGTCGTTACACTCTCACCCCTTAAGAAATTTCATCCCCGAAATTCCCTAACCCGAAACATACAAAGGATCCCGCATGCCTACCAGCCATATACAACAATCAATCATGCAAAACAAACAAAACAAACCTATCCTAGCATGCAGAAAGACTAAATTGATATTGTAATCTTACCAGGCGAAGAGTTCTGGATACGTCTTCCTGATGCTCTCTTGTGTCTCCCAAGTACAGTCATTCTCATTCTCGCCCCACTGAACTTTGACTAATTTCACCGCTTTCCTTCGAAGATGCTTCGTATCTTTCCCAACAATACGCATAGGCCTGCGGTTCCCAACCGCCTCCTGTTCAACCTCGATTTCGTCCAACTGATAAGGTGAAATAGTCACATCGGGGTCGTGCACGAATTTCCTTAACTGGGAAACATGAAATACGTTATGAACTCCTGCCATTTTCTCTGGTAATTCAACTTTATATGCCAAATTCCCAATTTGCTCAAGAACTGGGAATGGACCAACAAATCTTGGTGCTAACTTGCCTCTCCTGCCAAATCGTATCACGCTCTTCAACGGAGAAATCTTGACAAACACCAAGTCGCCAATGGAGAATTTTATTTCTCTCCTCCTCTTATCAGCATAACTTTTCTGCCTATCATGGGCAGCCTTCATTCGCTGTTGAATGATCTTGATCTTGTCTGAAGTTTCTCTTATCACATCTGGTCCAAGCACAAACTTCACACCAGTTTCTAACCAACATGACGGTGAGTTGCACGGTCTTCCGTACAAAGCTTCAAATGGAGCCATACCAATACTAGATTGGTAACTATTATTATATGCAAAATCTACTAGATGCAAATGGTCATCTCATGATCCACCAAAATCCAATACATAGGCTCATAAGATGTCTTCTAATATAAGATTCACCCTCTCTGTTTGACCGTCAGTTTGAGGATGATACGCGGTACTGAGATGTAATTCTAATCCTAACGCCACTTGTAAGCTCTTCCAAAATCCACTAGTGAACAATGGATCTCAGTCACTCACAATGCCTTTGGGTATTCCATGAAATCTCACTACCCACTTTACATATAGTTCAGCTAACTTAGTTGCGGTTTTGGTTAACTTGACGGGTATAAATCTCGCACTCTTGGTCAATCGTTCCACAATCACCCAAATGCTATCATGGCCCAACCTAGTCCTTGGTAACCCATCAATGAAATCCATTGAGACTTGTTCCCATTTCCATTCTAGAACTTCTAATGGTTGCAACAAACCACTAGGCTTCTTTTGTTCAGCTTTAACTAGCTGGAAATTCATGCATTTGGATATAAACATCCCAACGTCTCTTTTCATCCCTTCCCAGTAGTATGTCTGCTTCATGTATAGATACATCTTGTTACCACCGGGATGTATAGTCAGTTTTGAGTGATGACATTCTCTAAGCACTTCATCTCTCAATCCATTGACATTGGGCACAACCAGCCTTCCATTCTTTCTAAGCCATCCATCTCGATCAAGCCCATACTTGTTCATCTCCTCATCGATACCCATCTCTAACTTGGAGATGACTTCCAATAAATTAGGATCATTCTTCTGACTGGAACCAATCCGCTCAATTAAAGTGGGTCTGATTGTCAAACTTGCTAACATTTTTGGATCCAATTCGCACTTTGGTCTGAAATCATACCCAGCGATGTACTCCAGTTGCTTCCATTCTAGAAACATAGCTCCTAAACTGGCATGTCTTCTACTCAATGCATCATCCACCGCATTGCCCTTTCCTGGTGTATATGTGATGTTGAAATCATAGGAAGCCAAGAATTCTAACCATCTTTGCTGTCGGAGATTTAGATCCTTCTGAGAGAAGAGATACTTTAACGATTTATGATCGGTAAACAACTCGAATCTTTCTCCCAAGAGATAATGTCTCCACATCTTCAATGCAAACACGATCGCTGCCAATTCCAAATCATGGGTAGGGTATCTTTTCTCATGCGGTTTCAGTTGCCGACTTGCATAAGCTACAACCCTACCTCCTGTATCAATACAGCACCTAGTCCGATACCACATGCATCCGTATATACTGTCATCTCTTCATTCCCCTTAGGAATGACTAATACTGGTGCACATGTCAACTTTTCCTTTAGACTCTTGAATGCATTCTCGCACTTTTCGTCCCAGACGAAAGCTTGATTCTTCTTGGTCAACTGAGTAAACGGTGCTTCTATCTTGGAGAAATCTTGGATAAACTTACGACAATATCCAGCTAATCCCAAGAAACTTCTTATGTCCGTTGCATTCTTGGGCGTAGACCAATCTTGTACCATGGCCACCTTCGCTGGATCCACGATAATACCATTCTCTGAAACAACATGGCCCAAGAGTCTCTCTTCCCTCCTCCTGAAGTGACACTTAGAAAACTTTTCTGTCAATTGGTGTTTTCTCAACACCTCCATCACTATTCTTAAATGTTCCTTGTTTTCTTCCTCTGTCCTCGAGTAAACCAAAATATCATCCACGGACACAAGAACAAATTTATTCAATTGATCCCTGAATACTCTATTCATAAGATCCACAAAATATGATGGGGCATTGGTCAACCCGAATGGCACGACCAACCACTCATAAAATCCAGACGGCGTCCGAAATGCCGTTTTAGTTATACTCTCAGCTTCCACTCTAAGCTGATGAAAACCTGTCGCGAGATCCAATTGAGAGAATACTCTCGCGCCACTCAACTGATCAAACAAATCATCTATCCACGGTAGAGGATTCTTTTTCTTCCTCGTCACCTTATTCAACTCGCGGTAGTCTACACACAACGAAGGGAACCATCCGCCTTGGTAGCAAACACAACTAGTGCTCCCCATTCAGAAACACTCCTTCTGATAAATCCCTTCTTCAAAAGATCGCTGACTTGCAACCCGAGCTCTCGCTGCTCCCTTGGTGCCATACAACGAAGTGGCATCACAATAGGTCTGGCATCTTTCACTAAATCAATACGGAACTCAATCTCTCGATGTGGTGGAAGCCCGGTCACTTCTTCGAAGACGTCCGATACTGGCCAACCATGGGCAAACCTGACAACTCACCATGCGGGATGTCGAGGGAATTTAGAAAACTAGCCATAACCCCATTACAAGGTAGACCACCAAACACTACCCTTTGCCCATCATCCGCTCTAGCTGTCACCAAAAAGCCCTCACAATCTACCACCACCCCGTATCTTTGGAGCCAATCGACTCCCAAAATAATGCCAAACCCAGTAAAGCCCCAAACAAAGCAATCACAAACATGCATCCATGACTCAATAAGACCAGATTACGACAAATAATGCTAAGGTTAGTCGAACCACCAATCGGGTTCATCACTACTAAAGGTCTATCGACAATCTCGGGCTCCAATCCCAACCTATCTACCAGGTCACTAGATATGAAAGAACTGGAAGCTCCGGTATCAAACAAAACTCTAACAGGAACATCATAAACAGAAAGTATACCTTGAATAACGACATTCTTTCCCTTCTTCGCCGCAGTTGGGGCATTCGACGAAGAAGGAATAACATTAAGGGAATATGCTTCCGCCATCTGCTTTTCTTTAGGGGGTTGCGGACACTTGTCCTTGTGATGTCCCACTTAGCAACAGTTGAAGCACTTCCTGTCTGCCGGCTTCGCTTGACAATTACTGGCATAATGACCCTTCTTGCCACGGCTAAAGCACTCAACATCTTTCTTATTCCTTTTCTTCTGGCCATCCTTAGTCTAATTCTGCTTTCTCTTATTCTGAGAACCATTCTTGCCTCCACCGCTTGCTTGCGGCTTTGGCTCCTCTGCAGATGCAACCTCAGTTTTCGACTTAGGGTAAAGACTCTCTGACCTCAATGCTTTTCCCACAATCGATTCAAATGTCTCATCGATGTGGTTAATAAGCTTTTCCCCCAAGTACTGATCCAAACCTGTTATAAACTTCTCGTTCTTCTTCTCGACAGTACCTATTAGGGATAAACCATTTTTCGACAAAGTGTCAAATTCGGCAATATACTCCGAGACAACTCTACCATTCTGCTTGAGCTCCAAAAATTTCTTAAACAACACTGACTTCTGATCAGTTGGAATGAACTTATCGCTAAAGCGAGCCTTAAACTGATCCTCGGGAGTAGCTGCCTTTATAGCGTTCCACCAATTCTTTGCCCATCCTTGTAGCTGACAGGATGCTAGCCTTCTCTTCATCGCATCCTCGATACCCTAGTCTTCAAAGATACGCTCGCAGCTATCCAGCCAATCCTGAACATCCGTAGCCGACTCCGTTCCATGGAACGGCTTCCCACCAAGACTAGTATAATCCTTATTCAGCTTGGCGAAATCGGCCCTAGGCGCCTGCAATATTGGACCACCACCATTACCAGCATCGGGAGTTGCCCTCTGCACATTACTAAGCATCTCCCTCATGAGGTCAGTGAATGTAACACCCTATACTTTCTATTAGCGTTGTAATAACGAATCCTAGAATACTTAATTTAAAATGTAAGAATTAAGGAAACGGGTTAAGCCATTGTGTTCATCTCGGAATTCTGGTTGAGATAGAGTCCGAGTTTGCGTAAATTGGACTTCGTACGAAGAAGTTATGGCTGTCAGAAGTTTCAAAAAATTCATGTAAATTCAAACAGCTCGAGAAAACAAGTTCAAATTCAAACAAAAGCCAGAAGCGGGCTGGGCGGGAAAATTCCCACCTTGGCAGGTCGACCAGGGGGTCAGCCCTAGTGTCGACCTCCCCCCTAGAGGTCGACATGGGGGTCGATCTGACCCCCGGCCAGATCTGAAATTTGAACGACTGATGACATGCTGCTGAGTCACTAGGGTTTCTGGATGGTCCTAATCTGGTCTGAGTGGCTGTGATTAACCCTAGATTCATCTGACGGCTATAATCAAACTAAAATTCTATATAAACAACTCAATGCCCAACCTAAAAACACACAGAAAAATAAACCTAGAACTAAAATGTCGTCAGTAGGAGACTTGGAGTAGCCATCACCATTTCCAATTCAAAGACAAGTTAAAAGCTCACATCTAAAATCAAATTAAAGCAAGCCTAATTCAACGATCTTCTTCAAAGGCGCACATCTCCAATTTCAGAATTCAGATTTCAGAACGCAAGAATTCTTTTTAGGTTGTAAGTGGGTTATTACGTAGATTTAAACATTCTTTCACTTGAATCATGACATGTTGTAATTGGGATGTAGAATGATGCTTATGTATAAGATTTGATTCTCGTGTATTTTAAAGTATCGTTGTAATCAATCATTTCTATATGCTTGTGGCGATGAACGTGTTGTATATTTCATGTCTATATGCTTATGGCGATGAACATGTATATTTCATGTCTATATGCTTGTGGTGATGTACAACATTGTATGTTATTGGAATCTATTACGATTGGGTAAAGAACTTATTATGCCCACAAAATGGTGAAACATGTCATGTTGTAATTTGGTGGTTATTTGCAAGTTTAGGATCTAAATCACATGTTTACATGTTGGATTAACATTTATGAATATTTAGAACTATGTCATGTTGAACCTAATTATGTTGTAAAATTGGATTTGTAGTTCTCTTATGTTTTAACACATAAGTTGTCATGCCAAGTTGTGATTTAAATATGTTCATAGTGGCTTTCTTATGTTTTGACATACATAAGTTAGTAAGTTAAATTGTGGTTTGAGAATTTTGTTTATATGTTAAACCTCCATGTTAGACCCATATCAAGTTAACATGACTTAGTCACAAGTTCACCTTTACCTGTTAGTTGAGATAATGACACCTCTATGCCAAGTTACATGTGATAAGTTTAATGTATGCTATTTTATGTTTATGTCATGTTCCTTGTTTATTACCCCTTTTTGTTTATGGATTTGGGCTAATTTCTTAGCCCATCATTTTATGTGATTCATATGTACGTTCTACGGGGATAACGATGGGAAAACATGAAAATTCATGGCATGGGTTTGTTCATAAAATGGTATATTTGATATACCATTTATTGTGAGCAATATTTGAAAAGATAATTATGGCATGAGTAAATTAAAATTAATTTACATAAAGAAATTTGACATATATAGAAAAGACGAATATGCTTAACCCGAGGTTAGACTGAGTTGTAGTGTAAATCTGCCCGGAACCGACCGGCATATCCAGTGACCACATCAAGACCTGTCTAATGTGGGTGTTTAGTGCATCAAGCCCAAAAAGAACCCGAGGTTAGACTGAGTTGTGGTGTAAATCTGCCCGGAACCGACCGGCATATCCAGTGACCATAACAAGACTTGTCTAATGTGAGTGGCTGGTGCTTTAATAAATTAAAGCTAAGTCAGGATTGGTAGGGTTAAGTAAATTAGGAAAACACTTAACCGATTCAACATGTTAACTAAAACGAATGGGCTGGGTTAGGTAAACCTGGACACTTAACCAAATAAACATGTTGATTTGAAAACCCTAGCAATGGGACCCATTTCAGCAGTAACCCACATAGATGTATCATGGTACCATGAAAACTAGGCAGGGAGGGGCACGATTACTGGGATGAATTATAAGCGGTCAAAAACGCCGGCGGTTGGTGGGCCAGTGTAGGTTCCGGCGGAGTATGGGCGTGCACGTACTACGAAGTGGAAAAATCAGGCGCTGGGCATCAGTAGTGTACACTGTGCATCTTGAATCGTGTCGGGTTGCCACCAGTGGGACTGATACACCCCATGGTGGGACCAGCACAGGTGACTACAATCAAGCGAAGCCGAATGACACAGGACATGAATGCATGCGTGTAGGAGCCGATCATTAAGAGCATTGTTTGTTATAAACACGTGGGCTGGTTGAACCAATGGTTAAGTAGGTGTAGAGACTATAGTAATGGGTGCGATCACATGTTCCTCTTATCTTATATTAGTGTATTGTCCTATGTTCTGTTATCACGGTCATGGTCCCTTTCCTTGTTTAAATACTAGTAATCACTGAACTTACTAGACTTATTGTCTGACCCATTTTCTCTCGTCTTCTTTTCTTCCGTCCCTCCCCCCTCCCCCTCCACCAGGAGGGAATACTGCAGCTTAGTCAGACTCTTTTCAAGCTTCAAGAAAGTAGATGTATGATTTGGACTCTTTCTCACCCTGGCTATGGCTCTTGGACATTATCCTTGAGGATTTATGCATTTTTACTTTTGGTTTATGCTTCTTTATTTAATAATCAAGACAGAGGTTATGTTGTAATGTTTTGGAAGTTATTTTGAGACAATTTGATGTAATGGTTTTGTATTAAACTTCGTATGCAATAAATGTTTGATTTCCACTGCTTATATTTATCCGTCATGTAAATTTTTCT
This sequence comes from Allium sativum, assembly GCA_030737875.1. Classification (NCBI taxonomy): domain Eukaryota; kingdom Viridiplantae; phylum Streptophyta; class Magnoliopsida; order Asparagales; family Amaryllidaceae; genus Allium; species Allium sativum. The sequence continues at coordinate 611,875,387 of CM060922.1, forward strand.
GTGTCTTGTACCTATAACCCTCCACCAAAGTTAAGGCATTCCCTTTGTGAGTGACCTTAATGGAGGTGGCGTGTTTCACTTGGTATCAGAGCAAAAGGTTTATTAGATCAGATAAGAGTTTTTGAAAACTATTTTCAAAAGAAATACAAAGAAGCATTTTACAAGGAAAAAGTGTTGTTTTAAATTTAAAAAGGCATAATCCCCAAAGCCATATGCACTATCTTTCTACCCTTCGTTTTGAATCTTTTCTTTTTCGTTTCAGCATGTCTGGGAATCTTAACCTTCCAGAGGGTGTGCCAATACCTGGCTGGTTCAGGAGGTACTTAGAGGCTAGGGCCAACGACGCAGGCCCAGCATATATTCCTCCTCCAGCTGCAGCGGTTCCTCCTCCCCCTCGTCCTCCTCATGCAAATGCTTTCTCAAAGATCTGTAGAGATTTTAGGGCCATGGGTGGAGAGGATTTCAAGGGAACTGAATCATTCGTAGAAGCGAGGAACTGGCTCAAAGAAACTGAGGATCTGATTGTTATCTTCGAGGTGGACGATAGGTAGAAGGTACAGTTGGCAGTATGGTTGCTCAAAGACGAAGCTTCCTATTGGTGGGAAGTCACTAACACTGAAAGACCTATTGACACATGGATGGATTTCAGGATAAGGTTTGAGATGAAATTCCTCTCATAAGCTGAACGAAGTTTACAGCTGGAAAAGTTCTTATCTCTTAAGCAAGGAAGTATGACGGTCAAGGAGTACGTCAATCAATTCAATCAGCTGGCCCGTTTTGGACTGGACTTAGTGAATACTCCTCACAAGAAGGCTCTCCATTTTTTCAATGGATTGAATGAGCCACTTCATAGCTTGGCTATAACCCATATACCTATGGGGGCTACTTACGAGAGGTTAGTGGACATGGCACTCTTACATGAGGAAGACAAGGGTAGGAATGAGGCAAAGCAGAAGTGCCTCAAGATAAGAAGGGGAAAGGGTAGCAGAACAAGAAGGCTGATTCAAAGAAAGGCGGGAAGAACAACAAACCCCGTGAAAAGAGAAAGTGTAATTTATGTGGCATTCCCGGGCATCGGATCAAAGACTGCAAGAAGAAGAAAAGGAAGATGGGTGGCTGTTTCCACTGTGGTGAGACAGGACACATGGCTAGGGCATGCCCAAAGATGCAAGGGCAGGGAGCTGGACCTTCATCTGGAGGACAAGTTCACGCTCTCACGGCACCTCCGCAAGAACGAGGTAGAAATATTTCTGTCGAAAGTTTAGTCTATCTTTTTGATCATCCTGTTCGTACATTGTTTGATTCTGGTGCATCACACTCATTTGTATCTGATGATTTAGTTGAATCTCTGCACCTAAACACTAGTTTAGTAGAGGACCCCTTGGTTGTTTCAAATCCAATTAGGGGCTCAGCCTATCTGTCAATGGTTTGTTTGGATTTGAAAATATCTATTCTAAGCATTGAGTTTAGGTGCAATGCCTATGTTTTGGGCTTCACGGGCTATGGATTGATTCTAGGCATGGACTGGTTATCCAGTAATGGTGACGTCCTCGATTGTGAAAAGAGAATGGTTAGACTCCTGACTCGCCTTGGTAACACTCTTGAAATTTCTTGTAATCCCATGAACTCCGTCATGCTTAGTTATCTAGAATCACTTGATGCGTCTGTTGAAAACTTACAGTCTGTAAGAGTAGTCCGTGAATACTCGGATGTGTTTGAAGAGGTAAAGGGCTTACCTCTGAAGCGGGAGATAGACTTCCGCATATACCTTGTTGATAATGCAAAGCCTGTTGCTTTACCCGTTAGGCACATGGCCCCAAGGGAGAGAAAGGAGCTCAGCAAGCAAATTAAAGAGCTGCTTGAAAAGGGGTTCATAAGACGGAGTATTTCTGAATGGGGTGCTCTTGTAGTGTTCGCAACCAAAGCTGATGGTTCTCTTCGCATGTGCATTGATTATAGGGAGCTAAACAAGCTGACTAATAAGAATAGACACCCACTCCCAAGAATAGATGATTTGTTCGATCAGCTTGTAGGTGCGTCGGTTTCTCCCAATTAGATTTTGCTACCGGGTTTCATCAGCTAAGGGTGGCTGAAGACGACATTGATAAGACCGCATTCAGAACTCCCGATGGTTTCTTCGAGTGGCTTGTCATGCCTTTCGGCTTGATAAACGCACCCGCTTACTTCGTTGATTTAATGAGCAGGGTATTCCGAGAGTTCCTCAATAAGTTTGTGGTGGTCTTCGTAGACGATATTTTGATCTTCTCAAAGAATGAGGAAGAGCATGCTCAGCATCTAAAAGAAGTCATGGATACACTCCGTGCACATCAGTTGAAGGCAAAATTCTCCAAATGCCATTTCTGGAGAGAAGAAGTTAGGTTCCTTGGACATGTGGTGTCCAAAGAGGGGATAGCTGTGGACCCCGCGAAAGTGGTTGTTGTGCAAGATTGGAAGGTTCCTCGGAACGCAACCGAAGTCCGAAGCTTTCTCGAGCTACCAGGCTTTTATCGAAAGTTCATCAAATATTTTGCAAAAATCTCAGCTCCACTAATAAGATTGACAAAGAAGAACATAGCTTTCAATTGGGATTTGGATTGCGATATTGCTTTCCAACGTTTGAAAAGGGCTCTAACAATAGCCCCAGTTCTGACATTGCCTGATGGAAGCAAGATGTTTACAGTATACACAGATGCATGCTGAACGGGACTAGGCGCTGTTCTGATGCAAGAAGGGAAGGTAGTGGCTTATGGTGGAAGGCAGTTAAAAGTACATGAGAAAAACTACCCAACCCACGACCTAGAGTTGGCAGCCATCGTTTTTGCGCTTAGGTATTGGCGCCATTATCTCCTAGGTGAGAAATTTGAACTGTATACTGACCATAAATCGTTGAAATATCTATTCTCGCAGAAAGATATCAACTTGAGGCAGCAAAGATGTAACACCCCACCTCCGCTAGGGTCACTCACAAAGGGAATGCACTAGTTTTGGAGGAGCGTTATCGAGGTAAACAAACACAGAAATATTACAAGACAGAACATAAATAAAACAGCGGAAGAATCAAAAGATAAATTTCATTACCTTTAAAATAGCCAAAGTCATTATTTTCCATTACAACAAATTTTGTCTTACATAAACAAAGAAGCATAAACTTAAAACAACAAAAGTAGCTTAATTCCCCAAAGGTAGCAGAAATGTAGCCATAGCATAGCTCAAGATCAAACCGTACATGAGCTGAACCGAAAGCAAGCGAAATCCAAGCTAAGTGCTAGAGTTTCCTCCCTGAGAACCGGGGGGTGGGGGAACGAATGAAAAAGAGGCGAAAGAAAACGGGTCAGTCATAAAGACTGGTAAGTCCTAGTGACTTTCAGCATAAAAACAGGTAAAGGCAACATGACCTGTATAAACTGACACGAATCAAGCATGCACAGGTAAACCTACTGATGCCCAATGCCTGCTTTTTCAACTCTGGAGCACGTGCACGACCATTGCTCGCCTGAACCTACATTGGCGCACCAACTCAGCCGTCGTTCTAGTCGCTTACAATCAGCCCAATAATCATGCCCCACCCTGCCTAGTTCCAGGGTACCATGATACATCTAGTGGGTTGGTGCTGAAACGGATAGCGTAACTAGGGTTTCCGTCCAATAGGTTAAGTGTTGTCATTTAAATTCATGACTTAACCCTTATCAGTCTAGCATGTCAGGTTGGTTAAGTGTTGTCATTCAAGTTCATGACTTAACCCGTCTACGTGTCATGTCAAATTGGCTAAGTGTTGTCGTTCAAGTTCATGACTTAGCCCTACGAATCAGGTGTCAAGTTGGTTAAGTGTTGTCTTTCATGTTCATGACTTAACCCTATCATGTGGCATTAATTCATTAATGCACCCCAACCTCTCACATCAGGCCTTTTGTTGTGGTCACTGGATATGCCGGGCGGTTCCGGGCAGATTTACACCACAACTCAGTCTGACCTCGGTTTTCAAGTGCGGTATGACCAACTACCCATATGGGATCCTATTATTTGCAGTAACTGGATTTGCCGGGCGGTTCCGGGCATAATTACACTGTAAACTTAACCCAACCTCGAGTTGACCATTTTCAAGTTCATTCTAGTGTCATGTCCATGTTCAAATTTTCATGTCAAGTTCGTGTCAAGTTTTCAAGGCAAGTTTCATGTCCACATCCAGATTCAAGTTATAACAATGTTCATGTTTCAAGTTTTGCATATTATTAAGTTCATAATTCATGTTCATAACCAATTCATGTTTTGCCTAATCTGCCCAAATCGTATTCCCATCGCATGTAAACGTGAATCGATCTATACTACAAATAAATCCAAATCCCGAAATAAAGGGAATAACATCAAAACTACGATAGGAAAAAGGGACGAGCATAAAGCGATAAAAGGGATTGCAAGACTAGCATGATATAACTTGAGATAATTGGTTACAACATCATCGGCATATAGAAAATAATAGGATTTCAAATCTAAAAATATAAGGCGATAGTCATGATAAAAGTTGACATAAAAGAATAGGCATGCAAAAGCAAGCCAAATACAAGGATAATGGATCCAATGGTTTTGGTGTACATAATAGCGAATAAACTAAGCAAGTCACACCCTAGGTATGAGATCCAACAAAATGCCAATTCGGTGTACAACATGGTTTTCAACTATAGTGTTATGGGCATGAACAATCAACTATAATAGTCTTAGGCAATTAACCATAATAGTCATATTCATTGTGAATCATAAGCGATTAATCACAATAGTCATGGATAATTATCCAAAATAGTTCTAGGCAACTACCCTAAATAGTCATAGGCAATTAACTGTAATAGTTTCAAAGTCATGGTCATAGACAATAGTCTTATGTTCATAATCATAGGCAGTAATTCTCATAGTCATGAGTCATAGGTGATTAGCTACAATTGTCCTTGTCATAGTTATAGGCAATAGTCTTATGTTCACAGTCATAGGCATAGGCATAGTCTTATGTCCACAGTCATAGGCATAGGCATAGTCTTATGTCCACAGTCATAGGCATAGGCATAGTCTTATGTCCACAGTCATAGTCTTAGGCCATTAGCAATAGTTTCAACGTCATAGGCATGATAATGTTATGGACATGAAAGAGTTTGATTTACAACATGAATAGGCCCAAACTGATTTCATAGCAATATTCTCAAAAGTCAAGATCCAAGATGAACAAGAATAGGTATGAATCAATTATCATACGTAGGCCCAATTCCAATTTATAACATGTCCATATTAAGTTTATAGTTTTAATCTAAAAGTAACTTGAATGTACAGATCGTGGTCTAAGAAATTGAGATGCAGAAGTTGAATCTATAAACTAGTTGTCGAATTGTTGAATCATTGAATCTTGATTTGATTGTAGAAGCAAATCCCCAAATATGCAATTCCTTTGTATAGCAGCAGCTCCAACCTTGCTTTGTTGCTATTAGGCCTTGTTTTGATGTAGTTTAGGCTTAATCTTCACTAAAAATGTGTTTTGGGGTGCTTTTAGAGGATGGAAGCCATTACTAAGGTCTCAAGAAGGTTTGTGGCGGCTCAAAACTGAAATGAAAGTGGTAACCTAACCCTAATCAGTCCTCCTATACCTCTAAACCCGAAATTCCCCTCTGGGCCTAGCTGCTAATCACCTGGTTAAGCCCAATTAAGCTGTTTTTCACCATCTGAAACTTGTTTCAGCCATATCTCCCAAACGGTGAGTCCGTTTGACTAATGTGACCACTCTACGAAAAGATAAACCATCATCCGAAGCCAATGGAAGTGGTTTCAGGTCATCCTTTCCAGTCAAAAGTTATGGCCAAAACAGTGCTAACTAGGGGTAAAATGGTCATTTAAAAATCGGGAAAAATCATGAACATGGGAAATGACCCCAATGATCGTCCCCCAAAGTTACATGACCATACGACTTCGTATGTGAAAGAAATAAATATTCTACGATCTTATGATGCGTAGAATGCGGGTCGTTAAACTCTCCCCCCTTAAGAAATTTCGCCCCCGAAATTCCTTAACCCAAAACATACAAAGGATCCCGCATGCCTAACAACCACATACAACAATCAATCATGCAAAACAGGCAAACAAGTCTATCCTAGCATGCGGAAAACTAAATCGAAGTCAAAAATCTTACCAGGCAAAGAGTTCTGGGTGTGTCTTCCTAATGTTCTCCTCTGTCTCCCAAGTACAATCATTCTCGTCCTCGCCCCACTGAACCTTGACTAGCTTCACCGCCTTCCTTCGAAGTTGCTTCATGTCGTGCTCGACAATACGGGTCGGCTTGCGGTTCCCAACCGCCTCGGGTTCTACTTCGAAGTTCTCTAACTGATCAGGTGAAACAATCACATCCGGGTCGTGAACGAACTTCCTTAGTTGGGAAATATGAAATACGTTGTGAACTCCCGTCATCTTCTCTGGTAAGTCAATTCTGTATGCCAAATTCCCGACTAGCTCGAGAACAGGGAATGGGCCAATGAATCTTGGTGCCAACTTGCCTCTCCTGCCAAATCGTATTACGCTCTTCAACGGAGAAATCTTGACAAACACCAAGTCACCAACGGAGAATTTTAGGTCTCTTCTCCTCTTATCAGCATAACTCTTCTGCCTATCTTGGGTAGCCTTCATTCGTTGTTGAATGAACTTGATCTTATCTGAAGTTTCTCTCACCACATCTGGTCCAAGCATAAACTTCTCGCCAGTCTCTATCCAACATGATGGTGAGTTGCACGGTCTTCCGTACAAAGCTTCAAACGGGGCCATACCGATACTGGATTGGTAGCTATTATTATATGCAAACTCTACTAGATGCAAATGGTCATCCCATGATCCACCAAAATCCAATTTGCACGCTCTCAAGAGATCTTCCAAAATACGATTCACCCTCTCCGTCTGACCGTCGGTTTGAGGATGATATGCAGTACTGAGATGTAACTCCGACCCTAGAGCCTCTTGTAAGCTCTTCCAAAACCCACTAGTGAACAACGGGTCTCGGTCGCTCACAATGCTTTTGGGTATTCCATGAAATCTCACTACCCACTTCATATATTATTCTGCTAACTTAGCTGTCGTTCTGGTCGATTTGACTGGTATGAATCTTGCACTTTTAGTCAATCGATCCACAATCACCCAAATGCTATCATGTCCCGATCTAGTCCTCGGTAAACCATCAATGAAATCCATCGAGACACTCTCCCATTTCCATTCGGGAATTTCTAATGGTTGCAACAACCCACTAGGCTTCTTTTGTTCGGTTTTAACTAGCTGGCAATTCATGCATTTGGATATAAACTTCCCAACGTCCCTTTTCATCCCTTCCCAGTAGTAAGTCTGTCTCATGTCTCGATACATCTTATTACCACCGGGATGTATAGTCAGTTTTGAGTGATGACATTCCCTAAGCACTTCATCCCTCAATCCATTGACATTGGGTACAACAAGCTTTCCATTCTTTCTAAGCCATCCCTCTTGATCAAGCCCATACTTGTTCATCTCCTCATCGATACACATCTCTAACTTGGAGATGATTTCCAATAGGTTAGGATCGTCCCTCTGACTAGAGCCGATCCGCTCAATCAAAGTGGGTCTGATCGTCAAACTTGCTAACATTTCTGGATCCAATTCGCACTTTGGTCTGAAATCAAACCCCACGATAAACTCCAGCTGCTTCCATTCAAGGAACATAGTCCCTAAGCTGGCATGTCTTCTACTCAATGCATCGGCCACCGCATTGCCCTTTCCCGGTGTGTATGCGATGTCAAAATCATAGGAAGCTAAGAACTCTAACCATCTCTGCTGACGGAGATTCAGATCTTTCTGAGAGAAGAGATACTTTAACGACTTATGATCTGTAAACAGCTCAAATCTTTCTCCCAAGAGATAGTGTCTCCACATCTTTAACGCGAACACGATCGCTGCCAATTCTAAATCATGGGTAGGGTATCTTCTCTCGTGCGGTTTCAATTGCCGACTTGCGTAAGCTATAACCCTACCGCCTTGCATCAATACAGCACCCAGTCCGGTACCACAGGCGTCCGTGTATACTGTCATCTCTTCATCCCCCTCAGGAATGACTAACACTGGTGCGCTTGCCAACTTGTCCTTTAGACTTTTGAATGCATTCTCGCACCTTTCATCTCAGACAAAAGCTTGATTCTTCTTGGTCAACTGGGTCAATGGTGCTGCTGTCTTGGAAAAACCTTGGATAAACTTACGATAATATCCAGCTAATCCCAAGAAACTTCTTACATCTGTTGCATTCTTGGGCGTAGGCCAATCCTGTACCGTAGCCACCTTTGCCGGGTTCACGGCAATACCATTCTCTGATACAACATGGCCCAAGAACCTCACTTCCCTCTTCCAGAAGTGACACTTAGAAAACTTTGCTTTCAATTGGTGTTTTCTCAACACCTCCATCACTACTCTTAAATGTTCCTTGTGTTCTTCCTCTGTCCTCGAATAGACCAAAATATCATCAACGAACACAAGGACAGACTTATTCAACTGATCTCTGAATACCCTATTCATAAGATCCACAAAATATGCTGGGGCATTGGTCAGCCCGAATGGCATGACCAACCACTCATAAAATCCAAACGGCGTCCGAAATGCCATTTTAGCTATACTCTCAGCTTCCACTCTAAGCTGATGAAAACCTGTCGCGAGATCTAATTGAGAAAATACTCTCACGCCACTCAATTGATCGAACAAATCATCTATCCGCGGTAGAGGATACTTGTTCTTCCTCGTCACATTATTCAACTCGCGGTAGTCTACACACAAACGAAGGGAACCATCCGCCTTGGTAGCAAACACAACTGGTGCTCCCCATTCAGAAACACTCCTTCTGCTAAATCCCTTCTTCAAAAGATCGCTGACTTGCACCTCGAGCTCTCGCTGCTCTCTTGGTGCCATACGACGAAGTGGCATCACTATAGGCCTGGCATCCTTTACCAAATCAATACGAAACTCAATCTCTCGGTGTGGTGGATGTCCGGTCACTTCTTCGAAAACATCCGGATACTGGCCAACCACGGGCAAATCTGACAACTCACTATGCGGAATGTCGAGGGAATTTAGAAAACTAGCCAATACCCCCTTACTGGGTAGACCACCAAACACTATCCTCCGCCCATCATCCGCTCTAGCTGTCACCAACAAGCCCTCACAGTCTACCACCACCCCGTATCTTTGGAGCCAATCTACTCCCAAAATAATGCCAAACCCAGTAAAGCCCAAAACAAAGCAATCACAAATAAACATGCATCCATGACTCGATAAGACCACATTACGACAAATCATGCTAAGGCTAGTAGAACCACCAATCGGGTTCGTCACTACTAAAGGTCTATCGACAATCTCGGGCGCCAATCCCAACCTATCTACCAGGTCACTTGATATGAAAGAACTGGAAGCTACGGTATCAAACAAAACTCTAACAGGAACATCATAAACAGAAAGCATACCTTGAATGACGACATTCTTTCCCTTCTCCACCGCTGTTGGGGCATTCGACGAAGAAGGAATAGCATTAAGAGCGTAGGCTTTCACCATTTGCTTTTCCTTAGGGGACTGTGGACACTTGTCCTTGTGATGTCCCATTTGGCCACAGTTGAAGCACTTCCTATCCGCTGGCTTGGCCCGACAATTACTAGCATAATGGCCCTTCTTACCACAGCTGAAGCACTCAACATCTTGCTTATTCTTTTTCTTCTGGCCATCCTTAGCTTGGTTCTGCTTTCTCTTATTCTGGGAACCACCCTTACCTCCACCACTTGCTTGTGGCTTTGGCTCATCTGCAGATGCAACCTCAGTCTTCGACTTAGGGTAGAGACTTTCTGATCTTAATGCTTTCCCCACAATCGACTCAAACGTCTCATCGATGTGGTTAATAAGCTTTTCCCCTAAGTACTGATCCAAACCAGTTATGAATTTCTCATTCTTCTTCTCGGCAGTATCAATAAGAGATAACCCATACTTCGACAAAGTGTCGAATTCAGCAATGTACTCTGAGACAGCTCTGTCATTCTGCTTGAGCTCCAAGAATTTCTTAAACAACACTGACTTCTAAGCAGCTGGAATCAACTTCTCGCTAAAGCGAGCTTTAAACTGCTCCCAAGTAATCTGATCTTCGGGAGTAGCTGCCTTTATAGCATTCCACCAATTCATTGCCCTCCCTTGCAGTTGACGGGATGCTAGCTTTCTCTTCATTGCATCCTCGATACCCAAATCCTCGAAGATACGTTCGCAACTGTCCAACCAATCCTGAACATCCGTGGCCGACTCCGTTCCGTGGAACGGCTTCCCACCAAGGCTAGTATAATCCTTATTCAGCTTGGCGAAGTCGACTCTTGGCGCCTGCACTATTGGACCACCACCATTTCCACCATTGGGAGCTGCCCTCTGTACATCTCTAAGCATCTCTCTCATGAGGTCAGTAAACATCATCCTCATGTCAGCAGCATTCCCATTATTGGCTCCCCTACCAGCACCTCTAGTATATCGGCTCATCGTCAATCTGAAAAAAGGAAACGATTAACGACTCCATAGTGGTGCTAGTGCAGTACGACTCCATCCTTATAATGGTAATAGTATATATATATATATATATATATATATCTTTTAAAAACCAAAGTAATCACAAATACGCTCTCTCGTATACGTATATTATCTCTCCCTGATAACTTCCCTAGGTTAACTACGCAACCTAGAGCTCTGATACCAAGTGTGACAGCCCGCCCCGCACCAGCCTGCATTTCCTCCGAAAGTGCGCTGTACACATGCCCGACTAACACGGGACGGTCGCCAGAAGAAAGAAAAGAAGAGAATGAACTAATCAAGGAACCTGTAGAATGTCTCACAGCGCATGGGATAAAATATAATAATGATAACATACTTGACATAAAACAGGTGAGACAGTGCATAAGCTGATAACTAAAATCAACATCAACATCAGAGCAGCGGAAATCCAAATACAGCTTATTACAACTTTTCAAAATCTACTGTCTCTAAACAAAAAAGAGTCAAAGTAGAAGATACACCACCAATGCCCAAGCAGTGATCTTCAACAACACAGGGAGAATATTATATATATGTATTACGTGGAAGCCTCCTGCTCGTCTCCGGATCATCTACCCGTGCATCACCAGCTAACCTGTCTCTAGTCTGCTCGTGTGAGCACCCAGAGTAATAAGAGGAGACATAAAACTCTGGGTCAGACATAAAGCCTGGTATGAGCGATAAGCATCTAAACAGAATAATAACAGGTATACTAAACCATACCTGAACCTGGACCTGCAACCAAAGAGTTAGTACCACATACCGTACAATGCTCTAAGGTGCCATAATAAATAGTTTAAGGATACGGGGGTGGGGTGTGCATGTCATAATGATAGCAAACAAATCATCCATGGCAACCATCCTCACGTCTCTCACTCAGTGCATAAAGCATACGATGTCCACCACTGTCAATCACTAGACCCATCGAAGTAGTGACGGAATTCAACTTGTACAACTACTGCTACTACCAAGCTTACCACATGGAGTCATGACCAAATCTTTACAAATGACCCCCACTTCATTGGTTTATAGCCCTTTAGTCGTACCTAGGCCCTTTCAGCTCTGAATCCGCTCACGTACTTCCTATACATAGTGATCCAAAGTCATAAACATCGACAACCCCTTAGCACACGTCCCGCAGCAAAGCCCAACTCATGAAGTGAACACATTGGTTCCCATCTGGATCCTGAGCTCTAACTTCTCCTTTGGACTACCTTTGCATCTCGGGTATTGGCCATCATCTTCTTCCGGATCGGTCTTCATCTTGCTCCACTCGCTTCGGATCGGTCAAGAATCATCAGTTCGGCTCGGTCAACCTTCAGCTTCCGGTTCGGTTCGTGGCCTTCTTCTCGTGGCGGTTCGCATCGGTCGCGGTCACTCCTGGCGGATCGGGTCGGCCTTCGAGTCCAATCGTCACCCATCGGTTTGGGTCGGAGTAGCTCATGCTCACGAGAGGCGGATCGGGTCGGGTGGTGTGAGCGGGTCGGTTCGGATAGTGTGCTCCAACTTGAGATCCTCCATGGCCATCAATTCGCAAGCTTCCAGGTGGTCCGGATCGGTCTCCATCACCACAAGCGGTTCGTAGGGACGGCTTCACAACGGTTCGGTTCGGGCCTCCCATCCGATCTGATCCGGTTCAGGTACTTTCCTGCACTGACTTTCCAGCGACTGTTTTGCGCCATACGACGGCGTCTTCGACCAATTTAACTATTCTAATCAATCACAATTCATGTCAAACTGTCATAGTAACATATAACATCAATTGCAACACCATAACAACAATTTGATGGATTAAAATGGATCAAACATAGCTAGAACCCCTCATTTTCCCTTAATCCCTCTTAATCATGTTTAAGCATACAATTAGCAAAACACATCGAAATTAACCCAAATTTCTAACAGAGCCTTAAAACATTATTTTAGAATTTTAGGAATTTTTCCAGAATTTATTTACGTATAAATTCGCTAATCTTCACTAATTACCCCTAATTAACCGTAATTAGTGTAAAAGCAAGCTAATCACTCACCTTGGCCACAAAATAAAACACCAAATCTGAAATATTCTCTGTTTGGGTCGAATTCCTATGTATAGCAGCAGCTCCAACCTTGCTTTGTTGCTATTAGGCCTTGTTTTGATGTAGTTTAGGCTTAATCTTCACTAAAAATGTGTTTTGGGGTGGTTTTAGAGGATGGAAGCCATTACTAAGGTCTCAAGAAGGTTTGTGGCGGCTCAAAACTGAAATGAAAGTGATAACCTAACCCTAATCAGTCCTCCTATACCTCTAAACCCGAAATTTCCCTCTGGGCCTAGCTGCTAATCACCCGGTTAAGCCCAATTAAGCTGTTTTTCACCATCTGAAACTTGTTTCAGTCATATCTCCCAAACGGTGAGTCCGTTTGACTAATGTGACCACTCTACGGAAAGAGAAACCATCATCCGGAGCAAATGGAAGTGGTTTCAGGTCAAAATTCCTTTCCAGTCAAAAGTTATGGCCAAAACAGTGCTAACTAGGGGTAAAATGGTCATTTAAAAATCCGGAAAAATCATGAACATGGGAAATGACCTCAATGGTCGTCCCCTAAAGTTACATGACCATACGACTTCGTATGTGAAAGAAATAAATATTCTACGATCTTATGATGCGTAGAATGCGGGTCGTTACAGTGGTTAAATATAGAGTGCCACCATTTTTGCTCCATGGGATGAATAGGATGGGAATAGGATAAGGATATGAGAGATTACCTTTGGTAAGGTTCGATAATCCCAATAAAGCTTATAAACCTTAATTTGAGTTAAGTTTGTGAAAGAAGATCATATAATCTTTCGAAATGGTTTCCAAGAAAATATTTAAACAAGAGTTTAAATGATTTAAATATTTGATAAGATTTAAGGGAGTAATTCCCAAAGTAAAGGATATGTGAGTAAAAGAATATTCTAAATTGGAATGAGACATTGATATGTTTATATATCACTTGATTTTATTGATGTGGTAGTTATTTGGAAAGATACTAACATGATGATTGTCAAAGGTATTGAAGATGGTGGTTGAAGACCAGAGATCTTCACATCATTTGGATTATTGCTGATGCCTTGGGTAGCTCTCGTTATAAGGTTAAAGTGGCAGAGATGTCCAGACGTACTTGTTGATTGTCCAAATATGCAAGAGCCTCTCCCCTTGATTAGACGAGGAATAAGATGCCTTCAGTTTTGTTCAAGCCCAAAACGAACTTGTAAACGGATGTATGTATGACATTGTAGGTTATGGCATAATAAAATGATGTTATATCAGTTGGTGGCAGAGAATATATTCTATTAGCTTAACACCCTCCTATGAGACTTATGATCTCAGAGGGTTATATATTAATAGATACCGATTATATGTTGTGAATTGACAATGTGGCGTGCCAAGTTGCTGATAGATCAAAGCTTTTGTTGAAAAGAAGAGCTTTGTGGATGATGATCAAAGCATGGTTGACGTAACATAGCTTTGTGGTGAAACATGACTTCGACAACCCTCATAGCCCGTAAATGGCTGAAAATAGGATGATGGACAACAAAGAGGACTAACATTTCCCTTTAGTAGAAAAGTGATATGCTATGGTATGGAGACCAGACAATTTACTTATGTGGATGATGGAATTGAGGCGCCTCAGATGATGGTCCATCAACGACCAGGATGACAGTCAACAACGACCAGAGGAACGTTATGTTCAGGAAAGATTCTAATCATCCGTGTATAGTGATGGAGAGCTCTACCGATCGGGAGGACTATGCGTTGAGTCCTGGGACATTTGCTAGGATGTTCTGAACCGTTAAGGAAGACCCTTTGCCATGGTTATTGATGGAAATATGAGCTTTGCATTTTCGGTTGTAAACCTATATGATGACATATTAGGATGGGGTATTATGCCATTAAATATTGATACATTTATTTTCAAAATTGATTTTCACACTATGCACTAGTGATAATAAAAAGAAATTTTTTGTGTATCAAGCATGTTTGGCTACTATACGGTAAACCTCTATCTTTCAGTTTGTGTTGCATTGTGTGATGGGACTTGAGTCTTATAATAGCTTTATTTTTCAAAAATCATAGAGAGTTTTTATGATTGGTATTTATGTGGAGAAAACCCATTCCATGTTATACGGCATCGTCCCATGATTTACCCAACTTTAAAATAAAGTACAATAACTGTTTTGGTTCTCACACCAGTCCCATGATTGACTCGGAGTTTATTGTTCCTCACCTAATATCTAGGTGCCCATAATTTCCATATGGGAAGCTAGTAGTTTTGGTTTTGAAGATATTATGTAGAGCAAGATTCTGGATTGAAGCTAGAGCTGTGTCCAGAGCATTTGATAGCCTTCATTGGATGTAATTATGTTTTCGTTGTGTATTGTATTTGTTATTTTCTTATTTTTGCAATGTACTTTAATATATTTTGTGCTCTGATGTAAAATTGTTGTAATAACAATGAAATATTCTTTTGTGTTTTGTTCTGGTATGTTGTAAACCATAACGGTTCAACAATTTTTGCCTTTTGTATTAGACTCTTGTGGTTTACGGTCGATTCGAAAGGTGGGACTTTTTGGGTTGTTACAATTGGTATCAGAGCTTTGTTTTAGAAAGCTTTGGGGGTACGACTCATTAAAACAAGATGAAAAGACTCGTAAGAGGTAGGATTAGTAACATTCTATAAAGGAAAACTCATTAGAGAAAGCATCAGTAGTATCCTATAATGAATAACTCATTAGAGAAAGGGTTAGTAATGCGCTCGAATGAGTTTGAAAATTATTATATATAAAATAAAACGAATTGGTGTGTATATAAAATGAATTTAGTTTTGAAAGATTATATCTTATAAAAAGAATTTGAGTTATTTATTTGATGTTGTGTTCGAACTATCGAGTATAAGAAGATTTTGCATATATGCCTTGCAAACGTATATATGAAGTTTCAAATATACTGGATAAATATAGAATCACACTCTAGTCGCTCAGGGATGATTCTGATAATGATTACAACATTATCAGTGATTATTTTCAAGTTTCGAAAGTGGGATGTTTATATACTTCCAATTGACTGGTGTGAGGACCAAGAACTTAGTTAGAGTTTAATGTTTATAATTTGACTTTGAAAATATACTTTGAGTATATAAAAGATATATGTTTTGATAACATATAAAATTGGAAATTTAATCAACCAACTGATTGTTGGTTGTGATGTGTGATAATCAGTTTAACTGATAAAAATTTAGAGTGATAAAACCAATATGAGAATGGACAGTAAATTAAGACAAGTCAAATTTAATGTTGAATTCATTTAGAAATTAGTTGGGATTGGATATATACATATGTTGAACAGGTTATTGCATAAAAGCTAAGAAGAGGAATAAAATTGAATGCCTGAAACAAAAGAACATGTTTACTATATTGAATGGGTGTGATAATTTTATGAGTCGATTGGTTTTTGGATTTTTTTGATTGATGAAGACCCGGAGAGGCAAGTCGTGGTTGTAATAATTGGCCAATACAAAGGCGGTTATGACGAATTTTTTCAAAAATTTAAGGCTTGACCAAATTTCGAGAAGGAGGTTCCTAGAAACTGAAAAGTTAAAGAACTTAAGATAGAACGAAGGCTAGGTTGGTTAAGTAAATGATCTTCAGTTCCATTTTCGATTTCGAGGATGAAATCTTTTTAAGTGGGGAGAATGTAACGACCCGTATTTTTGGTCAATTTAAAATATGAATATAAATAAGATTAGTGGACATTTAAAAGTGATTTAAAAGGAAATATATTAAAATTTGATATTTTAATACTATTTTAATAGCCTAAAAATAGACATTTTTCAAATGACCTTAGATTTTGACTAAACAACTTTCATTGGATTCGAAATAGTAAATTGTTGTTTGGTTTCAAATTTCAAGCCAATCAGAGTTAATGGGTAAGCATACGCAATATAAATGCATATTGAAAAATGAGTTAGAATCCAATAAAAGCTAGAAATAAGGACATTATTCAAACGATCTCCAAATTCTACAAAACCATTTTTATCAAATTCAAAACGTTGAAATATAATAATATTTCAAATTTCATAATATTTGAAGTTAGTATGTAAGCATACGAAAAATAAACGCGTATCGGGAAAATCAGTTGAAAATAAGTAATAACGTAATAAAATAATAAGACCAATGATCAAACAGACAACAAATTCAAAGAGGCCAGTTTCATTAGATCTGTACTTATGAAATATCGTGGGGTTCCAAATTTCGTATTGATCTGACTTACCATTTGATCAAACGAGCGATAAAAGCTTAAAAAGGATTGAATGAACTTATCTGTAAATCAAGTGCAAAAGCACACTTGCTCAAGTTTGATGTGCCATTCCTCTAGGCTCCCAATTTGTTTGGCTAAAGTCCCTATTAAGTTTCAAAATTAGGCTCACATCCGGTCCTAAACTTATTGTAAATTACATCCCTATTTTTCGAAAATTCGTTAAAAAAATAAAAAAATCACGAATATTAATTTTTAAATAAAAGGGTGCATTTTACTCAGGTCCCTAATAGGTTTCAAAATTAGGCTCACATCCGGTCCTAAACTTATTATAAATTAGGTCCCTATTTTTTGAAAATTCATTAAAAAATATTAAAAAAATCACGTAAATTTGTTATTAAATAAAACACGTACACGCTAAAAAATTGAGGTGTCAAAACAATCAAAAACCACATCAAAACCCAAAAATACAAAAAAAAAAACAGCGAAATAACAGTTATGCATCAAAAGATGCACCTATTCGTAAATAGTTGCATACATTCATGCTTATATTTCAGTGTTGCATCAAATTGCAGTATAAATGCATATATGTATGCAGCTAAACAACAATATATTCATCTTTTTATGCATATATTCAAATCTGACCTATTTTTTCAAGCGTTCACGCTTTTCGGACATTGTTGCATTCATTCATCCACTTATACAAAATACATGCATACATTCATGCACATATTTAGAAGCTTTCATCCCTTTTAAATTTGATGCATACATGTATGCATATATACATTATAGTTGCATTCATGTATGTAACTATTCGTAAGACACACATCTCAGTTCAACTTTGTATGCATACATGTATGTAACTATTGCAAATGTATGCATACATGTATGCATATAATGATCCAGATTTTCAATAGAAAACACTGGATGAATATATGCATACATGTATGCTATTATATGTAATAGTTTCATAGGTGTATGCAACTTTTTTTTTACGAATGCTTCTAGGAATATTTCTGATTTTTTATTATTATTTTTACTAGTCAGCACATTTTTTTCTTAAGAAAACATGTAACTCTCATTCTAGGGACCCGCTTTACAAGTGAAACATGGGAAGGATGCAGATTGAATTTCCAAATTTTTTAAGGATGCGTAACTAATTTTCACTAAATAAAACAAGTACACGTCAAAAAATTCAGATGGAAAAACATTCGAAAAACACACCAAAATCCAAAAAAACAACAAAATAGTGGAAATGCAGTAAAATGCATCTTAAGATGCACATATTTCAAATAGTTGCATACAAGTATGCATCTATTTCATTTTATGCGTCGAACTGCATATAAATGCACACATGTATACAGATTTTGTGAAATAAATGCACCTTCTGATGCAACTATTCAAAATCTGCATATAAAACATTCGCTTCTGCATTTATGCATACAAGGATGCAGTTATACAGAAAAACTGCATACAAGTATGCAAATTTGTGTGAAGCCTTTGGCCTTCAAAAATTTCTGCATACGAGTATGCAGTTGTTCTGAATAAATGCATACTTGTATGCAGTTATTCAGAAGGCATGCACATTTTAGTTCATGTGTATTCAAATAAATGCATACATGTATGCATTTATTTAGAATAAATGCATTTATATATATGCATTTTTTTCGAAAGCTTCCGAGAATATTTGCAGATTCTTGAAAAAGAAAATTAAAGTGTCAGCGCATTTTTTTTCTGGCCAAAACACGTAGCAGCGAAAATACGGACCGCGCTTGAAACAAAACTTGGGGGGAGGCCGTTTTTATTTTGAAATACTTAAGGGATGACACACTAATTTTCACTTTGTTTTTTCTCCCCTCTCCCCATCTCTTGACACTTCATCAATCCTTGGCATCCCCTTTTCTATTAAAAAGCATTCCCTTTCTTCCTTTTTTTCACTTTGTTTCCACTTTTTCCTTAAAGCTTTCTTCCTCCTTCCAAGCTCCAAGCCATGGCCGCCACCCCCCTTGACCAGTCCAGCGCCACCTGACTTGCTCCTCCCCTCCTCCCCACTTGCGCTGAAAGACACCAGGCCCCACAATCTGGTTGTGGCCCCTCCTCAACTCAAAATCCCTAAATCCACCTTAAATCCCTAATTTCCACCACCCCTTTAACCAATTCTCCCCAAAACTACCTCCTTGCACCCTACCAGCCCCATGCTTAGCCCCACACAGCCAACTTTCGACCCCACCAGCAAGTCAAAGTGGTGGATCCCATCTCCCTAAGCCATGGACCCTACTAACCTTTCCAAGCCCTTAAAACCCATAAAAATCCAATTTCCTCCTCAAACTCAAATTGAAAATGTATACCCCTATTATACTTGATGCGAGAAAGGTGTGAATTTGGTTACTAAGAAGATTTTTGGGTTGAATTGTAGTTAGGAGCTCCTATCTAGAAGAGTCGTGGTATGAGATAGCTTTTAGTGAGAACTTTTAAACGATTTTAAGGGCTAGTTAGCTATTGATTAATGTTTGTGCACTCGATTGATTATCTATTGACTTGTGGTTAGTAATATAAGTTCATAATAGTGATTAATGATCTTTAACATGATAAAAGTACGAGTTTAAGTGGTATACATGTACACTACAAGAAAATATGTTATTAATAACGCCATTTAATAACGCGTTATTCTAAAGTGCTAATGTTTATGGTTAAACATTTGTTTTGTAACTCATTTTGCTTTGTACTTTGTTGTGTAACGCTCTTCTCTCCAAAATTTTCATCTTCCCTCTAAAATAATAATTATCTTGTATCTCCCTCTCCAACGTAAAATCATTTTGGTATCTCCTCCAAGTTTTATCTCCAAAACCTTAACCAAAACTGTCACTCCATGTCAGATCTTTATAGCCGTTCTCCTCCATTGCAATAGTTCGTTCCTCAATAGTCTACTCAAAATGTTTGAAAATTTAATCTACGATTTTCGATTTCATGTTTCATCGGTATTTTTCAGGTTCGAAATCCATATACAGATTTGGTATTTTCAACAACCTTCGAATCAAATAAAGAAACACATCGTGGTTTTACTACTTTGTAAGCGATAATGCTCAGCACTACTAGGGAGGTAAGAGGCTCATGGTTGAAGTTGCTGCAGCCAGCGCTAGCCCAGTGCCAACTGGTCCATTGCACGGGGAAGCAACACGCGAAGTGCATAAGAAAATACCACACTATTGAAACGCGTTGTAACAACCCGGATTTTCAGAACCAATTTAAAAAATTTATTTTAGATATTTTAATGAATTTTGAATATTTAAAATGATTTATTTTAAATAATAACAAATAAAAATTTATTTTTAGTGAAGTTAGAATGAATAAATTTATTTTAATTATATAGCGAGCCTGAAATAGCGCGGCAGTTTGGAAATTCGATTTCTAACTTTGATTGAATGTATAGGATTCAAAATAAATCGGATTTCAGTCAAACCAGAAATATATGAATCTGTTTAATTATATCTTTCTAACGAATGTTAAAAAGTCAGATTTCATAACGGAAATAAAAAGTTATGTTCAGTTAAAAATTTAGAATAGTAGCTATGGAATTTATATATATTTTATATAATATATAGCCCTTAAAAATAGCCATTCTGGAAACGACCTTCGTTTTCGATGAGACCACTTTGGCTGGACCAGGAATGTCAAATTATTGCTAGATTCCAATTTTCAGAATTTTTGGAATTAATATGTGAGCGTGGCAAAAGAAAACGTGTTTTATTAATTTTAGTTGAATTGGATCGACCAGAAAATGGTCATTTTTCAAACGGTCTCCAAATTCGATGAAATTAGTTTTGTTAAGACCGTATCGTCAAAACAAAGCTAGATTTATTTTTTTGGAATTTTTGGAGTCAGTATGTGGCCCCGGTAAATTAAAATGTACGTTTAAATTCAATATGTATTGACTTATATTTTAATTTTGACGAAAACTAATTGAAACAGTCGAATTAGCTTATGAAACATATCCCATTGCATTCGAAATGGGGGTATTTGGCTAGGGGCAGTAGTCGTTGGGTTTGGTTTGGAGTTCGGATGGAAAAACAAACATTTATGGAATTAAATAATATAAAATAATAAATATATATAACCCTAAGCAATCCACCAACAATTAACATATGATTCCAAAGGAAAAATCGAAGAACTCATGGAGATGTACCACTTCAACGGTGGTGATTATATTCTGTTCGACGAGGAGGCTTAAATCTCCACTGAAGTTGCGTCGTTCGAACCCAATTAAGGGGTTATTCCAGCGATCGAGTTCATTCGTGTTAGGGGAGGTGGTGGCTCTCGTGGAGGCGGTCGGAGTGGAGGGCTTGGATGTGGGTCTGGTCATTGGTAGGCGCGGCGATTGGCAACCGTAGGAGCCCGTGTTTTTGGGTTCAGTGAGTTCGTGTTTTATTTGCTGATGACAACGAAGAAAGGGGTAATCCCCTTAATTAATTTAATTAATTATTTTATTTTAAATTTATGCAATTGATGTTTAAAGCCTAGTTTTTGTAAATAAAAATAGAATTTTTTTAAATAAATTTGTATTGATTTATTTCATATTTTAAAATAAATTAGTGTTAATTTTATTTTCAGGTTTTATTTAAAATAACATTGGATAAAAGTGAAATTTGTGTGTATATATATATAGCATAGATAAAAATATGATTTTTTTATATAACTTTGTTTTTAAAATATGGTTTTTAAAAAAATAACATAGTTTTAAAAATATAAAAAAAAGAGATAAGATTTTTACTATATATATAGAACAATATTAAAAATATGATTTTTAATATATAAATAGCATTATAAAAATATGATTTATATATATATATACCATAGTATAAAACTATGATTTTTTATACATATAGGACAATTTAAAAATATGATTTTTAAAATATATACAGCATTGTTTAAAAATGTGATTTTTAATATAAATTGTGTGAAGCAGATTGCGTTGCAATCAGAACGACGAATTTGAGTGACAGTTAAGAATGGCGGAGTGGAAACCAAAGGTGGGAACTTTCTCACTTAACTTTCTTTACAGTTAAATATATACTAGGATGCAGACGGTGCTTAGCAGCACACGACACTATTTATTGTACAAACCATGTATGTTTGTTTGGAATGAATTGTAGTGTAATTGGATGTATTATGTTTTGTGATTGTGATGTTGAGAATGGAGTAAAAAATTATTTTTATATATGCATTGTATACATTATTTTTATACGCTGCATAAAATTCTCTTGAAATAAAATAAATATTTATTTACAAGCCGGACGGTTTGTTTATGTACATATATTTAACTAATGATGATTGGGACGATAATATTTTAGACATCGCCCAACTGCACAAATAATAATCTGTGTTTGTTGTTAGAAAACCTCACACGGGTATTGGGATGATATTTGACATAAACTGATTCCAATAATTATTGGTATGTCAATCGATGGGTTGGCAGACTGTATAAGCGTTATTTATTTATTTTAATGCTTATACAGATGTAAATTGCACTCTGGATGTTGTATGAATTTTTAATGATTATTTATCATTATTGTTATATACATATGATGTCGAAATCCATATAACTGAAATTACATGGTAATTGAGCGAGTCTGATTCCAACTCAGAATTAACGCATATTTTTAAATAATATCCAGTGTATAATCAAAATCAAATATTTTGGAAATATTATCATTTTAATATTATAATGATTTAATTTGAATTTTGAAATGAGATTGAAATCATTTTAAAATGAATTTAAAACGAATTTATTAAGAAATATTCAAATTTAATTTGAAATTTGAATTGAAATCGTTTTAAAATGAATTTAAAATGAATTTATTAAGGAATATTCAAATTTAATTTGAAATTTGAAATGAGATTGAAATTGTTTTAAAATGAATTTAAAATGAATTTATTAAGGAATATTCAAATTTGATTTGAAATTTGAAATGAGATTGAAATTGTTTTAAAAACGAATTCATTAAGGAATATTCAAAATTTGATTTGAAAATTGAAATGAAGTTTAAATCGTTTGGAAATGAATTTATAAACAAATTTATAAAATACGTTTTATATGGAAATCGACGAAATATATATAATATATATATTATATATATTAAATGGCCTGAATAAAACGCGTCGCACCGCGATTGTTCGCCAATTTCGACCATTGACTTCGAATTGACATTACGCGAGATCCGACCGTCGGATTCTCCTAAAACTAGAATCGTTAGGTTCGTATTGAAAAGAGGTTTCCAACGAATATAAGAGATTTGAAATCTAACGGTTGGATTTGGAATTACGTCCAAATCAAATTTGGAAAAGGTCGTTGTAAGTGCAGTTCGGTGGCCGTTAATGGAAACCGACTGTGCGGGCCTTAATAAAATTATTAAAAATATTAATAATTTGTGTAAAATTATATAAATGGTTTGGAAAGAATTGGGATGAAAAATTCCATATTTGAAAAGATAAAAAAAATGTTTTTATCAAAATGAACTAGTTATTAACTAGTACAATAATCCAATATTTTTTAAAGAAATAAAATGGATTTTAAATGGTTTTAAAAATAACCAGAATTTTCCAATGAATAAATTGGAATGGAAATAATCTTTGGAATATTTCAATATTGGATTCCGTGGTTATACGAATATTGTTATGGGAATTTGAAAGATACAGATATCATTATTCCCAATACGATATCTGTTGGTTTCAGAATTTGATATTGAATATAAGCCGATATAATTTCTTTTTGGAGCCTTGTATTTAATATCAAATTGGATTTGGGTTGTCGTGAACGGTGTCTTAAATGACACTATTCTTAAACCCAGTTGAGAAAAGAATAAATCTTTTAATTAAGATTTAGTGAAGTTTTCCAATTAATTAATATTTAATTAGAATTGAATAAAAGAATTGGATTTTGGGTTTGTCGTGAATGGTGTCTTAAATAACACTGTTCTTAAAACCCAGTGTGAAAAGAATAAATATTTTAATTAAGATTATTAGAGTTTTCCAATTATATTTACTAATTGGAAAAAATGGAATGTGAATTGGGTTTATTGTGAACTGCGTTTTAACGACATTCGTTCTTTAACCCGAATAACAGTGAAATGTGATTTGGAATATATAAATCTTTCTATTAAGATTTAATGTGATTTACCAAAGAAAAGTTTTTCAATTTAATAAAATAAATTTGAATGGAATGGATTTCGATTTGGTAATGATCGAAGTGAACTTCTGTGGAGGAGAACTGTTACTATATATGGAATTTAAAAGGCTTTGTCGTTATTCCATTTATATTAATGGTTGGATATGGAAGTTTATATTGATTATATATATTGATCTATTTTCCGTGAAGATTACATAATTAATGGAATGTTATTTTAGGTTTATCGTGAACTGTGTTTTAAATGACATTAGTTCTTTAACCCAGTTAAAGATAAGATTAATTTCTTAACTTTGAATAATCGTTAAGTAATGATTTTTGAGATTAAAACTAAATTAGAGTTTTAATGAATCTTTAATTAGATTGAAATGTGAATCTGATAATTTAAATTATCAAATTTGGGAAATGACCGAGAATGGAGTACCCCCGGTTTTACTCTAGGTGATAGTTAAATCTTTAATTAGATTTGAACATGAAATGGTAATTAAATTTACCGATAACACCATAGTGTTAGATATGGAGTATTACCAGTTTTTCTCCATGGGATAAATAGGTTGGGACTAGGAAATAAAACAAATGATTATTTCGGTAAGGTGCGCTAATCCCGACTAGTTTGGATAAACCTTAATTTGGTTTGAATTGATATCCAAAGGAAGATTAAAGAATAAATTTAATTAATTTATCTTTGATAAAATTAATGGGAACCTTTCCCTAATGATATGAATATTTGAATAAAATAATATTCTGGAATGGAATGAGGCGTATGTTGTGTCTTTGTAGCACTTGTTTATAAACTACGCGAATTATTCACAAAGACCGGGTTTATCCCATTCTGAATAACTGATTCGACGATAAGTCGATGATGAAGATGGTGGTTGAAGATCGAAGATCTTCACATCGTTTGGATGATTACTGATGCCTTGATTGGGAGGCATCCCAAGACAAGGTAATAAGCGGTGATCGTCCAGATGTATTTGGAGATCGACCGGATATGCGAGGACCTCTCTCCTGTATTGGACATATAGGACGAGGAATAAGGTGCCTCTGGTTTCTTTCAGACCCAGAATGGACTTGTAAATGGATGTGTGTCTGACATTGGATTTTATTCTGGGTTGATTGATCTCTATTAAATATATATCTGTTTGGTGGCGGAGAATTTATTCTCTTTCTTAACACCCCTCTCTGAGATGTACGAGCTCAGAGGTTATACATCGATAGACATCAGTCGCATGGCGTGAATTGCCTGTGTGGCATGCTGAGATGCAAATGATCAAGGCTTTGGTTGAAAACCAGGACCTTGTGGTTGATGATCAAAGCACGACTTTAAATAGCATAGCTTTATGTAGAGTTGATTCGCGAGCCTCACACCTCGGTATGAACCAGAAATGGGAGAGGACTCCAGGGAGGGCGTGCGTTTCCTTCTAGCTAGGAGTGGTGTCATGATATGGAGCCTAGACATTTTACTCATGTGGATGTTGCATATTATTATTTGATGGATAGTGAGATACCTCGGATATATCGGTCACTACGGGGCTGATGGATGACATGGTCGACATACTGACAAGACTTACGCCCCATAGGGCGGGGAAACGTATTGTTCAGGAATTACCAATCCTCAAACGTAAGAGAGGACCGGCCCTGAAGATCCTAGTGCAGTTGCGGCTGATCCTGAGGCTCGGGCTAGAGAGTCTCGAATTCGGTAAGAACGATCTATTGCCTTGGTTCATAGATGGAATCCAATTTCCAATACGTGACATTTCGGTTTTAGTTGCAGAACTACTATAGCGACATAGTAGCATGAGATACTATGCCGTCTATGATTGATATATTTATATTTGAAGTTGATTTCTTCACTTATAGTAATGATAAAATATGAAATTTCACATACCAAGCATTTTTGGCTATTATAAGGTAAAACTCTATAATCCGGCTTGCGTTGCATTGTGTGATGGGACCTGAGTCTTATAATAGCTTCATTTTTCTTCTTTAGCATTGCATTGTTTGTTTATGCATTGGTATTCTTTGGGTTAAAACCCGTTCCATGTAATACGGCGTGGTCCCTTGATTTACCTTACTTTAAAATCAAGTTAATAACTGTTTTTAGTTCTTACACCAGTCACATGACTGACCTGGAGTTTATTGTTTTAACGTAAACTCTAGGTACCCCTATTTTCCACATGGGCAGCTAGTAGTTTTGGTTTTGCAGATATCATATTCACAGGATCTTGGTTTACCGCTGAAGCGATATTCAAAAAGCTCTGTATCCGTGTATTTCTTTTAGTTGTGTTTTGTATTATTTTTTCGCTGCTATGTATTTAAAAGTAATTTAAATCTCTAATATCTATCAAATGTATATCATTTATTTATACTCTGTGATATTCTTGTGCTCTGATGTAAATTGTGGTAATAAGCAATGAAATGTTCTTCTGTTTGTGTTCTAATTTGTCGTGTTCTCAACTTAATCCAGGCTTTACCGTAAGGGCGAGTTTGGGTCGCTTCACGCGTATAGAAAAAATAAACGGTAGAAATGGAGAGCGAAATCTAGTAAGGAGGAAAAAGGTGCGCAATTGCCAGGAGAAAGAAACTAATTATGAAGAAGAAGAGAGAGACGTTGAGCACAAAATCTGAACTTTGATTTCTGAAATAGGTAAATATCCTAATTTCTAATTATCCTATTTTACTATGTGTTGATTTCAAATCATACGTTACTCAATTTGAATCGATTTGTAACCAAGTAATCTTTGCATTATAACTTGATTTAAATTGAGATACTCAATTTGTACATAATTTAGAAGAAATGATTGCTTGTAATTAGGGAGCTGTAAAACGGTTCACCGCATATTTTTTTTCCCTTATAATTTATAAGTCTACAAGTGATTCACTGATTCATTATACGTTTAGCTAATGTGTTTCAGTTTCTTGCTTTTTAATTAACTTAAATGTTGTACAAATAAAGAACAACTTGAAAGTGTACATGTTTTGTAAAAAAGAAAAATGTGTTACATCCAGTTTTATGAAAAGCAACATATATACTATTGACTTACTTGTTGAAATTTATACGTTTGCATGAAGAGTTGATATCTAGGCTTGCTTACTTTGCATATGTCGAATATGAAATCTTAATTTATGTCTATGAGGTTGAAATGAGAAATCTAATACCAGAAACCTAGGTTCTTGCTTTATATTTGTGTAGAATATCAAATTAAATAATTTAATGGATCATGTTATGCGAATTGGATATAAAACATTCAGCTTACTGTTACTGTAGGATGGAAAAAAAAATTACGAAATGGAGGTTCATTTACAATTCTTGCAAAATATAGTTGGAAAACATAATTGTTTAAAATGGTTGGTTTATTTTTTGGCATTAGAAGCCTGGAGGAGAATTTGAATTTAGGCACATATATTAAAATTTCTAAGCACTAAGTGTGTTTTAAAAATATAATATTTTTTATAATTTCGATGCACAAAGGGTTGTAACAAAAAATACAATTTTATCTTACTGTAAATATCGATTTTTTTAATCGGAACCATATTTCCAAAACTTAAAAATAAATAAAAGGTAGCTCTAACATTTCCAAATTGAAATAGTTCAAATTAACTGGTTTACTGAATCGTTTCCAATATTAGATTTCTTAACAGGAACCATATTTCCAAAGCTTAAAAATAAATAAAAGGTAGCTTTAACAGGAACCATTTCCCTTCATTGCCAATACTACCGATGATGCTATTCAAATTAACTGGGTTACTGAATCGTGCATTTCATTCAGTAGGAGGTGAATACACTTATTTAAAACTTCAACGGTTGTTAAGTCTATTGTCCGAGTAGCACAAAATGTATCCCCCATGTATACTTGACAGTAAACACCCGAATACACAAATATTATATTATCTTTAAATGATAATACTATGAAATCGTTTAATAGTGCTCTATGTAGATTGAGATCAAATGCTTTATGGATGATGTTATAGTCATCCACCGTTGGCTTGTTTTCCCCCGTTGATTTGATGGAATTTATCCCTAGGATAAAAAACTATGAATATCAATATTGTCACCGGCTGAAGGACATAGTCTGTTGTCCCTAAATAAGTTAAGGTAGGGACAGGGGACTATGAATTCCTTGCTATGTTATATTTAACATTAATGTCTAAGGTAGATTTTGAATATGTAACTTATGCAGTTCTTAAAGCTATATATGGTTATATACTATTTAAGGATAAAGAATAAAGTGAATCAATAAAATAATAAGAAGACATGCTCTGTTTTGTACTATTAACCAACGTAGCAACTGATATGTAATAACCATGTAAGCATTACCTTTTTATTTTATCTGCTTTTTGGACCATACTAATGCATCCATAGGTAAAGTATTATCTACCTTAGTTATGAGACGCCTTCGACTATAACAGTTAGTAAACAAACAAATTGAAATACTCTTTAACGACATACCTTGAAACTGTTCTTTTCTTCAATGCTCCTCTACGTACACTTATGCTGATAGTGCTTGCTTTATATGAGGGAGTGAGTACAATTGTGATAAGGTATGGTTCAAGTAAGATTAATAAAGATATAAGTAACTAATGAAAACCATAGTCGGGGTAAATTTGTGTTGTATACTTGGCAAAATTGTTGTGTTGTGCCATTAATCTAACTTTATATGTTCATTGCTGCATTCTCTTGCGCATTTCGCGTCACATTGACTATTGTGTGAGTGAATATTTTTTTGTACATTTAGTTTTTTTTATGTCTTAATACTTACTCATAAAATGATACCACTTATAGACAAGCTAAATCAAAAAATTAATTGTTGGTTAAGTTGGAACTAAACATTAATGTAAAAATTGTACTTGTTAAGGCTGTAATAAATACTAAATGATAGGCTTTTAAATGCAATTCTTTCGGTCTCTCCATGTTATTACTAGAATAAACTAAATATGCTATATTTTTATTACGTAAAATGTCTAAAAGAATGGCATACTATTTACCTTGGAAAACTGAATCTGGAAGTGGTAAGGACTTGGAAGCCTAGAAAATGTTGCTGAGGCCACTTCCGTAAAACTGGTGTAGAAATTCCTATAGAGATATAAAACTGTTTCCGAGAAACATACATGTGACTATAGTTCGAAAGCGTATTTTGCAAATATATGAAACTGTTTTTGAGGATACGTCTGTGTATTATCATACAGTTTAATGTACATGACGATGAAGAAAGATATAGAATGTAGACAACTACCGAATTAATACTAGTCGCATGTACTGAAACTCGAGTAGTCAAGGTTAACGATTCAATAGACAACATAATAAGGTTCAAATTTTAGTTTTGCTAATGAAACTTGCTTGTTAAGTAGACGACACCCAGATAAATCAACTCATCAAGACAATTTATGGTTAAAATTGATTTATACAAGGAAAAACAACTATTTCATCAATCCACTTCAACTAGTTGTTAATTTTAGTTTGCTTCAAATAGCTGTGTTGAAGTGGATTAGTTTCTTCCACTTCAAATAGATTGGTAAATATTTGTGTTCACCAGATTCAGGTGGAAAATAGTTCGTGATTAATCAAATAAGTCAACTCATCGGAACTATTTTAAGAACTAGTTGACAATGCTTACAAATTTGAATAACATTGTCGACTAGTTAAGATTTATAATAGAAAATTTTATTATCATAAACATGTTAATTCTTTCGATTTAAGATGTTATGAAAATTTGAATAATAGTTGTTAATATTATTTTTAAACTATGGTCCTTGATATCTTAAAAAAATTGTAATTTAATTATAGTCCTTGATGTCTTTAAATGTCTAAGCTTAACGTTTTTGATATGAAAGAACAATTGGGCATTGCTTTTACCTTATAGTGATATTCTTCCAACTTGTGTAGGAATGATAGCTCATGCAGCTACAAATAATGGCCCTTTCACTTTGTTTTACAGTCCGAGGTTCAAATAGAACAACATTGGCTTTTTACTTTCTTTCTTTTTTGTTTTTGTATTTTTGGTTTGTTGCAAACTAAAGCTTAAATTTCTATTGATTTTACAGGGCTATTCCATCTGGTGTGTAATATCCTTATCAAGGTACTAGAAAGAAATTTATAGCAACCAAATATCATTGGGCATGCGATTTCGGATGATGTTTGAAATTAAAGAATCAGGGACAAGAAGGTGAGGCCAAACCCATCACTTTGATACATGGACTAGCGTTAAGCAAATGAATTACCCACGGTGAAAAGATTATTTCTTAGTTTTGTTATCGTTGACTTCATTATCAATGGTTGTGGCTTTTGTATTTGTTAGGCAAACTATATTTAAGTTAGCAGGCATACATTTAACAGTTTTCCATGATAGCCATGAAGCTCATCACGGTTGAGAGATCTTTTGTTGAGGAGCACTATGAAGATCATTCTTAGAAACCATTATTTACTGGGCTTTTAGAGTACATTATGTCTGGTCCGGCTATGGCAATGGTATAGGAAGTTAAAAATGCGGTGTTGATTGGTCGTAAAATCATCAGTGCAACTAACCCATTAGAGTCTGCATCTGGAACAATTCATGGTGACTATGCCATCGTGGTTGGCAGGTAATCCTTATAACAAAACCTTTGCAATATCAGTAGCTGGATTCATTCTATTAATTAATAATACTCAAGCATGGTCGGGTAATACCTAAGTCGGAAACATATGTAATTACATGCTTATCCTTTTTATTACAGATTTTGCTTTATAGAATCTAGTAAGTTATGTCACTTTGATTGTTCTCTCTCATGTTAGTGTGTGATTGGAAAGCATGATTGTGTGTGCATTTATAAAGTAAAAAAGTTATTTTTGCTTCATTGTCACTGGTGAAATTCACATGTATAAATAATTTCATTTTATTTTATTTTATTTTTCTTCTTAAAAAAAACATAGATTAGTGTTAAGCAAATGTGAATGTATAGATGTTACATTTTTCTCCATAGATACATGAGTACAATAACAGGAATAAGTGAATTAGATCTGATAAGGCGGAAAAATTTGCAATGGTGAAATTTACAGGTCAGATTTGTAGTTCTCATGATTGACTTGCGATTTTTAAGCTGCACAAACTTTGGTATTAAATTTTATTTCTATGTTACTAGATGAATAGGTAGGATGGGATTAGGGCCGTCAATTTCTAACACGACCCGATACACGACTCGTAACCCATATGGAAAAAACCCGAACCAGCCCGGTCCATTTATAAAAGGGTCAATTTTGCGTCAACACGCTCTGACCCGTTTAATAAATGGGTGGGTTTTGGGTTGACTCAAAACCCTTTTGACCCGCCATGACCCGTTTAATATAAATATATTTTTATTCATCATATCACAGTGCAATTATGCATACATGGATCGAGCTGAGCCTGTTAGACTTAGGGTTGTTGCTTTTATTTACTATCTTTGTGAATTTTGCATACAAACACAATTACGGATTATCCAAGTTTACATTTTACACCAAGCCGCCACTATGTTCAGACTTCAGAATTTCCACTTTCCTTTTCTTTCTTTTTTCATTGTCAACTATCTCAAGCTTAGGGTTTCAAATAGACAAGTGGAAAAGCAACGATGCCAGATCGGCAATAGCGCCAGATCGAAGAACATCGGCATCAACCTTAGATCAACGACATCAGATCGATAGATTTGACATGCCATCAGATCGGTTAGTTTTTTTTCGATTTTACTATTTCTTTTAGACTTGCGAGGCACTGAAATGAAAAATCTTTTGGATTGCATTTGTTTCAATGAAAAATCATTATCTGATTCGAAGAGAAGTCGAACTTGGTATAGTTTTTTAATGTGCTTGAATATAGTTTTTTTAGTTTTCTTAAATAAATGGGTTACATAGGTCGGGTCAAGTCAACTCGTTTATAAACGGGTTGGGTTCAGGTTGAGAAAATATGACCCGTTTAATAAACGTGTTGACCTGACCCGTTTAAGAATTGACCCGAACCTGAGTTGACCCGACACGACCCATTGACAGCTCTAGACGGGATGAGTCTCCAACTGGTGATAAGTGCAACCGAGTTTCTCCATGGAGATCGAACATATAGCAGCTCCTTGTTTCATTTGTCGTCCACCTTTTTTCAGATCAAAACTCCCAAGACAGCTAGGAATTCCAGGTCGGTGTTGGTACTAATTAAGTTTTTGAAACACAACTTCTCATCATTATTCAATAGAAATACATATAAAGAATGTTATAAATATGCATAATATTATAATTGCATAATTTCTTAGCAAGGTACCAAAAATAGAAAATGGTTTGTGCATTATAGGTTTAGTAAGTTAATGTGAAAGAGGTACGCATGAACCACTGGATTAAAACAATACTTGCTAGCAAAAATGTACGCATTAGAAATATGACTATAGGTTGTTTTAATCTGGCCTGACTACTATGGGTTATTTGGATGTTCAATTTAAAAAAAAAATCCAATGTCTTTCCATTTCAGCTTATTAAATTTTTTGTTTTCGTAGACAAGCTTATTTGGAAGCGAGGTCTTTTGTATGCAAGTAGATTAGATCTTTTTGGAAACAGGTGATTGCATAATATCCATGGATTATTTGATGAAAAAAAAGGCTTTGAGAAGTTGAAGTTCTTAGTGATGCATTTGTTACTTGCAGACTTTAAATATGGATTATGTTTTGTCTTTTGTGTACTCAAATTGACATAAATATGGAATTGAAAACATATGTATTTAAATTGGTAAGTCACATATTGAAATTATTTTCTGTTAGTTGATTTTTTTTTGTTATCATGAATATGCATTATATTCGCTAATTATTATATTTTTCGTTCATACATTGCTCGTTAATTTTTTATGAAGATTCATTTTGACTGCTATTATTAAAACATATGATCTGTAAAGAATTTAGCAATACTATAACATTTTGATTTAATTGTGCCATCTAGCCGTTATCGAATAAATATGTTGTAGCAGCTATACCGTATTATAAAGTTTCTCACTTTCATTGAGATCTAGATGTATTATAGCGGTGAGAATGAGCTATTGTATTTAAGCAACATAGCAGCAAATTTATGCTATAAAACCATGATCTTTTATAGCGGTTGTTTCTGCATTATAAATATTCAACAGTTTTTCATAACATTTCAATATACAATGTTTATCGAACCGCTATAATACCGATTAGTAGCATGTGACGGCCCGCCCTGCACCAACCTGCATTTCCTCCGAAAGTGCGTTGTACACATGCCCGACTAGCACGGGACGGTCGTCAGAAGAAAGGAAAGAAGGGAACGAACTAATCAAGAACCTATAGAATGTCTCACAGCGCATGGAGTAAAATATAATAATAATAACATACTTGACATAAAACAGGTGAGACAGTGCATAAGCTGATAACTAAAATCAACATCAACATCAGAGCAGCGGAAATCCAAATACAGCTTATTACAACTTTTCAAATTTACTGTCTCTAAACAAAAGAAAGCTAAAGTAGAAGATGCACCACCAATGCCCAAGCAGTGATCTTCAACAACACAGGGAGAATACTATATATATTACGTAGAAGCCTCCTGCTCGTCTCCGGATCATCTACCAGTGCATCACCAGCTAACCTGTCTCTAGTCTGCTCGTGTGAGCACCCAGAGTAATAAGAGGAGACATAAAACTCTGGGTCAGACATAAAGCCTGGTATGAGCGATAAGCATCTAAACAGAACAATAACAGGTATACTAAACCATACCTGAACCTGGACCTGCAACCAAAGAGTTAGTACCACATACCGTACAGTACTCTGAGGTGCCATAATAAATAGTGTAAAGAATACGGGGGTGGGGTGTGTATGTCATAATGATAGCAAACAAATCAACCATAGCAACCATCCTCACATCTCTCACTCGGTGCGTAAAGCATACGATGTCCACCACTGTCAATCACTAGACCTATTGAAGTAGTGACGGAGTTCGACTTGTACAACTACTGCTACTACCAAGCTTACTACATGGAGTCATAACCAAATCTTTACAAATGACCCCACTTCATTGGTCTATAGCCCTCTAGTCGTACCTAGGCCATTGCTGCCCTGAATCCGTTCACGTACTTCCCATACATAGTGATCCAAAGTCATAAACATCGACTGCCCCTTGGCACACGTCCCGCAGCAAAGCCCAATCATGAAGTGAACTCATTGGTTCCCAACTGGATCCTGAGCTCTAACTTCCCATATTGGGCTACCTTTGCATCTCGGGTTATTGGTCAATACTGGGTCGGGTCGAGTTCCCCTCCTAGCCATCGGTTCGGGTCGGGTCCTCTACTTTGAATTGGCTCTGTTCGTAGTCTTCCCCTGTAGCGGTTCGGTTCGGGTCCAGAGCGTTGCATCGGTTCGGGTCGGGCGTTCCACTTCGGGTCGGGTCGGGCCGGGTGTCCTCCTCCGGGTCGGGTCGGGTGCTAACTCCCTTCCAGTTCATGCTTCCGCTCCGATCCGCTCCCTCATTCTTCACGTGCTCCGATCCGATCCCTCCTTCTTCATCTGATCCGATCCTAGTTCAATTAGCGCGGCCTTTCTTCTTGCCAGTTCTCCCAAGTGTCAAGTTCCGATCCGAGCCCTTCGTCCCTAAGTCGATCCGATCCCCAGCTTAACCAACATGGCCTTCCTTGTTGCCAAGCCTCTTTTGTGCCAGACTCCAGTTCGGGTCGGGTTCCTTGCCCAGGTCTCCAATCCGATCCGTGCCCATATCCGATCCGATCTGAAACCCGGCACAACTTTCTGCAACTTTTTCCAGCAACTTGTTTACGCCATTCGATGACGTTTTCGACAAATCTAACTATACTAATCAATCACAAATCATGTCAAACAGTCATAGTAGCATAGCAAACTAACCACAAACACCAAAACAATGAATTTACATGTCAAAATAGATCAAATATACCCAAAACCCCATAATTTCCCTTAAGCATGTTTAAGCAAAACTAATCATAGGGTTAACAAAACTTAATCAAATTCAACCAAATTCCTACCAGAGGCATAAAATATTATTTTCGAATTTATAGACATTTTTCCAGAATTTATTAGTGTATAAATTCGCTAATCTTCACTAATTACCCTTAATTAACTGTAATTAGTGTCAAAACGATGCTAATCACTCACCTTTGCCACAAAATAAAACACCAAATCTGAAATACTCTCTGTTTGGGTCGAATTCCTATGTATCGCAGCAGCTCCAACCTTGCTCTGTTGCTATTTGGCCTTGTTTTGATGTAGTTTATGCTTAATCTTCACTAA
This sequence comes from Allium sativum, assembly GCA_030737875.1. NCBI lineage: Eukaryota > Viridiplantae > Streptophyta > Magnoliopsida > Asparagales > Amaryllidaceae > Allium > Allium sativum. The sequence goes on from CM060922.1 coordinate 611,910,682, forward strand.
AAATGTGTCTTGGAGTGGTTTTAGAGGATGGAAGCCATTACTAAGGTCTCAGGAAGGTTTGTGGCGGCTCAAAACTGAAATAAAAGTGATTTCCTAACCCTAATCAGCCTTCCTATGCCTCTAAACCCGAAATTCCCCTCTGGGCCTAGCTGCTAATCACCCGGTTAAGCCCAATTAAGCTGTTTTTCACCATCTAAAACTTGTTTCAGCCATATCTCCCAAACGGTGAGTCCATTTGGCTAATGTGACCACTCTACGGAATTGTAAACCATCATCTGGAGCCAATGGAAGTGGTTTCAGGTCAAAATTCCTTTCCAGTCAGTTATGGCCAAAACAGTGCCAACTAGGGGTAAAATGGTCATTTAAGAATTGGGAAAAATCATGAACATGGGAAATGACACCAATAGTCGTCTCCCAAAGTTACATGACCATATGACTTCGTATGTGAAAGAAATAAATATTCTACGATCCTATGATGCGTAGAATGCGGGTCGTTACACTCTCCCCCCTTAAGAAATTTCGTCCCCGAGATTCCTTAACCTAAAACATACAAATGATCCCGCTTGCCTAACAACCACATACAACAATCAAACATGCAAAACAAGCAAACAAGCCTATCCTAGCATGCGGAAAACTAAATCGAAGTCAAAATCTTACAAGGCAAAGAGTTCTGGATAAGTCTTCCTAATGTTCTCCTCTGTCTCCCCAGTACAATCATTCTCGTCCTCGCCCCACTGAAACTTGACTAGCTTCACCGCCTTCCTTCGAAGTTGTTTCATGTCATGCTCGACAATACGGGTCAGCTTGCGGTTCCCAACCACCTCGGGTTCTATTTCGAAATCCTCTAACTGATCAGGTGAAATAGTCTTATCTGGGTCATGAACGAACTTCCTTTGTTGGGAAACATGAAATACATTGTGAACTCCCGCCATCTTCTCTGGTAAGTTAACTCTATATGCCAAATTCCCGACTAGTTCAAGAACAGGGAATGGGCCAACAAATCTTGGTGCCAACTTGCCTCTCCTGCCAAATCGTATTACGCTCTTCAACGAAAAAATCTTGACAAACACCAAGTCACCAACGGAGAATTTTAAGTCACTTCTCCTCTTATCAGCATAACTCTTCTGCCTATCTTGGGCAGCCTTCATTCGTTGTGGAATGATCTTGATTTTATCTGAAGTTTCCCTCACCACATTTGGTCCAAGCATAAACTTCTCGCCAGTCTCAATCCAACATGATGGTGAGTTGCACGGTCTTCCGTACAAAGCTTCATATAGAGCCATACCGATACTGGATTGGTAGCTATTATTATATGCAAACTCTACTAGATGCAAATGGTCATCCCATGATCCACCAAAATCCAATATACATGCTCTCAAGAGATCTTCCAAAATACGATTCACCCTCTCCGTCTGACCGTCGGTCTGAGGATGATATGCGGTACTGAGATGTAACTCTGACCCTAGAGCCTCTTGTAAGCTCTTCCAAAACCCACTAGTGAACAACGGGACTCAGTCACTCACAATGCTTTTAGGTACTCCATGAAATCTCACTACCCACTTCATATACAGTTCTGCCAACTTGGTTGCCGTTCTGGTCGATTTGACTGGTATAAATCTTGCACTTTTAGTCAATCGGTCCACAATCACCCAAATGCTATCATGTCCTGATCTAGTTCTTGGTAAACCATCGATGAAATCCATCGAGACTTGTTCCCATTTCCATTCGGGAATTTCTAATGGTTGTAACAACCCACTAGGCTTCTTTTGCTCGGCTTTAACTAGCTGGCTATTCATGCATTTGGATATAAACCTCCCAATGTCTCTTTTCATCCCTTCCCAGTAGTAGGTCTGCTTCATGTCTCGATACATCTTGTTACCACCGGGGTGTATAGTCAGTTTTGAGTGATGACATTCTCTAAGCACTTCATCTCTCAATCCATTTACATTGGGTACGACTAGTCTTCCATACTTTCTAAGCCATCCATCTCAATCAAGCCCATACTTGTTCATCTCCTCATCGATACCCATCTCCAACTTGGAGATGATTTCCAATAGGTTAGGATCGTCCCTCTGACTAGAGCCGATCCGCTCAATCAAAGTGGGTTTGACCGTCAAACTTGCTAACATTTATGGATTCAATTCGCACTTTGGTCTGAAATCATACCCAGCGATGTACTCCAGTTGCTTCCATTCTAGAAACATAGCCCCTAAGTGTGACGGCCCGCCCCGCACCAGCCTGCATTTCCTCCAAAAGTGCGCTGTACACATGCCTGACTAGCACGGGACGGTCGTCAGAAGAAAGGAAAGAAGGGAACGAACTAATCAAGAACCTGTGGAATGTCTCACAGCACATGGAATAAAATATAATATTAATAATATACTTGACATAAAACAGGTGAGACAGTACATAAGCTGATAATTAAAATCAACATCAACAACAGAGCAGCAGAAATCCAAAATACAGCTTATTACAACTTTCCAAATTTACTGTCTCTAAACAAAAAAAAGCTAAAGTGGAAGATGCACCACTAATGCCCAAGCAGTGATCTTCAACAACACAAGGAGAATACTATATATATATATATTACGTGGAAGCCTCCTGCTTGTCTCCGGATCATCAACCCGTGCATCTCCAGCTAACCTGTCTCTAGTCTGCTTGTGTGAGCACTCAGAGTAATAAGATGAGACATAAAACTCTGGGTCAGACATAAAGCCTGGTATGAGCGATAAGCATCTAAACAGAACAATAACAGGTATACAAAACCATACCTGAACCTGGACCTGCAACCAAAGAGTTAGTACCACATACCGTACAATACTCTAAGGTGCCATAATAAATAGTGTAAAGAATACGGGGGTGAGGTGTGCATGTTATAATGATAACAAACCAATCAACCATAGCAACCATCCTCACATCCCTCACTCAGTGCGTAAAGCATACGATGTCCACCACTGTCAATCGCTACACCCATTGAAGTAGTGACGGAGTTCGACTTGCACAACTACTGCTACTACCAAGCTTACCATGTGGAGTCATGACCAAATCTTTACAAATGACCCCACTTCATTGGTTTATAGCCCTTTAGTTGTACCTAGGCCATTGCAGCCCTGAATCCGTTCATGTACTTCCCATGCATAGTGATCCAAAGTCATAGACATCGATAGCCCCTTGGCACACGTCCCGCAGCAAAGCCCAACTCATGAAGTGAACTCGTCGGTTCCCAACTGGATCCTGAGCTCTAACTTCCATTTGGACTATCTTTGCATCTCGGGTCTCTGTCATCACCGGATCGGTTCGGATCCCCTCTTAGCCATCGGTTCGGTTCGGCCTTTAGCTCCCCATCATCAACGCGGTGTGGTTCGTGGCGTCCATCTGGCAGTGGTTCGGATCGGCCTCCTCCAAGCACACCGGTTCGGGTTGCACTTCTGCTCACGAGTGGTTCGGATCGTGGTCACCTCACTGGGTCGGTTCGGGCTCCTCTATTCAAGTCAGTCCATTGGGTTCGGGTCACCTCTTCGTGAAGCAACACAGATCGTCTCGCGAAGTCTTGATCGGATCGGCACCATCGGATCGGAGTCCCCCACAAAAGCAAGTCAGATCGGTCGCTATCATGGGATCGTGGTCTTTAAGCATCGACGGCTCGGGTCGCGCCATCGGTTCGGATCGCCCTTACTTCCACCGATCTGGTCCGGTTCGGGCTGATTTCCTGCAGTTCTTCCAGCAAGCAGTTTACGCCATTCGACGGCGTTTTTGACAAATCTAACACTTCTAATCAATCATAAAACACACCATAGAGTCATATCAACATGTAATAGCAACCACAAACAGCAAAACAACAATCCAAATGAATCAAAATGGATCAAAAGTGGCTAAAACCTCACATTTACCCATAATCCCTCTTAATCATGTTTAAGCACATACTTAGCAAAACTTAATCAAATCGTCCAAATTTTCTAACAGAGGCATAAAACATGTAACACCCCGCCTCCGCTAGGGTCACTCGCAAAGGAATGCACTAGCTTTAGAGGGGCATTATTGGTAAACATGCACAGAAATATCACAAGACAGAACATATATAAATAGCGGAAGTAAAATCAAACTTTCATAACATGAATAAATAAGGTCTAAAGCCTTTTACATCAGAGTACATCAAAACCTTTCTTGCAATAGTAAAGAAGCATAAAGACTTTTTAATAAAATATTTCCCCCAAATAAAGCAGTAAAGTAGCCATAGCCAAGAAAGTCCAAGCCATCCATGATGACCTTCAAACAGAAGAAGTCCGAACTAAACAGCATTGTTTCCTTCCTGCAACCTGGGGGGGGGGGGGGAACGGAAGAAAAGAGGCAAAACAAAACGGGTCAGTCAAAAAGACTGAGTAAGTCCTATCTACTTCCAGTATAAAAACAGGTAAAGGTAACATGGCATGCATAAACTGAAAGTAAACATAAGGATAACTACAAGATAGATAAACTAAACCAGGGTAGCCGGTTGACTACTGTGGCAAGGTGAACTAAGGTATCATGACAAACTACGGTGTTATGATAAGTCAAGGTATCACATCACCAGACCTCTATCGAGTACATTATCCCAAGGTATCTTCCCCATCTAACATTCCACGGGATCTATTATGTGTATTCTTCCTAGTTCTAACAGATATAACTGCTCTGCACCCTCCGTACCAGTATCCCAGCCTTGTTATGCGTTAACCAGGGATGTCCCTTACTCAAAGTCATGTGATGGTATATCGCATGTATGGGTTACTCAAATCATATGCTTCTTTTCATGTACATAGGTTCAGTCCTTTGCCGTACCTCGTACGGGCTTCCTCATGTCGTATTACCCTTGAAATCGTTGGACTGTCACCCTTGTTCTAGCTAGGCTCTTCCATATGAATCATCGTTTGAACTACTAGGACTTACGCCACCTAGCCCCACTAGGGATTACGCTTACCTATTGCACGCTTCCGTATTTCGGTTTGGGTTAAACCACCTAGGCCACTAGGGATTACGTTAACCCCCAACCGCGCCCCTTTTTCCCCCGCATCCATCGTGAATCGTTTTCTATTACTGTACGCACGTGTAACACATCGTGCCACCCGAGTCCAGTCACAGGGCAAACCAAGAAGTACAGGACTCGGTCGGGAGCTTTAGATTTATCTGCCGATGCAGATACTAAGGTCTGCTTTTCTACACGTGGCTATGGTCCCTCGAGACCCCTCCCTCAACTAGTGAAAGGCAACACAAGAGAAAATCTTGCATGAGAACTACACTCCGGCCAGCCCACATCCTACGGCCTACCTCACCCATAATTAGATAGCAATTATGGTCTGTTGGGTGTTCCCTGCCTTTCCGTACGTATACGCTTGACTCAAGATGGTAGATGACCGACGAACTTGCTATCTCGGGCACCTATGTATTCGTCGACTCACTGCTATCCACCCCAGTCTTTAGGTCGCTCGCATAGCAACCAAGGCATATTCTTGGTTCTTCTACCGCAGACCTCAACCTCCCGTGAGCCTAGTATAATGACCTGGCAGCTCACGGAGGGATCCCAAGAATATCCTCACGTTCCTCGAAGCCGCTGCTTTGTTACCCAGTTCGTTGGAGCCTTTATCTAAATCAGATAGCCTGCTCCTCCACGCATACTTAAACGTTGACCTAACGTGTCGGGTTACTAATCTGTCTATGAAGTGGTCCAGATTCCTTTGACTAAGAATTATTACTTAGTTTCCTTTAACTAAGGTTTACCACTTAGCCTTATTCCCATTACCCTTGTTAACTATGGTTATTCACCTAATCCTCCGAATTAGGGTTTATCTAATGAGTTAAGTGTCACTTAAGTTCATAACTTAGCCCGTCTACAAACCATGTCAAAATTGGCTAAGTATCCAAGTCCAAGACTTAACCCTACAAACCATGTGTCAAGTTGGCTAAGTATATCAAGCAATCCATAACTTAACCTCGTCTAATTATCACTTTAGATTGGTTAATTATATAAATTAACTTGACCTTGTCAAATTACCGAGTCAAATCGGTTAAGCGTCATTAGGCAAATCAAGTTACTTAACCTACCCAAGCTTATTATGTTTTGTTAAGTATCATTAGCCTAACCAAATTACTTAACCCATTTGTCCATATCATATTTGGTTAAGCCTCATTAATCAATTTAACTTAACCCTATTATGTAGCATTAATTATTTAATGCACCCCAACCTCTCACATTAGACTTTGTTGTGGTTACTAGTTAAGCCGGGCGGGTCCGGGTAGATTTACACCACAACTTGGTCTAACCTCGGGTTCAAGCACAACATGACCAACTTCTCACATTGAGTCCTATTGTTTGCAACTACTAGTTAGGCCGGTCGGTTCCGGGTAGTTTTACGTTGCAAACTCAACCCAACCTCGAGTTGGCCACTTTCATGTTTAATCTAGTATCATGTTCATAGTTAAGTTTTCAAGCAATTGGGTAGACCTAACTTAATAGGTAAATTCCCAATGGGTAGACCTAACTTAATAGGTAAATTCCCAAGCTTATGTTTTTATGCATACTTACATGTCAACTTCCATGTTGCATTACAAGTTATGTTTTCAAGTATACACCCGTCATATTTAACGTTACACGTTATCAAGTTCATACCCATTTACCCAAATTATGGTTCATGTCGAGTTTAGCTCGCCTATCATGTTTTCATGCAACTTCGAGTTAAGTTTTTCATGCTATATTCACGCTTGTCTAACCTCAACCCAAATCGTGTTCCAACGCAAGAATGGACGAGTCACATCGTAGAGATACTATGCGACACAATGACCCCAAACATGCATAGTATCATGAGAGTTTGGCTCAAAACATGCATAGATTCACAATGGTTTGGCCACAAGCATGCATAACATGAGAAGAAAAGGAAATGGGCCATAAGTATGCATAATGTCATCACGGATTTGGCCGCAAACTTGCATGTTAACATTTGGGGTTTGGGTTCATAAACATGCATAAGCCCCAAAACCGAATCTTAGCCAATGTTTCTCTAGTAAAAATGGTCCCTAAAGGTTCATGCTAGTATTTCATGCACAAAGATCCAAACTTGCAAGTTAAACTAGGTTATGCATAGCATGCGAGGCATGATTAAGTCACCCACATAGCCTAAAACCATAAACATGAACACAAGAGGCAAGGTAAGGTTCCTATAGGTTCGCATAATCATGTTTAGCCTCATTTTATCCCATGTCATTATCAAAACTACCGTTTCCATCTAAAAGTAGCTAGAACTTACATAGTTAGGCCTAGGGAAAGAGGCATGAATCACCTTGGCTAAGAAAGGTGCCTCCTTTGTTGAAGAATCGTCATGAAACCCGCATAGCAACGATGATCTTCCTTCCATTTGGTGTAGCTAGCTTGCACTACTTGATTTGAACCCGATTTGAGTGCTTAGGCTTTAGGAAAATGGAATGGAGGCCATGATCACTTGGCATTTGGGCAGCACTTCGTGGAGAGGGTGAGTTATGAGGGTTTAGGGGGGGCTTAGGGGTGTTTTTATAGAGATTAGGAGTGTTTTAAGCCATAGGATTAGATCTAGGATAGATTAGGACCATCAGATCTCGGAAGCTTCCAGAATCAGGCTAAGTACCAGACCAGGTTAGCCAAATAGGTGTGGCAGGCAAGTTGCCCCCGACCACCCCCTGTCGACAGGCAAGTCGACAGGGCTGTCGACTTGGTCTGGGCCCAAGTCGACAGGCCTGTCGACAGCCCTGTCGACATGGCCTAGGCGGGGAAAATTCCCGCCTAGCCCCAGATCTGGTTTTCAAACCTATTTCCGAATTTCAAATTCTCTGAAATCTTCTTTGGGCCTTTAACGGGTCATACGGACTCCGATTTTCGAAAACTCGGACTCTATTTCGCGTATTTTTCCGAGACGAACGCAATGGGGAATCCCGTTTACCTTAATTCTAGAAGTATAAACAGAACATCTTTTATCTCCATACTTTACTGGTTTATATGCTTTGCGTATCATCGTATACGTATGTAAATTTCTTACTTTTTAAAATGTAAACATACGGGGTGTCACATCCTCCCACCCTTAAAGAATTTCGTCCCCGAAATTCAATAGTAGTAGGATTTATGTCCCCATATTAGCATCCAGAAGTGTTCAGACAATTGTTGCAAACATGTGCACATGTGCAAAAGTGAATCACATCGTAGAAAAATATGTATGCCTAACTTGTGGTACCACCTACATGAATGCAATTTCTTAAAAATTTCTTTTTTAAACCATGATGCTCTCATCCTAAATATACTTGCAGTTCTATATGAATGCAAAAATTTGAAAAAGTAATTTCATCCAAATTTTTCCCACCCTTATAAAATAAGAGTGAAGTTCATCCAATTTGAGCATCCAGAATCATACCATCCATTATTAATTTAGAAAAATCTAATTTTCTAAATTTTTATGTAACGGAGAGATATCCCGTTTTGTTGTTTTCATTGTTCTTCGTTATCAAACATTATCATTCAATATTTCATTAGACACAACAAATTGCGTAAACAAACAACGTACAAACTTTATTAAGATAGTTTTAGTACATCGTTACAACTAGACAACAAAAGGAACAGCTAAACAATACTGAAAATAAAATACTGTCCTACGGATAACTGATAGAGGTCAATCCTGATGGAAATAGCTACGGATGAGCTCCTCTAAGCTGTCAAGCCTCTCTTCCTGCCGTAGGTTCCCTTGCCTAAGCTCTAACTGTAGGTCTTGCATCCCAGCCCCCAACTGGTCATAAGAGGAACTCATATCCTGAAGCATCTGCTGCTGTGTCTGAGCCATGGCTACCTGTGACTCCAGCGTCTGCTGCTGTGACCTCAAAATATCCTGGTGGCTCCTCATCAAGCGAGCCTGCTGCTGTGAAACATATCTCAGCTCGGTCCTCCAGTCTGGATCCCTAGTAGCCCATGGATCCCAGGCACCTGTATCCGGAGCCCCCTGTGCCGGGGCCTGATAAGGCCAGGCTCCATCCCCAGCCTGCTCACCCTCGTGCTGTGGTGCCTGATGGGGCTCCTCAAACTGTCCAAACTGGCCATTATGTGGCTCTTCCTCTTGCTCCTCCTCCTCCTCTTCACCCTCATCTTCTTCCTCTTCTTCCGATCCCTCATGCTCCATAGGTTGTGGCTCCTCTTGCAGCTCATGCATGTTTATACTCATTCTCCCTAGTGCAGCTTCATAACGATAACAGAGGGGTGGTTAGAGAGTGCCACATAATCCTCATCATGCAAATCCACCCCGAACCAGCGGAAAACTATGGTCCATAAATTCCCAAAACAAATGTTGGAGTGCCTTGCTGCCCTAAAGATCTGGTACTGCTGAAAGATGGTTCTCGCCCAGTTTATTTGTATGCCCCTAAAAATAGCATAAGTAGCGGCCTTAACAACTACTGGGACTCTGTCAAACCCATGATTCTGCCCCGCAATATTATATTGCAATATCCTGATCACAAACCTAGCTAGGGGGCGCAAATGCGTACTATCCCATTGCCTATCCAGCCCATTAAAAAAAATCCTTCCCCACACATTCAAATCATCCATCTCCAGGTCATTTATATCAAGTCCCGTACCCCGGATATTCAAAATTTCCCCAAATTGGACCTCATTCATAAATATATGGGTACCCTTAACCCATGAACCATAAGTTATCAACCCATTATCATCCACATCAATTTGCAAACGAGCATCAAAAAGTCTTACCATACGCTTGTAGCCTCTCCTCTCGGCTGTGTGCGTATCCAGAATATGAATAAGACCCGCATTAACAAACAAGCTTTCCACGGCGGTTCCCGCAAAATCCGCAAACCTCACCGGTCGGCCTAGAAGCAAATTCCTAGTGGCAAGCTGCATGTAGTGCTCAATTATCCCTGGTTGCTCGTCACACCACTCAACCTCTTGCACGGTTAGTTGAGGGTAAATCTCGTAGGGATTGGGTTGATTGGCCATGGCGATTTAAACACGAATTGGAAGAGGGGAATTATAGATCCGGATGGAGAGGGTCTCTAGCTTCGATTTGAGTTTAATTTTATGAAGAACGGTGGAGAAACGAGGTGATGGGAGGTGGTGGAGTTGGGGAATTTTCGGTTTCGGCTGGGAGGGAAGGAGAAGAGAATTGGGGGTTATGAGCTGAAGCTCTCGGCCTTCGGGCTTTTATATTTTTTTGTCCTGCAGGCTCGTCGTGTCGACAGCCCTGTCGACAGGGTGGGGCATGTCGACAGCCCTGTCGACTGGCCCCTCTTTTTTTTTTTTTTTTCTTTCTTTCTTGCCCTGCCACCCTTCCATTTCCTTACTTCCTCCTAACTTACTCCATTTTCTCAAGAACTATTTCCCCACCATAAAGAAAACACTTTTCTAACTCAAAAACTACTTGTGACCACAGCCGACATGACTATCGATGGGAGAGAGAAGGAAAGATGAAAAAAAAGAGGATTCCAACTAAGGAAACAAGGACATTGCTAATGGCTTTTGGGGAATAACTTTTTAAAACAAAGTTTTTCTTGAAAAAAAAATGCTTCTTTGTAAACGGTTTTTCGAAAAATTTCAGAAGGTCTTTTAAAACTTTTGCCTAGCCTGGTAACCTTCTGCTCTGATACCAAATGTAACACCCCGCCTCCGCTAGGGTCACTCGCAAAGGAATGCACTAGCTTTAGAGGGGCATTATTGGTAAACATGCACAGAAATATCACAAGACAGAACATATATAAATAGCGGAAGTAAAATCAAACTTTCATAACATGAATAAATAAGGTCTAAAGCCTTTTACATCAGAGTACATCAAAACCTGTCTTGCAATAGTAAAGAAGCATAAAGACTTTGTAATAAAATATTTCCCCCAAATAAAGCAGTAAAGTAGCCATAGCCAAGAAAGTCCAAGCCATCCATGATGACCTTCAAACAGAAGAAGTCCGAACTAAACAGCATTGTTTCCTCCCTGCAACCTGGGGGGGGGGAAACGGAAGAAAAGAGGCGAAACAAAATGGGTCAGTCAAAAAGACTGAGTAAGTCCTATCTACTTACAGTATAAAAACAGGTAAAGGTAACATGACATGCATAAACTGAAAGTAAACATAAGGATAACTACAAGATAGATAAACTAAACCAGGGTAGCCGGTTGACTACTGTGGCAAGGTGAACTAAGGTATCATGACAAACTACGGTGTTATGATAAGTCAAGGTATCACATCACCAGACCTCTATCGAGTACATTATCCCAAGGTATCTGCCCCGTCTAACATTCCACGGGATCTATTATGTGTATTCTTCCTAGTTCTAACAGATATAACTGCTCTGCACCCTCCGTACCAGTATCCCAGCCTTGTTATGCGTTAACCAGGGATGTCCCTTACTCAAAGTCATGTGATGGTATATCGCATGTATGGGTTACTCAAATCATATGCTTCTTTTCATGTACATAGGTTCAGTCCTTTGCCGTACCTCGTACGGGCTTCCTCATGTCGTATTACCCTTGAAATCGTTGGACTGTCACCCTTGTTCTAGCTAGGCTCTTCCATATGAATCATCGTTTGAACTACTAGGACTTACGCCACCTAGCCCCACTAGGGATTACGCTTACCTATTGCACGCTTCCGTATTTCGGTTTGGGTTAAACCACCTAGGCCACTAGGGATTACGTTAACCCCCAATCGCGCCCCTTTTTCCCCCGCATCCATCGTGAATCGTTTTCTATTACTGTACGCACGTGTAACACATCGTGCCACCCGAGTCCAGTCACAGGGCAAACCAAGAAGTACAGGACTCGGTCGGGAGCTTTAGATTTATCTGCCGATGCAGATACTAAGGTCTGCTTTTCTACACGTGGCTATGGACCCACGAGACCCCTCCCTCAACTAGTGAAAGGCAACACAAGAGAAAATCTTGCATGAGAACTACACTCCGGCCAGCCCACATCCTACGGCCTACCTCACCCATAATTAGATAGCAATTATGGTCTGTTGGGTGTTCCCTACCTTTCCGTACGTATACGCTTGACTCAAGATGGTAGATGACCGACGAACTTGCTATCTCGGGCACCTATGTATTCGTCGACTCACTGCTATCCACCCCAGTCTTTAGGTCGCTCGCATAGCAACCAAGGCATATTCTTGGTTCTTCTACCGCAGACCTCAACCTCCCGTGAGCCTAGTATAATGACCTGGCAGCTCACGGAGGGATCCCAAGAATATCCTCACGTTCCTCGAAGCCGCTGCTTCGTTACCCAGTTCGTTGGAGCCTTTATCTAAATCAGATAGCCTGCTCCTCCACGCATACTTAAACGTTGACCTAACGTGTCGGGTTACTAATCTGTCTATGAAGTGGTCCAGATTCCCTTGACTAAGAATTATTACTTAGTTTCTTTAACTAAGGTTTACCACTTAGCCTTATTCCCATTACCCTTGTTAACTATGGTTATTCACCTAATCCTCCGAATTAGGGTTTATCTAATGAGTTAAGTGTCACTTAAGTTCATAACTTAGCCCGTCTACAAACCATGTCAAAATTGGCTAAGTATCCAAGTCCAAGACTTAACCCTACAAACCATGTGTCAAGTTGGCTAAGTATATCAAGCAATCCATAACTTAACCTCGTCTAATTATCACTTTAGATTGGTTAATTATATAAATTAACTTGACCTTGTCAAATTACCGAGTCAAATCGGTCAAGCGTCATTAGGCAAATCAAGTTACTTAACCTACCCAAGCTTATTATGTTTTGTTAAGTATCATTAGCCTAACCAAATTACTTAACCCATTTGTCCATATCATATTTGGTTAAGCCTCATTAATCAATTTAACTTAACCCTATTATGTGGCATTAATTATTTAATGCACCCCAACCTCTCATATTAGACTTTGTTGTGGTTACTAGTTAAGCCGGGCGGGTCCGGGTAGATTTACACCACAACTTGGTCTAACCTCGGGTTCAAGCACAACATGACCAACTTCTCACATTGAGTCCTATTGTTTGCAACTACTAGTTAGGCCGGTCGGTTCCGGGTAGTTTTACGTTGCAAACTCAACCCAACCTCGAGTTGGCCACTTTCATGTTTAATCTAGTATCATGTTCATAGTTAAGTTTTCAAGCAATTGGGTAGACCTAACTTAATAGGTAAATTCCCAATGGGTAGACCTAACTTAATAGGTAAATTCCCAAGCTTATGTTTTTATGCATACTTACATGTCAACTTCCATGTTGCATTACAAGTTATGTTTTCAAGTATACACCCGTCATATTTAACGTTACACGTTATCAAGTTCATACCCATTTACCCAAATTATGGTTCATGTCGAGTTTAGCTCGCCTATCATGTTTTCATGCAACTTCGAGTTAAGTTTTTCATGCTATATTCACGCTTGTCTAACCTCAACCCAAATCGTGTTCCAACGCAAGAATGGACGAGTCACATCGTAGAGATACTATGCGACACAATGACCCCAAACATGCATAGTATCATGAGAGTTTGGCTCAAAACATGCATAGATTCATAATGGTTTGGCCACAAGCATGCATAACATGAGAAGAAAAGGAAATGGGCCATAAGTATGCATAATGTCATCACGGATTTGGCCGCAAACTTGCATGTTAACATTTGGGGTTTGGGTTCATAAACATGCATAAGCCCCAAAACCGAATCTTAGCCAATGTTTCTCTAGTAAAAATGGTCCCTAAAGGTTCATGCTAGTATTTCATGCACAAAGATCCAAACTTGCAAGTTAAACTAGGTTATGCATAGCATGCGAGGCATGATTAAGTCACCCACATAGCCTAAAACCATAAACATGAACACAAGAGGCAAGGTAAGGTTCCTATAGGTTCGCATAATCATGTTTAGCCTCATTTTATCCCATGTCATTATCAAAACTACCGTTTCCATCTAAAAGTAGCTAGAACTTACATAGTTAGGCCTAGGGAAAGAGGCATGAATCATCTTGGCTAAGAAAGGTGCCTCCTTTGTTGAAGAATCGTCATGAAACCCGCATAGCAACGATGATCTTCCTTCCATTTGGTGTAGCTAGCTTGCACTACTTGATTTGAACCCGATTTGAGTGCTTAGGCTTTAGGAAAATGGAATGGAGGCCATGATCACTTGGCATTTGGGCAGCACTTCGTGGAGAGGGTGAGTTATGAGGGTTTAGGGGGGGCTTAGGGGTGTTTTTATAGAGATTAGGAGTGTTTTAGGCCATAGGATTAGATCTAGGATAGATTAGGACCATCAGATCTCGGAAGCTTCCAGAATCAGGCTAAGTACCAGACCAGGTTAGCCAAATAGGTGCGGCAGGCAAGTTGCCCCCGACCACCCCCTGTCGACAGGCAAGTCGACAGGGCTGTCGACTTGGTCTGGGCCCAAGTCGACAGGCCTGTCGACAACCCTGTCGACATGGCCTAGGCGGGGAAAATTCCCGCCTAGCCCCAGATCTGGTTTTCAAACCTATTTCCGAATTTCAAATTCTCAGAAATCTTCTTTGGGCCTTTAACGGGTCATACGGACACCGATTTTCGAAAACTCGGACTCTATTTCGCGTATTTTTCCGAGACGAACGCAATGGTGAATCCCGTTTACCTTAATTCTAGAAGTATAAACAGAACATCTTTTATCTCCATACTTTACTGGTTTATATGCTTTGCGTATCATCGTATACGTATGTAAATTTCTTACTTTTTAAAATGTAAACATACGGGGTGTCACAAAACATTATTTAAGAATTTCTAAACATTTTTCCAGATTTTATTTGTGTATAAATTCGCTAATTAACACTAATTACCCCTTAATCAACCGTAATTAGTGAGAAATCATGCAAATCACTCACCTTTGCCACAAAATAAAACACCAAATCTGAAATACTCTCTGTTTTGGTCGAATTCCTATGTATAGCAGCAGCTCCAACCTTGCTCTGTTGCTATTTGGCCTTGTGTTGATGTAGTTTAGGCTTAATCTTCACTAAAAATGTGTTTTAGAGTGGTTTTAGAGGATGGAAGCCATTACTAAGGTCTCAAGAAGGTTTGTGGCGGCTCAAAACTGAAATGAAAGTGACTTCCTAACCCTAATCAGCCCTCCTATGCCTCTAAACCCAAAATTCCCTCTGGGCCTAGCTGCTAATCACCCGGTTAAGCCCAATTAAGCTGTTTTTCGCCATCTGAAACTTGTTTCAGCCATATCTCCCAAACGGTGAGTCCGTTTGGCTATTATGACCACTCTACAGAAAGAGAAACCATCATCCGGAGCCAATGGAAGTGGTTTCAGGTCAAAATTCCTTTCCAGTCAAAAGTTATGGCCAAAACAGTACCAACGAGGGGTAAAATGGTCATTTAAAAATCGGGAAAAATCATGGACATGGGAAATGATCCCAATAGTCGTCTTCCAAAGTTACGTGACCATACGACCTCGTATGTGAAAGAAATAAATATCCTACGATCCTATGATGCGTAGAATACAGGTCGTTACACTCTTCCCCCTTAAGAAATTTCGTCCCCGAAATTCCTTAACCCAAAACATATAAAGGATCCCGCATGCCTAACAACCACATACAACAATCAAACATGAAAAACAAGCAAACAAGCCTATCCTAGCATGCGGAAAACTAAATCGAAGTCAAAATCTTACCAGGCAAAGAGTTCTGGATGTGTCTTCCTAATGTTCTCCTCTGTCTCTCTAGTACAATCATTCTCGTCCTCGCCCCACTGAACCTTGACTAGCTTCACCGCATTCCTTCGAAGTTGTTTCGTATCGTGCCCAACAATACGAATCGGCTTGCGGTTCCCAACCGCCTCGGGTTCTACTTCGAAGTCCTCTAATTGATCAGGTGAAGTAGTCACATCTGAGTCGTGAACGAACTTCCTTAGTTGGGAAACATGAAATACATTGTGAACTCCCGCCATTTTCTCTGGTAAGCCAACTCTATATGCCAAATTCCCGACTAATTCAAGAACAGGGAATGGGCCAACAAATCTTGGTGCTAATTTGCCTCTCCTGCCAAATCGTATCACGCTCTTCAACGGAGAGATCTTGACAAACACCAAGTCACCAACGGAGAATTTCAAGTCTCTTCTCCTCTTATCGGCATAACTCTTTTGCCTATCTTGAGCAGTTTTCATTCGTTGCTGAATGACCTTAATCTTATCTGAAGTTTCCCTCACCACATCTGGTCCAAGCACAAACTTCTCACCAGTCTCTATCCAACACGATGGTGAGTTGCACGGTCTTCCGTACAAAGCTTCAAACGGAGCCATACCGATACTGGATTGGTAGCTATTATTATATGCAAACTCTACTAGATGCAAATGGTCATCCCATGATCCACCAAAATCCAATATACACGCTCTCAAGAGATCTTCCAAAATACGATTCACCCTCTCCGTCTGACCGTCGGTCTGAGGATGATATGCGGTACTGAGATGTAACTCTGACCCCAGAGCCTCTTGTAAGCTCTTCCAAAACCCACTAGTGAACAACGGGTCTCGGTCGCTTACAATGCTTTTAGGTATTCCATGAAATCTCACTACCCACTTCATATACAATTCTGCCAACTTGGCTGTCGTTCTGGTCGATTTGACTAGTATAAATCTTGCACTTTTAGTCATTTGATCCACAACTACCCAAATGCTATCATGTCCCGATCTTGTCCTTGGTAAACCATAAATGAAATCCATCGAGACTTGCTCCCATTTCCATTCGGGAATTTCTAAGGGCTGTAACAACCCACTAGGCTTCTTTTGCTCGGCTTTAACTAGCTGGCAATTCATGCGCTTGGATATAAACTTCCCAACGTCTCTTTTCATCCCTTCCCAGTAGTAAGTCTGCTTCATATCTCGATACATCTTATTACCACCGGGGTGTATAGTCAGGTTTGAGTGATGAAATTATCTAAGCGCTTCATCTCTCAATCCATTGACAGTGGGTACAACAAGCTTTCCATTCTTTCTAAGCCATCCATCTCGATCAAGCTCATACTTGTTCATCTCCTCATCGATATCCATCTTTATCTTGGAGATGGTTTCCAATAGGTTAGGATCGTCCCTCTGACTAGAGCCGATCCGCTCAATTAAAGTGGGTCTGATCGTCAAACTTGCTAACATTTTTGGATCCAATTCGCACTTTGGTCTGAAATCAAACCCCGCGATATACTCCAGTTGCTTCCATTCTAGAAACATGGCCCCTAAACTGGCATGTCTTCTACTCAATGCATCAGCCACCGCATTGCCCTTTCCCGGTGTATATGCGATGTCGAAATCATAGGAAGCCAAGAATTCTAACCATCTCTATTGACGGAGATTCAGATCTTTCTGAGAGAAGAGATATTTCAACGACTTATGATCTGTAAACAGCTCAAATCTTTCTCCCACGAGATAGTGTCTCCACATCTTTAATGCGAACACGATCGCTGCCAATTCTAAATCATGGGTAGGGTATCTTCTCTCGTGCGGTTTCAACTGCCGACTTGCATAAGCTATTACCCTACCGACTTGCATCAATACAGCACCCAGTCCGGTACCACAGGCATCCGTGTATACCGTCATCTCTTCATTCCCCTTAGGAATGACTAACACTGGTGCGCTTGTCAACTTGTCTTTTAGACTCTTAAATGCATTCTCGCACCTTTCATCCCAGACAAAAGCTTGATTCTTCTTAGTCAACTGGGTCAATGGTGCTGCCATCTTGGAGAAACCTTGGATAAACTTACGATAATATCCCGCTAATCCCAAGAAACTTCTTACATCTGTTGCATTCTTGGGCATAGGCCAATCTTGTACCGTAGCCACCTTCGCCGGGTCCACGGCAATACCATTCTCTGATACAACATGGACCAAGAACTTCACTTCCCTCTTCCAGAAGTGTCACTTAGAAAACTTTGCTTTCAATTGGTGTTTTCTCAACACCTCCATCACTACTCCTAAATGCTCCTTGTGTTCTTCCTTTGTCCTCGAATAGACCAAAATATCATCAACAAACACAAGGACAAACTTATTCAACTGATATCTGAATACCCTATTCATAAGATCCACAAAATATGCGGGGGCATTGGTCAGCCCGAATGGCATGACCAACCACTCATAAAATCCAGACGGCGTTCGAAATGCCGTTTTAGCTATACTCTTAGCTTCCACTCTAAGCTGATGAAAACCTATCGCGAGATCCAACTGAGAAAATACTCTTGCGCCACTTAACTGATCGAACAAATCATCTATCCGCGGTAGAGGATACTTGTTCTTCCTCGTCACTTTATTCTACTCGCGGTAGTCTACACACAAACGAAGGGAACCATCCGCCTTGGTAGCAAACACAATTGGTGCTCCCCATTCAGAAACACTCCTTCTGATAAATCCCTTCTTCAAAAGATCGCTGACTTGCACCTCGAGCTCTCGCTGCTCTCTTGGTGCCATACGACGAAGTGGCATCACTATAGGTCTGGCATCTTTTAGCAAATCAATACGGAACTCAATCTCTCGGTGTGGTGGAAGTCCGGTCACTTCTTCGAAAACATCCGAATACTGGCCAACCACGGGCAAACCTGACAACTCACTATGCGGAATGTCGAGGGAGTTTAGAAAACTAGCCAATACCTCCTTACTGGGTAGACCACCAAACACTGTCCTCCGTCCATCATCCGCTCTAGCTGTCACCAAAAAGCCCTCACAGTCTACCACCACCCCGTATCTTCGGAGCCAATCTACTCCCAAAATAATGCCAAACCCAGTAAAGCCCAAAACAAAGCAATCACAAACAAACATGCATCCATGACTCGATAAGACCACATTACGACAAATCATGCTAAGGCTAGTTGAACCACCAATCGGGTTCGTCACTACTAAAGGTCTATCGGCAATCTCGGGCTCCAATCCCAACCTATCTACCAGGTCACTAGATATGAAAGAACTGGAAGCTCCGGTATCAAACAAAACTCTAACAGGAACATCATAAACAGAAAGCATACCTTGAATGACGACATTCTTTCCCTTCTCCGCCGCAGTTGGGGCATTCGACGAAGAAGGAATGGCATTAAGGGCATATGCTTTCACCATTTGCTTTTCTTTAGGGGGCTGTGGACACTTGTCCTTGTGATGTCCCATTTGGCCACAGTTGAAGCACTTCCTATCCGCTGGCTTGGCCCGACAATTACTAGCATAATGGCCCTTCTTACCACAGCTGAAACACTCAACATCTTGCTTATTCTTTTTCTTCTGGCCATCCTTAGCTTGGTTCTGTTTTCTCTTATTCTGGGAACCACCCTTGCCTCCACCACTTGCTTGTGGCTTTGGCTCATCTGCGGATGCAACCTCAGTCTTCGACTTAGGGTAGAGACTCTCTGATCTTAATGCTTTCCCCACAATCGACTCAAACTTCTCATCGATGTGGTTAATAAGCCTTTCCCCTAAGTACTGATCTAACCCAGTTATGAATTTCTCATTCTTCTTCTCGGCAGTATCAATAAGAGATAACCCATACTTTGATAAAGTGTCGAATTCAGCAATGTACTCCGAGACAGCTCAGCCATTCTGCTTGAGCTCCAAGAATTTCTTAAACAACACTGACTTCTAAGCAGTTGGAATAAACTTCTCGCTAAAGCGAGCTTTAAACTGGTCCCAAGTAATCTGATCTTCGGGAGTAGCTGCCTTTATAGCATTCCACCAATTCATTGCCCGCCCTTGCAGCTGACGGGACGCTAGCTTTCTCTTCATCGCATCCTCGATACCCAAATCCTCGAAGATACGTTCGCAACTATCCAACCAATCCTGAACATCTGTGGCCGACTCCGTTCCGTGGAACGGCTTCCCACCAAGGCTAGTATAATCCTTATTCAGCTTGGCGAAGTCGACTCTTGGCGCCTGCACTATTGGACCACCACCATTTCCACCATTGGGAGCTGCCCTCCGTACATCTCTAAGCATCTCTCTCATGAGGTCAGTAAACATCGTCCTCATGTCAGCAACATTCCCATTATTGGCTCCCCTACCAGCACCTCTAGTATCTTGGCTCATCGTCAATCTGAAAAAGGAAACGATTAACGACTCCATAGTGATGCTAGTGCAGTACGACTTCATCCTTATACTAGTAATAGTATATATATAGCTTTTAAAAACCAAAGTAATCACAAATACGCTCTCTCGTATACGTATATTATCTCTCCCTGATAACTTCCCTAGGTTAACTACGCAACCTAGAGCTCTGATACCAAGTGTGACGGCCCGCCCCGCACCATCCTGCATTTCCTCCAAAAGTGCGCTGTACACATGCCTGACTAGCACGGGACGGTCGTAAGGAGAAAGGAAAGAAGGGAACGAACTAATCAAGAACCTGTGGAATGTCTCACAGCGCATGGAATAAAATATAATATTAGTAATATACTTGACATAAAACAGGTGAGACAGTACATAAAATGATAATTAAAATCAACATCAACATCAGAGCAGCGGAAATCCAAAATACAGCTTATTACAACTTTCCAAATTTACTGTCTCTAAACAAAAGAAAGCTAAAGTGGAAGATGCACCACTAATGCCCAAGCAGTGATCTTCAACAACACAGGGAGAATACTATATATATATTACGTGGAAGCCTCCTGCTCGTCTCCGGATCATCAACCCGTGCATCTCCAGCTAACTTGTCTCTAGTCTGCTCGTGTGAGCACCCAGAGTAATAAGAGGAGACATAAAACTCTGGGTCAGACATAAAGCCTGGTATGAGCGTTAAGCATCTAAACAGAACAATAACAGGTATACTAAACCATACCTGAACCTGGACCTGCAACCAAAGAGTTAGTACCACATACCGTACAATACTCTAAGGTGCCATAATAAATAGTGTAAAGAATACGGGGGTGGGGTGTGCATGTCATAATGATAACAAACCAATCAACCATAGCAACCATCCTCACATCCCTCACTCAGTGCGTAAAGCATACGATGTCCACCACTGTCAATCGCTAGACCCATTGAAGTAGTGACGGAGTTCGACTTGCACAACTACTGCTACTACCAAGCTTACCACATGGAGTCATGACCAAATCTTTACAAATGACCCCACTTCATTGGTTTATAGCCCTTTAGTTGTACCTAGGCCATTGCAGCCCTGAATCCGTTCACGTACTTCCCATGCATAGTGATCCAAAGTCATAGACATCGATAGCCCCTTGGCACACGTCCCGCAGCAAAGCCCAACTCATGAAGTGAACTCGTCGGTTCCCAACTGGATCCTGAGCTCTAACTTCCATTTGGACTACCTTTGCATCTCGGGTCTCTGTCATCACCGGATCGGTTCGGATCCCCTCTTAGCCATCGGTTCGGTTCGGCCTTTAGCTCCCCATCATCAACGCGGTGCGGTTCGTGGCGTCCATCTGGCAGCGGTTCGGATCGGCCTCCTCCAAACACACCGGTTCGGGTCGCACTTCTGCTCACGAGTGGTTCGGATCGTGGTCACCTCACTGGGTCGGTTCGGGCTCCTCTATTCAAGTCAGTCCATTGGGTTCGGGTCACCTCTTCGTGAAGCAACACGGATCGTCTCGCGAAGTCTTGATCGGATCGGATCAGCACCATCGGATCGGAGTCCCCCACAAAAGCATGTCAGATCGGTCGCTATCATGGGATCGTGGTCTTCAAGCATCGACGGCTCGGGTCGCGCCATCGGTTCGGATCGCCCTTACTTCCACCGATCCGGTCCGGTTCGAGCTGATTTCCTGCAGTTCTTCCAGTAAGCAGTTTACGCCATTCGACGGCGTTTTTGACAAATCTAACACTTCTAATCAATCATAAAACACACCATAGAGTCATAGCAACATGTAATAGCAACCACAAACTGCAAAACAACAATCCAAATGAATCAAAATGGATCAAAAGTGGCTAAAACCTCACATTTACCGATAATCCCTCTTAATCATGTTTAAGCACATACTTAGCAAAACTTAATCAAATCGTCCAAATTTTCTAACAGAGGCATAAAACATTATTTAAGAATTTCTAAACATTTTTCCAGATTTTATTTGTGTATAAATTCGCTAATTAACACTAATTACCCCTTAATCAACCATAATTAGTGAGAAATCATGCAAGTCACTCAACTTGCCACAAAATAAAACACCAAATCTGAAATACTCTCTGTTTGGGTCGAATTCCTATGTATAGCAGCAGCTCCAACCTTGCTCTGTTGCTATTTGGCCTTGTTTTGATGTAGTTTAGGCTTAATCTTCACTAAAAATGTGTTTTGGAGTGGTTTTAGAGGATGGAAGCCATTACTAAGGTCTCAAGAAGGTTTGTGGCGGCTCAAAACTGAAATGAAAGTGACTTCCTAACCCTAATCAGCCCTCCTATGCCTCTAAACCCGAAATTCCCCTCTGGGCCTAGCTGCTAATCACACGGTTAAGCCCAATTAAGTTGTTTTTGGCCATCTGAAACTTGTTTCAGCTATATCTCCCAAACGGTGAGTCCGTTTGGCTGTTATGACCACTCTGTGGAAAGAGAAACAATCATCCGGAGCCAATGGAAGTGGTTTTAGGTCAAAATTCCTTTCCAGTCAAAAGTTATGGCCAAAACAGTACCAACTAAGGGTAAAATGGTCATTAAAAAATCGGGAAAAATTATGGACATGGGAAATGATCCCAGTAGTCGTCTCCCAAAGTTACATGACCATACGACTTCGTATGTGAAAGAAATAAATATCGTACGATTCTATGATGCGTAGAATACGGGTCGTTACACTCTTCCCCCCTTAAGAAATTTCGTCCCCGAAATTCCTTAACCCAAAACATACAAAAGATCCCGCATGCCTAACAACCACATACAACAATCAAACATGCAAAACAAGCAAACAAGCCTATCCTAGCATGCGGAAAACTAAATCGAAGTTAGAATCTTACAAGGCAAAGAGTTCTGGATAAGTCTTCCTAATGTTCTCCTCTGTCTCCCAAGTACAATCATTCTCGTCCTCGCCCCACTGAACCTTGACTAGCTTCACCGCCTTCCTTCGAAGTTGTTTTATGTCGTGCTCGACAATACGGGCCAGCTTGCAGTTCCCAACCACCTTGGGTTCTATTTCGAAATCCTCTAACTGATCAGGTGAAATAGTCTTATCTGGGTCGTGAACGAACTTCCTTTTTTGGGGAACATGAAATACATTGTGAACTCCCGCCATCTTCTCTGGTAAGTCAACTCTATATGCCAAATTCCCGACTAGTTCAAGAACAGGGAATGGGTCAACAAATCTTGGTGCCAACTTGCCTCTCCTGCCAAATCGTATTACACTCTTCAACGGAGAAATCTTGACAAACACCAAGTCACCAACGGAGAATCTTAAGTCACTTCTCCTCTTATCAGCACAACTCTTCTGCCTATCTTGGGCAGCCTTCATTCGTTGTTGAATGATCTTGATTTTATCTGAAGTTTCCCTCACCACATCTGGTCCAAGCATAAACTTCTCGCTAGTCTCTATCCAACATGATGGTGAGTTGCACGGTCTTCCGTACAAAGCTTCATATAGAGCCATATCAATACTGGATTGGTAGCTATTATTATATGCAAACTCTACTAGATGCAAATGGTCATCCCATGATCCACCAAAATACAATATACATGCTCTCAAGAGATCTTCCAAAATACGATTCACCCTCTCCGTCTGACCGTCGGTTTGAGGATGATATGCGGTACTGAGATGTACCTCTGGCCCTAGAGCCTCTTGTAAGCTCTTCCAAAACCCACTAGTGAACAACGGGTCTCGGTCACTCACAATGCTTTTAGGTACTCCATGAAATCTCACTACCCACTTCATATACAGTTCTGCCAACTTGGCTGCCGTTCTGGTCGATTTGACTGGTATAAATCTTGCACTTTTAGTCAATCGGTCCACAATCACCCAAATGCTATCATGTCCCGATCTAACTCTTGGTAAACCATCGATGAAATCCATCGAGACTTGTTCCCATTTCCATTCGGGAATTTCTAATGGCTGTAACAACCCACTAGGCTTCTTTTGCTCGGCTTTAACTAGCTGGCAATTGATGCATTTGGATATAAACCTCCCAATGTCTCTTTTCATCCCTTCCCAGTAGTAGGTCTGCTTCATCTCTCGATACATCTTGTTACCACCGGGGTGTATAGTCAGTTTTGAGTGATGACATTCTCTAAGCACTTCATCTCTCAATCCATTGACATTGGGTACGATTAGTCTTCCATTCTTTCTAAGCCATCCATCTCAATCAAGCCCATACTTGTTCATCTCCTCATCGATACCCATCTCCAACTTGGAGATGATTTCCAATAGGTTAGGATCGTCCCTCTGACTAGAGCCGATCCGCTCAATCAAAGTGGGTTTGACCGTCAAATTTGCTAACATTTATGGATTCAATTTGCACTTTGGTCTGAAATCACACCCAGCGATGTACTCCAGTTGCTTCCATTCTAGAAACATAGCCCCTAAGTGTGACGGCCCGCCCCGCACCAGACTGCATTTCCTCCAAAAGTGCGCTGTACACATGCCTGACTAGCACGGGACGGTCGTCAGAAGAAAGGAAAGAAGGGAACGAACTAATCAAGAACCTGTGGAATGTCTCACAGCGCATGGAATAAAATATAATATTAATAATATACTTGACATAAAACAGGTGAGACAGTACATAAGCTGATAATTAAAATCAACATCAACATCAGAGCAGCAGAAATCCAAAATACAGCTTATTACAACTTTCCAAATTTACTGTCTCTAAACAAAAGAAAGCTAAAGTGGAAGATGCACCACTAATGCCCAAGCAGTGATCTTCAACAACACAGGGAGAATACTATATATATTACGTGGAAGCCTCCTGCTCGTCTCCGGATCATCAACCCGTGCATCTCTAGCTAACCTGTCTCTAGTCTTCTTGTGTGAGCACTCAGAGTAATAAGAGGAGACATAAAACTCTAGGTCAGACATAAAGCCTGGTATGAGCGATAAGCATCTAAACAGAACAATAACAGGTATACTAAACCATACCTGAACCTGGACCTGCAACCAAAGAGTTAGTACCACATACCGTACAATACTCTAAGGTGCCATAATAAATAGTGTAAAGAATACGGGGGTGGGGTGTGCATGTCATAATGATAACAAACCAATCAACCATAACAACCATCCTCACATCCCTCACTCAGTGCGTAAAGCATACGATGTCCACCACTGTCAATCGCTAGACCCATTGAAGTAGTGACGGAGTTCGACTTGCACAACTACTGCTACTACCAAGCTTTCCACGTGGAGTCATGACCAAATCTTTACAAATGACCCCACTTCATTGGTTTATAGCGCTTTAGTTGTACCTAGGCCATTGCAGCCCTGAATCCGTTCACGTACTTCCCATGCATGGTGATCCAAAGTCATAGACATCGATAGCCCCTTGGCACACGTCCCGCAGCAAAGCCCAACTCATGAAGTGAACTCGTCGGTTCCCAACTGGATCCTGAGCTCTAACTTCCATTTGGACTACCTTTGCATCTCGGGTCTCTGTCATCACCGGATCGGTTCGGATCCCCTCTTAGCCATCGGTTCGGTTCGGCCTTTAGCTCCCCATCATCAACGCGGTGCGGTTCGTGGCGTCCATCTGGCAGCGGTTCGGATCGGCCTCCTCCAAACACACCGGTTCGGGTCGCACTTCTGCTCACGAGTGGTTCGGATCGTGGTCACTTCACTGGGTCGGTTCGGGCTCCTCTATTCAAGTCAGTCCATTGGGTTCGGGTCACCTCTTCGTGAAGCAACACGGATCGTCTTGCGAAGTCTTGATCAGATCGGATCGGCACCATCGGATCGGAGTCCCCCACAAAAGCAAGTCAGATCGGTCGCTATCATGGGATCGTGGTCTTCAAGCATCGACGGCTCGGGTCGCGCCATCGGTTCGGATCGCCCTTACTTCCACCGATCCGGTCCGGTTCGGGCTGATTTCCTGCAGTTCTTCCAGCAAGCAGTTTACGCCATTCGACGGCGTTTTTGACAAATCTAACACTTCTAATCAATCATAAAACACACCATAGAGTCATAGCAACATGTAATAGCAACCACAAACAGCAAAACAACAATCCAAATGAATCAAAATGGATCAAAAGTGGCTAAAACCTCACATTTACCCATAATCCCTCTTAATCATGTTTAAGCACATACTTAGCAAAACTTAATCAAATCATCCAAATTTTCTAATAGAGGCATAAAACATTATTTAAGAATTTCTAAACATTTTTCCAGATTTTATTTGTGTATAAATTCGCTAATTAACACTAATTACCCCTTAATCAACCGTAATTAGTGAGAAATCATGCAAATCACTCACCTTTGCCACAAAATAAAACACCAAACCTGAAATACTCTCTGTTTGGGTCGAATTCCTATGTATAGCAGCAGCTCCAACCTTGCTCTGTTGCTATTTGGCCTTTTTTGATGTAGTTTAGGCTTAATCTTCACTAAAAATGTGTTTTGGAGTGGTTTTAGAGGATGGAAGCCATTACTAAGGTCTCAAGAAGGTTTGTGGCGGCTCAAAACTGAAATGAAAGTGACTTCCTAACCCTAATCAGCCCTCCTATGCCTCTAAACCCGAAATTCCCCTCTGGGCCTAGCTGCTAATCACCCGGTTAAGCCCAATTAAGCTGTTTTTCGCCATCTGAAACTTGTTTCAGCCATATCTTCCAAACGGTGAGTCCGTTTGGCTATTATGACCACTCTACGGAAAGAGAAACCATCATTCGGAGCCAATGAAAGTGGTTTCAGGTCAAAATTCCTTTCCGGTCAAAAGTTATGGCCAAAACAGTACCAACTAGGGGAAAAATAGTCATTTAAAAATCGGGAAAAATCATGGACATGGGAAATGATCCCAATAGTCGTCTCCCAAAGTTACATGACCATACGACTTCGTATGTGAAAGAAATAAATATCCTACGATCCTATGATGCATAGAATACGGGTCGTTACACTAAGCTGGCATGTCTCCTACTCAATGCATCAACCACTGCATTGCCCTTTCTCGGTGTATATGCGATGTCAAAATCATAGGAAGCCAAGAATTCTAACCACCTTTCACTACTACAAAACAGGTCAGTTGCTTCGGTTATTTACCCCATGTTGCTTCAGTTCTACAACCGAAGAAACTGCAGCAGACGCAACAGACCAAAAAGTTGTTGCTTCGGACAAGCAACCGAAGCAAATATTACTCTGTTGCTTCGGTTGTTTACCCCCTGTTGCTTCGGTTCAGCAACCGAAGCAACTGCAAACGACGCAATAAACAAGAACCTGTTGCTTCGGTTATCTTGCAGAAGCAAAAAAAGAATGTTTTTTGGTTCCGTTGTTACCAACAACCGGAGCAAGAAAGTTGGTTCCAGTTTTTGCTTGTAACACAACCAAAATGATGGCAGTTTTCAAAATAGTAAATCAACTTTACTGTAGCACCAACCATTATATCAATTTTATAAACTGTAAATAAGAATAAAAGCAACAGCCGTGATGAATCTAATACAGCAAATATTAAAGCATAACTTTATTTTTGTATTAATTTTATACATCAATGGTAAAAGAAATTCACACTTCAACAATTGTCATACGAGCAGCAAATATCTAATGACGGTCATAACAACAAATATCTAATGTCGGTCATAACAGCAACTAACATGCTCCCAGTAGCCCACTTAATAATATTTGATACTCTTCTGAAATTATGCTTTGAAGCAGAGACAATATTTGTTAGGATAACTTTGTGAAATTCTCCTCTTGATAATCTCTCCATAACAGGCGCTGTAGCATATGCTCCCATATTAATCTATAAATATGAAGAAGATAAGTCAGCGAGAAAATATCAAAACTAGATTTTGAGTGTTCTTTTTATTAAGCTTGGTAGGAAAATATTTTCCCTTTCCACAAGATAGCATAATTTTTAAGTTTCCTAGTAACACTGCTAGTGTAAAAGAGAAGGTTATCATTAAGATAGAGCTGTAAAGCAATCTATGCGAGAAACTTTTGGTATGGGATATATTACATAGCTAATTTAAATCTAATTTCAAATTGCATAGAAATTTAACATGCTTTTATATTCTATTTTATCCCCAGTTTATTACAATTTGATAGAACATGTGAGTTGTCAAAGTGCTCAGTTTATTATATTGGATGAGTTTTTATTTATTTTTGCTTTCATGGTTTTCATTAGTTTTATGTTTAGTGTTTTTTACTGATACCAGTGAATGAGATACAAAGTAGCTACCCTTTTTTAATGGTACCTGTTTGTATATGGAATTGTTTAAAACACAAGAACATTAGCAACAGCTTTATAATCAATTACCAGTGTTTCAGTAAAACACACCAAAATTAATTAAAAAGATAACATGAACATTACAAAAAATGAACTAACCGGTAAAACTTCTTCATATTTTATTACGCTTATCCAAAAAGATGCAAGAGTCACACAATGCATGCTACTTGATGAGACTACATACTAAAGTTAAAATCATAACTGGCACCTCTTTGAGGCATTTTAACAAATAGATGTCATGACCACAATTAAAAAAACCAAACCTCATGACTATAGGAAACAAACTGAAGTTCAAACTCGCAGCAAAAGAAACTTTCAACGTATTCTTTAATTATATCCCAAATCTGAAAAAATGAAAGTATGAGATAAGAGCCATGACGAGTTACCTAAATAAGTTCGGTCTGTATACAACGATGTTGAAGAACCACCTGCGAAGAGACCCACCTGTGAAGTAGGCTGAAGACCCACCTGCGAAGTATACAATAATGACGAGTTAATCTAAAGAATCTTAGTAAAAAAATCAACAGAAATATTCCCAAAAAAAACAATAAATTCGAAGAGACCCACCTGGGAAGTAGGCTGAAGACTATCCATGAATGAGGCCAAAATAAACGATAGATGATTTGCTGAAGAACCCAAAAACAGATTTAAGAAGGAGAGTTGGATTAAACGATATGAAATGCGACAGGCTGGGATTAGGGCACGAAAGAACTTTATAAGTAGGGGAACGTCTCCGATGCGAAATCAAAGATATCAACGGTTAGGAGAACATGGGCACCTGATTAGTGATTACGGTCCTTGTTCTGTAATTTGTTCTTTACTTTTTCGGTTAGGCGAAATCAAAGCCATTTTATTGTTCTTTACTTTTACGGTCCTTGTTCTGTAATTTGAAATGCTTGTTTATACATTGTATTTAGGAAATATCATTATTAATAAATAATTATGTGTAAATTATCAAATAAAAAAATTGAACATTTTATTACATTTTAAATTAATACATAGTTTTAATTCTTTAATGTTTAATTTTATGATAAGTTCGATAATTATAAAAGTTTGTTTTCAATTTTAGTCAATAAGTTAAAATTTATTTTAAATTACATGATAAATAATACATATCGGTTACAATTCTATATTAAGTAGTAAATATATATTAGATTTAATTTCTAACTATTAAATAATTGTTATTAATAAGTTACTTTTTTATTGCTTAACTATTTAATAATAATTATAAAAATTAACAATCAATTATTAATTATTTAATGGTAGTTGTTTGATAGTACTTTTTAATTATTAAATATTATTTATTAAAAGCATATATTAAATATTAATTATTTAAAGTAATTATTTAATAGTATTCATAATTTATCAAATAATCAGTAATAAGTATTAGATATTATTTAGTAGTTATTAATTTTTAATAGTTATTTTGTAATTTGTATTATTTACTTGTTTTCTTTATTACTTCTTAGTTATTCAATGGTAAATGTTAATTATTATTATTAAATAAATAATCAATATTATTCATTCAATATTGAAAAATAAATATTATTTATTAGTATTAATTAATTATATTTATTATTACTTATTAATTAAATATTAGTTCTTAATTATTAATCATTAATATATTAATAAGTATAGTTAATTAATAATTCATTTAATAGTAAGTATTAATTAATTACCAAACATATTTCTTATTAAATAGTTATGAGTATGTATATATTAATCTTAATTATTGTATAATTACTAATAGTCAATTCTTTACTAGTAACTATTTAAAATTAATTATAAAACGTTAATCATTAAAAGTTGCTACTTATTTATTGACGGTTAATTATAATTAAGTAGTGGTTTATGACTTCTTAATTAAAAGCCACCATTTATTTTTAATAGTATGATTTTAATAGTATGATTATTTGTACACGCATTACCTTCGATTAAAATAATTTGTATTTTCTTCATTTCCAAAGGAACATATGCAAATAATACTATTTGCTTTGATGCATTTGCTTCGGTTGCTAAGAAACAGAAGCAAATGACAGTAGTTGCTTCGGTTTCTAAGAAACAGAAGCAAATGATAGTAGTTGCTTCGATGCATTTGCTTCGGTTGTATGGACAACGGAAGCAAATAATACTATTTGCTTTTGTTGCAAGCATAACAAAAGCAAATACACTATTTGCTTCTATGCATTTGCTTCGGTTGCAAGAAAAACAGAAGCAAATAACACTATTTGCTTCTGTTATAAGGACAACCGAAGCAAATGAAGCGAAGCAACTGGCCTGTTTTGTAGTAGTGTTTGTTGCCGGAGATTTAAATCCTTCTGGCAGAAGAGATACTTCAACGACTTATGATCTGTGAACAACTCAAATCTTTCTCCCAAGAGATAGTGTCTCAACATCTTCAACGCGAACACAATCGCTGCCAATTCCAAATCATGGGTAGGGTATCTTCTCTCGTGCGGTTTCAATTGCCGACTTGCATAAGCTACAACCCTACCGCCTTGCATCAATACAACACCCAGTCCGGTACCACAGGCATCCGTGTATACCGTCATCTCTTCATTCCCCTTAGGAATGACTAACACTGGTGCGCTTGTCAACTTGTCCTTTAGACTCTTGAATGCATTCTCGCACCTTTCATCCCAGACAAAAGCTTGATTCTTCTTGGTCAACTGGGTCAATGGTGCTGCTATTTTGGAGAAACCTTGGATAAACTTACGATAATATCCAGCTAACCCCAAGAAACTTCTTACATCTGTTGCATTCTTGGGCGTAGGCCAATCCTGTACCGTAGCCACCTTCGCCGGGTCCACGGCAATACCATTCTCTGATACAACATGGCCCAAGAACCTCACTTCCCCCTTCCAGAAGTGACACTTAGAGAACTTTGCCTTCAATTGGTGTTTTCTCAACACCTCCATCACTATTCTTAAATGTTCCTTGTGTTCTTCCTCTGTCCTCGAATAGACCAAAATATCATCCACAAACACAAGGACAAACTTATTCAACTGATCTCTGAACACCCTATTCATAAGATCCACAAAATATGCTGGGGCATTGGTCAGCCCGAATGGCATGACCAACCACTCATAAAATCCAGACGGCGTTCGAAATGCCGTTTTAGCTATGCTCTCAGCTTCCACTCTAAGCTGATGAAAACCTGTCGCGAGATCCAACTGAGAAAATACTCTCGCGCCGCTCAACTGATCGAACAAATCATCTATCCGCGGTAGAGGATACTTGTTCTTCCTCGTCACTTTATTCAACTCGCGGTAGTCTACACACAACCGAAGGGAACCATCCGCCTTGGTAGCAAACACAACTGGTGCTCCCCATTCATAAACACTCCTTCTGATAAATCCCTTCTTGAAAAGATCGCTGACTTTCACCTCGAGCTCTCGCTGCTCCCTTGGTGCCATACGACGAAGTGGCATCACTATAGGTCTGGCATCTTTCACCAAATCAATATGGAACTCAATCTCTCGATGTGGTGGAAGCCCGGTCACTTCTTCGGAAACATCCGAATACTGGCCAACCACGGGCAAACCTGACAACTCACTATGCGGAATATCGAGGGAGTTTAGAAAACTAGCCAATACCCCCTCACTGGGTAGACCACCAAACACTATCCTCCGCCCATCATCCGCTCTAGCTGTCACCAAAAAGCCCTCACAGTCTACCACCACCCCGTATCTTCGGAGCCAATCTACTCCCAAAATAATGCCAAACCCAGTAAAGCCCAAAACAAAGCAATCACAAACAAACATGCATCCATGACTCGATAAGACCACATTATGACAAATCATGCTAAGGCTAGTCGAACCACCAATCGGGTTCGTCACAACTAAAGGTCTATCGGCAATCTCGGGCTCCAATCCCAACCTATCTACCAGGTCACTAGATATGGAAGAACTGGAAGCTCCGGTATCAAACAAAACTCTAACAGGAACATCATAAACAGAAAGCATACCTTGAATGACGACATTCTTTCCCTTCTCCGCCGCAGTTGGGGCATTCGACGAAGAAGGAATAGCATTAAGGGCAAATGCTTTCACCATTTGCTTTTCTTTAAGGGGCTGTGGACACTTGTCCTTGTGATGTCCCATTTGGCCACAGTTGAAGCACTTCCTATCCGCTGGCTTGGCCCGACAATTACTAGCATAATGGCCCTTCTTACCACAGCTGAAACACTCAACATCTTGCTTATTCTTTTTCTTCTGGCCATCCTTAGCGTGGTTCTGTTTTCTCTTATTCTAGGAACCACCCTTGCCTCCACCACTTGCTTGTGGCTTTGGCTCATCTGCGGATGCAACCTCAGTCTTCGGCTTAGGGTAGAGACTCTCTGATCTTAATGATTTCCCCACAATCGACTCAAACTTCTCATCGATGTGGTTAATAAGCCTTTCCCCTAAGTACTGATCGAACCCAGTTATGAATTTCTCATTCTTCTTCTCGGCAGTATCAATAAGAGATAACCCATACTTTGATAAAGTGTCGAATTCAGCAATGTACTCCGAGACAGCTCAGCCATTCTGCTTGAGCTCCAAGAATTTCTTAAACAGCACTGACTTCTAAGCAGCTGGAATAAACTTCTCGCTAAAGCGAGCTTTAAACTGCCCCCAAGTAATCTGATCTTCGGGAGTAGCTACCTTTATAGCATTCCACCAATTCATTGCCCGCCCTTGCAGCTGACGGGACGCTAGCTTTCTCTTCATCGCATCCTCGATACCCAAATCCTCGAAGATACGTTCGCAACTATCCAACCAATCCTGAACATCTGTGGCCGACTCCGTTCCGTGGAACGGCTTCCCACCAAGGCTAGTATAATCCTTATTTAGCTTGGCGAAGTCGACCCTCGGCGCCTGCACTATTGGACCACCACGATTTCCACCATTGGGAGCTGCCCTCTGTACATCCCTAAGCATCTCTCTCATGAGGTCAGTAAACATCGTCCTCATGTCAGCAGCATTCCCATTATTGGCCCCTCTACCGGTACCTCTAACATATCGGCTCATCGTCAATCTGAAAAAGGAAACGATTAACGACTACATAGTGGTTCTAGTGCAACATGACTTCATTCTTATACTACTAATAGTGTATATATATAGCTTTTGAAAACCAAAGTAATCACAAATACGCCCTCTCGTATACGTATACTATCTCTCCCTGATAACTTCCCTAGGTTAACTACGCAACCTAGAGCTCTGATACCAAGTGTGACGGCCCGCCCTGCACCAACCTGCATTTCCTCCGAAAGTGCGCTGTACACATGCCCGACTAGCACGGGACGGTCGTCAGAAGAAAGGAAAGAAGGGAACGAACTAATCAAGAACCTATAGAATGTCTCACAGCGCATGGAGTAAAATATAATAATAATAACATACTTGACATAAAACAGGTGAGACAGTGCATAAGCTGATAACTAAAATCAACATCAATATCAGAGCAGCGGAAATCCAAATACATCTTATTACAACTTTTCAAATTAACCGTCTCTAAAAAAAAGAAAGCTAAAGTAGAAGATGCACCACCAATGCCCAAGCAGTGATCTTCAACAACATAGGGAGAATACTATATATATTACGTAGAAGCCTCCTGCTCGTCTCCGGATCATCTACCCGTGCATCACCAGCTAACCTGTCTCTAGTCTGCTCATGTGAGCACCCAGAGTAATAAGAGGAGACATAAAACTCTGGGTCAGACATAAAGCCTGGTATGAGCGATAAGCATCTAAACAGAACAATAACAGGTATACTAAACCATACCTGAACCTGGACCTGCAACCAAAGAGTTAGTACCACATACCGTACAGTACTCTGAGGTGCCATAATAAATAGTGTAAAGAATACGGGGGTGGGGTGTGTATGTCATAATGATAGCAAACAAATCAACCATAGCAACCATCCTCACATCTCTCACTCGGTGCGTAAAGCATACGATGTTCACCACTGTCAATCACTAGACCCATTGAAGTAGTGATGGAGTTCGACTTGTACAACTACTGCTACTACCAAGCTTACCACATGGAGTCATGACCAAATCTTTACAAATGACCCCACTTCATTGGTCTATAGCCCTCTAGTCGTACCTAGGCCATTGCAGCCCTGAATCCGTTCACGTACTTCCCATACATAGTGATCCAAAGTCATAAACATCGACTGCCCCTTGGCACACGTCCCGCAGCAAAGCCCAATCATGAAGTGAACTCATCGGTTCCCAACTGGATCCTGAGCTCTAACTTCCCATATTGGGCTACCTTTGCATATCGGGTTATTGGTCAATACTGGGTCGGGTCGGGTTCCCCTCCTAGCCATCGGTTCGGGTCGGGTCCTCTACTTTGAATTGGCTCTGTTCGTAGTCTTCCCCTGTAGCGGTTCGGTTCGGGTCCACAGCGTTGCATCGGTTCGGGTCGGGCGTTCCACTTCGGGTCGGGTGTCCTCCTCCGGGTCGGGTCGGGTGCCATCTCCCTTCCAGTTTGTGCGTCCACTCCGATCCGCTCCCTCATTCTTCACGTGCCCCGATCCGATCCCTCCTTCTTCATCTGATCCGATCCTAGATCAATTAGCGCGGCCTTTCCTCTTGCCAGTTCTCCCAAGTGTCAAGTTCCGATCCGAGCCCTTCGTCCCTAAGTCGATCTGATCCCCAGCTTAACCAACATGGCCTTCCTTTTTGCCAAGCCTCTTTTGTGCCAGACTCCAGTTCGGGTCGGGTTCCTTGCCCAGGTCTCCAATCCGATCCGAGCCCATATCCGATCCGAAACCCTGCACAACTTTCTGCAACTTTTTCCAGCAACTTGTTTACGCCATTCGACGACGTTTTCGACAAATCTAACTATACTAATCAATCACAAATCATGTCAAACAGTCATAGCAGCATAGCAAACTAACCACAAACACCAAAACAATGAATTTACATGTCAAAATAGATCAAATATACCCAAAACCCCATAATTTCCCTTAAGCATGTTTAAGCAAAACTAATCATAGGTTTAACAAAACTTAATCAAATTCAACCAAATTCCTACCAGAGGCATAAAATATTATTTTCGAATTTATAGACATTTTTCCAGAGTTTATTAGTGTATAAATTCGCTAATCCTCACTAATTACCCTTAATTAACTGTAATTAGTGTCAAAACGATGCTAATCACTCACCTTTGCCACAAAATAAAACACCAAATCTGAAATACTCTCTGTTTGGGTCGAATTCCTATGTATAGCAGCAGCTCCAACCTTGCTCTGTTGCTATTTGGCCTTGTTTTGATGTAGTTTAGGCTTAATCTTCACTAAAAATGTGTCTTGGAGTGGTTTTAGAGGATGGAAGCCATTACTAAGGTTTCAAGAAGGTTTGTGGCAGCTCAAAACTGAAATGAAAGTGATTTCCTAATCCTAATCAGCCCTCCTATGCCTCTAAACCCGAAATTCCCCTCTGGGCCTAGCTGTTAATCACTCGGTTAAGCCCAATTAAGCTGTTTTTCACCATCCGAAACTTGTTTCAGCCATATCTACCAAACGGTGAGTCCGTTTGGCTAATGTGACCACTCTACGCAATTGTAAACCATCATCCGGAGCCAATGGAAGTGGTTTCAGGTCAAAATTCCTTTTCAGTCAAAAGTTATGGCCAAAACAGTGCCAACTAGGGGTAAAATGGTCATTTAAAAATTGGGAAAAATCATGAACATGGGAAATGACCCCAATAGTCGTCTCCCAAAGTTACATGACCATACGACTTCGTATGTGAAAGAAATAAATATTCTACGATCCTATGTTGCGTAGAATGCGGGTCGTTACATAACAGCTATATGCCGTTATAAAAGACAATTTTTGTTGTAGTTGTAGTTGCTCGGGTATGTGACACTTATAACTAATAATGTTGACTTGGAAATTGACTTGAACCTTAAATGGTTATTGGTTGAAAATTTTAACTGGATATCGGTTATTGGGTTTGGGTATGAAAACCATTGGGTATTGAATGATATGATTGTGTTGAATACATATGATTGTTGATGATTGATATTGTGGTTAATCTGTTGATTGACAAACCCATATAAGCGCTAGTGGTTTAAGGCTTATATATTATATACCACGATAAGTGGCAATTGGATGTTAACAGTTATCTATCACTATTAGTGGATGCTAATGATGTGTGAAATCCATGTACATTGAATTATATGGTGATTGATTGAACCTCATTCCAAATTGGAATTAATTTAAATATTTTATTAATAAAATATTCAGTGAAAAATGGAAGTTTGAATTTTAAATTCAAAATAGTTTGGAAAGGTAGTTTAAGTCATTACGAATAGTTTTTGTAAAAGAGAGAATTTGATTTGAATTAATATTCAATTAATAATGGCACGTTTCTAGATTTAAAATGAAAATGAATAGTAATGGGTAAAAGTAAAGTTCGGTTAGGGTATCTAGGAAAAGTTTTAAAAAGATTTTCTTTACAAAATTATCTTGTTTATTTCTATAATGGATGTCAGGAAAATTTGGATTTCAAATAAAGTTTTGGAAAATAATATTATTTTAATGATTTAAATAATTTTGAAATAGTACTATTTGCACCATCGGTCAGTCCTGTTGACCGAACTATTAACTATTCTTAGTAATATTATGTAATCGGGTGTGCGGATGCGCTCTACACAACCGTTATGCTAAAAAAATGATTAAACAATGGAATATTTGATTTTTAAGAGAAATAATTGGAATGTAGTTTCCAAAAATAAATGTATATGTTTTATATAACTAATAAATTATTTTTGAAAGGATTTCCATTTAATTTGAGTTATAAATCGAATTTGGTCTGAATAGAACTTGTTGTGCAGCAGTAGTTCGCGAACTTCGACCATTAACTTTGAATTGACATACCAGGAGATCCGACCATCGGATTCCCCCCAAACGAGAAACATTGGTTTCAAAATGAAAAGAATTTTCAAATGGAATAGAAAGTTTTAAAGTCCAATGGTTATATAAGTCCAAATCTATTTTTGAAAAGGTCATTATAATAGCAATTCGG
This sequence comes from Allium sativum, assembly GCA_030737875.1. Lineage (NCBI taxonomy): Eukaryota > Viridiplantae > Streptophyta > Magnoliopsida > Asparagales > Amaryllidaceae > Allium > Allium sativum. The sequence goes on from CM060922.1 coordinate 611,947,975, forward strand.
TGACCAAAATTGGAAACTGACTGAAACGACCTTATAAAAGTTATTGAAATTAAGGAAAATTATGATAAATCATAATAATGATTTGAACAAAAATTATGACGTTTTGAACTATTATTTGAATTTTTGAACTTTGACCTGATTTACTTAATATAATAAATCAATATTTTGGAATTTAGTTTAAGATTAAACTAAAAGTTTTCAAACTTAAGCTCGTTTGGATTTAAATGGAAATAATCTTCGGATATTTCAATATTGGATTCGATAGTTGTACGGATACTGTTTAGGGAATTTGGAAGATATAGATATCATTATTTCCTATACTCTGTATCCAGTGCATTTGATAGTCTTCTGCTGGATGTAATTATGTTTCTGTTGTGTATTGTATTTGTTATTTTCTAATTTTTGTGATGTACTCTGATATATCTATACTCTGATGTAAATTTTTTGTCATAACAATGAAATATTCTTTTTTTGTTCTGATGTGTCGTAGAACACCTAAAGTCCGAACAGTCATAATTATGTGTGATAAGAGAACAAGGCTTACGTCCATTCAAGACCTAAAGAGCGAATCGAATAGAATATAAGGGCTCCAAGTTAATGGTATCAAACCTAAAAATCGGAGGCTTACAGGTCGAAGTAAATAGAGGATATCAGGTTGAAACTCATTGGGTCGAATAAACTTGACCCGACCTGAGTACCAGTATCCAGCACACTAAGTAACTGCCCACTACATCCTGCTTTAGCAGACCGGTTTCCACGTGGCCACGACCTGCTATTTGATGACTCCACGAACCCGACCCACTACACAACTACAAAGCCGGAGACAATGCCACGTATGTTAGCAACTGTTCCCGCTCTTTTTCAGGGATCTGACCCTATAAATATCTAATATGAAACAGATGAAAGGAGATTGTGCCATTTTAATTCTTGAATGCTACACTTTGCATTTGCCATAGCCATTCAACCCGCCTGCATGTTATTGCTCTTTAAGTGGAAATCAAATTTAGAGTAAAGAAATCGATTCATTTTTGAGTGTTTGAGTGATTCAAAGTATTGTATTCGTAATTTTCTATTGAATTGAAGAATTATAAAGTTGGCGTAGGCTTGTTAACGCCGAACCACTGTAAATCTGTTGTGTTTGCTTGCATTTCTTCATTTTTATATTTTTTCTTCATTAATCTATTCAAAACCTTTTCAATTGGGTGTTAGAGCGTTTGTTTGGTATAACATTTGGTGTTTTCACTGAGAAATTTGAATTCTCTTTATTCGTGATTACTAGTCTACTGTTTGGATCATCAAGTCCGAAGAAATAATATTTATTTCCATCATTTTCAACGTTTTCAATGATTTCAACAAGTTTGGTTACCATGACTCCTTGAAAAGATAAGAATCAGCAAACTTCCTGGAGGAATGAAGTGAACGAAGGGCGTCAAGATGGCCAATAGATCACGGCAACAGACCAGGCCTGCGGGTCGAATCAACCTATGTCAAATATTGCCGGGTCAAATTCGACCCGACCTGGTGTGGGTACATCTGGAGCTGTCGATCCCATTGTCAACCAACCTTCTTCTTCAACACCTATTTTGTAGAATGACTTCGAACGCTTGCTCACCATATTGGAGGAGACCAATGTTTCCCAAGAAGCTCGAGGATGGGACAACGCTGCATTCCGTAATGATATGAGTACAATGGCTAAATATATGTATGATCTTCGAAGACAAAGAACACCATTACCTACTCATCGTCGAGAAGAAGGAGATTCATCTTCCTTTGAGGAAAATGAACGCCATCCATGACAAAGGAGACCTCTGGAAAGGCCTAAGAATATCGAACAAGTCTAATTTGGCTCATTAGGATTTCGAGAAGATGTAGTAGTTTGTCTTGGCCATAACAATTCTAGCCTAGCAGAATCTATGCTACTGCCGATGTGTAGATCTCACGTCCTTCTTAGGGACCCAAACATTACCCCAACTACTTAAGCTCAATTTCTCCAACCCACTTATCCTATGACTGACCGGGACCGTAGGGGCATGGAAGCTCTACTCAGATAGCGACTCAGGTGACGTTGCTCAGGACTTGCGTATGAGGTTCTCAAAGAGCTAGAAGCGTTGAACGGGAGTATGCCTTGACCAATGCAGAGGTAGCAACGATGTTCCGTCAAATAACAAATGACAGTCGAGGCTATCCCAATACCCGTGAGGGTTTTCAACTAACAAATACTGAATGATATTTGTGCAGTTGGGCGATGTGTAAAATTTATCGTCCCAATCAATATCTGTCAAATGGGTGTACATAAACAAATCGTCTGATTTGTAAATGAATATTTATTTTCATTCTAGGAGAATGTTATGCCACTCATATATACATTGAAAATTATATTTTTTACGATAAAATATTAATTTCAACACACGAATATTTTTAATAGTCTAAAAATGGTATTTTTATTGATCATACATTTTATTCCACACATGAATATTTTATACAGTTCATATACACATTAGAAATGAGATTTCTAATGAATAAATATTTATTATAGAAAATTTCGACATTATAACGGCGAGATATTGGAACCGGAGTAATTTCTAGCATTACCCCTCTTCTGATACTAGCTCGCGCCATACAAAATATTCAATCCAATCAACCAAACCATAATACAATCAAATTTCCACAATATAACCCAAACAAACAATCATGGTTTGTAAAATAAATAGTGTCGGGGGCTACTAAGCCCCGTCTGCATCCTAATATATTTTTAACTATAAACTAATTAGAGTGAGAAGGAGTTCTCACATTGGAATCCGCTCTGCCATGCTTTTCTGTCGCTATGATTTGCTGTTCTGGTTCCAGAATTTGCAAACTAGCTCACGTCGTCTTGTATTCTAGCTTAAACGCGCCATTCTGGACAACTTTCGCCTGTGGCCTTTCATCTGAAATTGGTCCATTTCGCCAGAAATCGTGAAAAGATAGTATTTGGACAACAGACTTTGGACGCGTTTTCTGAACAACTCCGCAATCCAAAATTTGACTTTCATATACTCAAATCGAAGTGAAAATCGTGCTCTTCGATTTTGGCACTGTGGAGTTTCGACCATAGGGGATCGGTTTGGGAGATATTGGCTATGGAAGCTCAAGGTGTTAAAAGCACGCACTGAAAATATAAATATTGGATTTTTAATTGAGGAGGGGGTCCACAGTCGGAGGTTGTAACACCCCTAAGTCCCACATCGTAGAAGCCTGTGTGAAGTGGGTACTTATATAGTAGAGCCCATCTCTTACTAACGCCGAGGCCTAGTGATCGAAAACCCTACACCTGAGAGGTGGAAAAGTAGGGACAATATCGGTGTTAGTAGGGAGGTTGGCTCAGCCTGTGTGGCAATGCCATGTGTTGGCAGATCTCGAAACTTAATCGAGGCCTTTTGAGGAACAAAACCCCACACCTATACGGTGGCTAAGTTGGGGACAATATCTTGCGTGAACAGAGGTGCAAGTTGTTACAGTGGTATCAGAGCCAATAGCCAGCCGGAATTGTGGCTCCTGTGTGGACCACAGCGCCTGGGCAAGGTGTTTGTGAGCTAACGGGGACGTTGGGCTCTGTAGGAGGGGAGAATGTAACACCCCTAAGTCCCACATCGTAGAAGCCTGTGTGAAGTGGGTACTTATATAGTAGAGCCCATCTCTTACTAACGCCGAGGCCTAGTGATGGAAAACCCTACACCTGAGAGGTGGCAAAGTAGGGACAATATCAGTGTTAGTAGGGAGGTTGGCTCAGCCTGTGTGGCAACGCCATGTGTTGGCAGATCTCGAAACTTAACCGAGGCCTTTTGAGGAACAAAACCCCACACCTATACGGTGGCTAAGTTGGGGACTATATCTTGCGTGAACAGAGGTGCAAGTTGTTACAGAGGTGGGGGTGCTGGAGGCGGCGCTGGGCTACTGGGGGCCGGGGGGTGGCGGCGGTTGGCTGGAGCAGGCGTGGTAGTGGCCGGAATAGCGAATTTGGGTCTAGGTTTTGAAATGGAGAAGGAGGTGGCGCTTTTGGTTGCGACAGCGGCTTGGTGATGGCCGAAGTTGGTGGTGGCCGGCGCGAGGGGGTGGGCGATGCGGCGGTGGGTGGCATGGTAGGGCTTGGGCGACGGGGTAGCGGGTTTTCCTCTTTTTTTGATATTGAACATTGACTCGGTAGAGAAGGAAAGGGAGGGTTTATATAATTTATTTATTATTTATTTTAATTTTGAATTCTATAAAGTTACTTTTTCATCCAATCTCCAAATAGAACCCAACGACTGTCACCTCTAGCTAAATACCCCTATTCCGAACACAGCGAGTTATGTTTCGCAAGCCATTTCGGCTATTTTGATCAGTTTTTATCTAAATTAAAATATAAATCAACGTATATTGAATTTAAACGTACATTTTAATTTACCGGGGCTACATACAGACTCCAAAAATTACAAAAAAATAAATCTAGCTATGTTTTGACGATACGGTCCTAAAAAACTAATCTTGTCGAATTTGGAGGTCGTTTGTAAAATGGCCAATTTCCAGTCGATTAAATTCAAATTGAAATTACCAAAAACGTTTAAATTCACTGCGCTCGCATATTAATTCCAAAAATTATGAAAATTGGAATATAGCAATAATTTGACATTCCGGGTCCAACAAAAGTGGTTTCATCAAAAACGAAGGTCGTTTGCAAAATGGTTATTTTTTAGGGCAATATATTATATTAAAAAAATATATATATTCCATAGCGATTATTTTAAACTTTAAACTGGACATAACTTTCAATTTATATTATGAAATCTGGATTTTTCACATTCGTTAGAAAGATATAATTAAACAGATTCAAATATTTCTAGTTTTACCGAAACTCGATTTATTTTGAATCATGTACATTCATTTGAAATTTGAAATCGTATTTTCAGACTACCACGCCATTTCAGGCTCGTTTTATAATTATAATAAATTTATTCATTCTAACTTCACTGAAAATAAATTTTTATTTGTTATTATTTAAAATAAATCATTTTAAATATTCTGAATCCATTAAAATAGCCAAAATAAAAATTTTAAATTGGTTCTGAAAATCCGGGTTGTTATAGAAACTCCACCCTCTAAAATGCTCCTTCGGTGTCGCGTTAGGAATTTTTTTAGGTGTAATAACCCGGAAATCCGAGCCAATTAAAATTTTTTATTTTGGCAATTTTAGCGAATTTTGATGATTTAAAATGAGTTGTTTTAAATAATAACGACGAGAAATTTATTTTCAATAGAATTAGAAAGTATATATTTATATAGCTCGACGTAAGAATATAAATAATTATTTATAATTATAAAAGGAATTGAAAATGGCGCGGTAGTTCGATAATTCGATTTCAAAGTTCAGAAGAATGGACCGGGTGCAAAATAAACCGGATTTTAACGAAACCAAAAATATTAGAATCTAATTGAAGATATCTTTCCAACGAATCCGAAAAATTGAAATTTCATAGCGGGGATAAAAAGTTATGTCCAGTTGAAAATTTCAGAATAGTCGCTATGGAATTCTGGCCATTAAAAATAACCATTTTGCAAACGACCTCGGTTTTCGATGAAATCACTTTTGTTGGATCCGTGATGTAAAATTATTGCTAGATTCCAATTTTCGTAATTTTCTGAATCAATATGTGAGCGTAGCAGAGGAAAATGCGTTTTTCCAGTTTCAGTTAATTTTAAACGACTGGAAAATGGCCATTTTTCAAAAGGTCTCAGAATTCGACGAAATTAGTTTTGTTAGGACCGTATCGTCAACACCCAAGTTAGAAAATATTTTTCGGGAATTTTTAGAGTTAGTATGTGGCCCCGGTAAATTGAAATGTGCGTTCAAATTCAATATATAGAGTTATATTTTGATTTTGATGAAAACTGATCGAAACAATCGAATCAGCTTATGATACATATCCCATTATGTTCGGAATGGGGGTAATTAGCTATGGACGACAGTCGGTGGGTTCGATTTCGAGGTCGAAATAAAAAGTACCTTTTTGAAATTAAAAAATTAAATAATATATATTAGTCAACCCTCTACCCCTACTTAACCCTTTAGCCCCCCCTTCCATCTCGTTTTCAACAGAAAATTAAAAGAAAAAAAATGAAGAAGCCGTCAGAAGAATTCCCCCTCCTCGATCGAACCGCCGGAAGAACCCCCCTTCCCCTCGAGCATGCGACCGACAGAACTTGTCCCCCCACCTCTTGCTCGACCGCCGAGCCCCCCCCCCCCCAATCCCGTTCGACCCCCCCCCCCTTTGCCTGAGCGCACCACGCAACCTCTCCCCTCGACACTCCCCAACGCCGCTGCGACAGTCCTCCCCTTTCCCAAACTTCGACTGTAAGTTTTTATTTATCACTTTTATTAAAATAAAATCTGATTTACATTTAGAAACAAGTTTAGAGGTTTCTTACATTAGAAAGATCGGATTTTTATTTATAGGAAGGTTTAAATCTTTATTATAGAAAAAGGTTATATTTTTTTTAATGAAATATATGGTTTTTCATAGTTGAAATATACGATTTTTCATAGTTGATTTTTTTTTTCATAGTTGAAATATATGATTTTTCGTAGTTGAAAGATATGATTTTTCATAGTCGAAAGGTTTGATTTTTATCATAAAAAAGATTCGATATTTGAAAAAAAAGATTCGATATTTAAATAGAAAAGATTCGATTTTTAAATAGAAGAGATTTGATTTTTATATATGAAGACATAGAGATTAAAAATATGATTTTTATATTATAGAAAGAAAAAAGTAGGATTTTTATAATGAAGAGACAAATATAAAAATATAATTTTTATTAGAAGAAGTGCAATATAAAAGTATAATTTTTATATAGGGAATAGCGTGATAAAATTATAATCTTTATTATATGAAAACCGGTGTAAAAATAGAATTTTTGTCTATATAGTATCAGTGTAAAAATAGAATTTTTATCTATATAGTATCGGTATAAAAATAGAATTTTTATCTATATAGTATCGGTGTAAAAATAGAATTTTTATATATATAGTATCGGTGTAAAAATAGAATTTTTATCTATATAGTATCGGTGTAAAAATAGAATTTTTATCTATATAGTATCGGTGTAAAAATAGAATTTTTATCAATACAGTATCGGTATAAAAATAGAATTTTTGTCTATACAGTAGCGGTATAAAAATGTGATTTTTATATACATGACAACTATATCAAAAATGTGATTTTTATATATCTAGTGGCTACGGGCAACGAAAGTGACAAAAGTCGAGAACGGCGAAGACTTCTACATATGAAGAGTCATGGCGTTTGGTATAGCTTGGGTGAGAACTCCTCACCTTTTATTTATTATCTAGTTAAAAATATATACTAGGATGCAGACGGTGTTTAGTAGCACCCGACACCCGTCATCCACAGACCATGGACGACTTGTATGCTTGTTTGTTTGATTTTGATGTGTAGTTGATTGTGAGATGTGATGTGAAATGAAATAAAATATTTATATAGTAAAAATATTTTATGGTTGAAAATATAATTTTTAACGTGAATGTGAATAAATAAATATAAACAAATCGGACGATTTGTTTATATACACTGATTTGATTGATATTGATTGGGACGATAAATTTTACACATCGCCCAACTGCTCAAATCAAATCTGTGTTTGATTGATTGAAACCCCACACGGGTATTGGGATGATATATGACATACACTAATCCCAATAATTAGTTGTATGTCGATCGATAGATTGACAGGCTGTTATAAGCGTTAAATATTTATATTTAATGCTTATGCAGTTGTGTGGTGCACTCTGGATGATGGTTGATTATTTGTCGTTGTTATTTTATACATGTGTTGTAGAAAATCCATATAATTAACATTATATGGTAATTGATTGGGCCTCATTCCAGTTTTGAATAGAATATTTGAAAAGAAATATTTGAAATAAAATATTTGAAAATAGAAATATATGAAGCTGTGTTAAGTAGTTAAACGCCATTTTAACACGAACGGGAATTTTGTCGATTTTATTCAATTTACAATGAATATCGATAGTGATTTCAAAATCTGATAAACTGAAAAGAATTGAAATTCGAATTAAACTGAATAGAATTGAAATTCGAATAAAATTGAAAAGAACTGAAATTCGAATTAAACTGAATAGAATCAAAATTCGAATAAAATTGAAAAGAATTGAAATTCGAATTAAACTGAATAGAATTGAAATTTGAATTAGATTGAAATAGAATTGAATCGTTTTGAATTGAATTTAAAACGTATTGAAATTGAACTGAAATTGATTTGAATTGAAACCGATTTGAATTGAAATTGATTTGAATTGAAATCGATTTGAAATGAAATTAAAACGAATTTATATTGAAAAATTCAATTTTGATTTGAATTTGAAAATGAAGTTGAAATCATTTTGAAAACGAATTTTAAACGATTTATAAAATACGTTTTGAAAGGAAATCGACGAAATATATAATATATATATATATAATGGCCTATAAAGAACGCGCCGCGTCGTGGCAGTTCGTGAATTTCGACCATTGACTTCGAATGGATATTGCGGGAGATCTGACCGTCGGATTCTCCTAAAACCAGAACCGTTGGGTTCGTATCGAAAAGAGCTTTCTAACGAATGTGAGAAATTAGAAATCTAACGGTTGGATTTGGAATTATGTCCAAATCAGATTTGGAAAAGGTCGTTATAAGTGCAGTTCGATGGCCGTTGATAGAAATCGACTGTACGGGCCTTGATAAAATTAGTAATAATTTGTGTAAAATTATAAGAAATGATTTGGGAAGAATTGGGATGAAAAACTCCATATTTGAAAAGATAAAAATAGATTTTTATCGAAATGAACTAGTTTTGAACTAGAATTATAATTCTATTTATTTTTAAAATAAATAAATTGGATTTGAAATGGTTTTGAAAATAACCAGAATTTCCAATAATTGAATTGGAATGGATTTGAATCGAAATTGTCTGTGGAATATTTCGATGTTGGATTTCGTGATTATACATATATTGTTATGGAAATTTGAAAGATATATTTATATCGTTATTTCCAATACGATATTTGTTGGTCGTAGAATTTGATATTGAATATAAGCCGATATATTTTCTATTCAGAGCCTTGTATTTAATATCAAATGGGATTTGGGTTTGCCGTGAATGGTGTCTTCATTAACACTTTTCTTAAACCTAGTTGAGAAAAAGATTAAATCTTTTTATTTAGATTTAATGAAGTGTACCAATTAAATGGTATTTAATTGGAATTGAATTTGAATTGATTTTTGGGTTTATCGTGAACGGTGTTTTAAATAACACTTGTTCTTTAACCCGATAATTAATGGAATGTGATTTTGGGTTGTCGTGAACGGTATCTTCAATAATACTGTTCATAGACCCAACTGAGTTAAGAAAATCAGAAACTAACTGGAGATTAGTTAAGTTGAGTGGTTTTCTGGGTATTGATCTAATGCTGGTTTCGGCCTTCGGGGTTAATATTTGGGGAATTATTCTCCTGATAATTTACTGTTAGTGACTGATGAATTGGAACGAGGCGTATGTTGTGTTTGTGTAACACTTGTTTATTATATACGCGGGTTATTAAGAAAGACCGGGTTTATCCCATTCTGAATAACTGATTCGACGTGATGTCGAGGATGAAGACGATGGTCGAAGACCGGAGGTCTTCACGTCGTTTGGGTGATTACTGATGATCTTGATTGGGCCGTACACCCAAGAGGAGGGAATCAGTTAGTGGTCATCCAGACGTACTTGGAGATCGATGGATATGCGGAGTACTAGGTGCCTCCGGTTTCGTTCAGACCCAGAACGAACTTGTAAATGGACTGTGTGTCTGACATTGGATTTTATTCCGTGTGATTGATTTCTATTAAATATATATCTGTTTGGCGGCGGAGAATTTATTCTCTTGCTTAAGGCCCTTCTCTGAGACGTACGAGCGCAGAGGTTATATATTGATGGATATCAAACGCATGGAGTGAATTGCCTATGTGGCATGCCTAAGTGGCAAATGATCAAGGCTTCTGTTGAAAAGCAAAGTCTTGTGGGTGATGATCAAAGCACGGCCTGTGTGGTATAGCTTTGTGTAACGTTGATTCGCGAGCCTCACACCCTGGTTGTGAACCAAAAATGGGAGAGGACATCAGGGAGGGTATGCGTTTCCTTCTAGTTAGTAGTGGCGTCAGTGGTTTGACACGCCCAGACGAGTTTGACTTATGTGGTTGTTGCTGTTGCGAGGCGCCTCGGATATATCGGTGACTATGTGAAGCCGATGAAGCCATTCGTTGACTCATTGACGCCCCCAAAGGGCGAGGAAACGTAGTGTTCAGGCATAATAATCCACATCGGTGGATCGACCCCGACGATCCAAGGGGCAGTTGCGGTTGTTCCTGAGACACGGGCTAGAGCGTCTCGAATCGGTTGAGGACTATCTTTTGCCTTGGTTCACAGATGGAAATCCAACTTCCAATACGTGACGTTGCGGTTTTAGTTGTAAACCTATATATGGCGACATAGTGGTATGGGACATTCATGCCGCCTATGATTGATATTTATGATTGTATATAAAATCAGAAACTAACTGGAGACGAGCTAAGATGGGTGGTTTCCTAGGTATTGTTTTGATGTTGGTTTCGGCCTTCGGGGTTAGTACTTAGGGAATCGTTCTCTTACTAATTTACGGTTGGAGTCTGATTAAGAATCAAAAGATAAAATTTCGCGTATCAAGCATTCTTTGGCTGTTATAAGGTAAAACCCTATTCTCCGGCTTGCGTTGCATTGTGTGATGGGACCCGGGTCTTATAACAGCTTCATTTTTCTTTACTTAGCATTGCGCTGTTTGTTTTATGCCCTGGTATTCTTGGGAGGAAGCTCGTTCTGTGTTATACGGCATGGACCCTTGATTTACCTAACTTTAAAATAAAGATTAATAACTGTTTTAGTTCTCACACCAGTCACATGACTGACTTGGGGTTTATTGTTTTAACCTAAACTCTGGGTGCCCTTATTTTGACATGGCCAGCTAGTAGTTTTGGCTTTGCAGATTTATGTTCACAGGATCCTGATTTACAGCTGTAATGATACTCGGAAAGCTCTGTATCCATGTATTACTTCTAGTTGTGTTTTGTATTATTTTCCGCTGCGATGTATTTAAATGAAATTTAAATGTCTGATATTTTCTGTGTAATATTTATTCATACTTTGTATATTCTTGTATTCTGATGGAATTGTTGTAATATACAATGAAATGTTCTTCTGTTTGCGTTCTTTTGTGTGTTGTTCTCAAAGTATCTGGGCTTTCCTTACCGGGGAAGTTACGGGTTATCACAGTTGGTATCAGAGCTTTGGTTTACAGAGCTCAGAGAACAAGACACGTTAGAACCATATGAAAGAATACATCAGAGATTGGATTAGTAATATCCAATGAGAATGACTCGTTAGAGATGGGATCAGTAGTATCCTAGAACGAGTGTGAAGAATATATTTTTAAAATGAAAACAAATTTTGTTTTGAAATTTAAATCGTTTTATATGTATTTGAATATTTTTTTGTATTGAATTTGGACAATCGAATATATAAAGATTTTGCATATACGCCTTGCAAACGTATATTCGAAGTTTTAATATACTGGATAGATATAGAGTCACACTCTAGGCGCCCGGAGATGATTCTGATGAAAGTTCGAACATCATCAGAATTGGTATTCTAGTTTCGAAGGTGTGATATTTATATATTTCCTATTGATTAGTGTGAGAACCAAAATTAGATAGGGCTTATTGTTGGGATTTGGCATCAAAAATCTGATTTTTGGACTATATATCAAAGTTATGAATTTGAAAAACTAATCAACTAATTGATTGATGGTTGTGTTGTTTGAATATTGGTTGATTAATTAAATGTTGAACCATTAGCCAAATTGAACCAAATAGTGAATTGTATTGAAAGTTTGTCGCATTTGCATACATGTACATGTACTTACATTGAACAGGTCATAGCAAGGAGGCTAGAGCAGAGGATTAAAATTGTTTGCCCGACAACTAGGTACATGTTTACCATAATGTACTGTTTTGTTTGGGTGATGAGGATTTTATGAGCCGATTGGCTAGCCGCTTGGTTTTTCTTTTTCTTTTGAATTGAAGAAGGCCATGGGAGGCTATATGAAATATCCCGATGTTCCCGGTGCAGAGGAGGTTATGGAAAAAAAATTCGAAAATTTAGGGTGTTAGCCAAATTTTTGAAAAATTTGAAAAGTTCTTAGAAACTGAAAAGTTGATGAACTTAAGCCGTAAAGAAAATAGTGAAAGTTGAGTTGGTTTGTTAAACAACTTTCAGCTTCGTTCCTTTTCGAGGACGAAAAGTTTTAAGTGGGGTAGATTGTAATAACCCGGAATCCGAGCCAATTTAAAAATTTTCTTTTGGCAATTTTAGCGAATTTTGATTATTTAAAATGAATTATTTTAAATATTAACGACAAGAAATTTAATTTGAATAGAATTAGAACGTATATCTTTATATAGCTTGACGTTAGAATATAAATAATTATTTATAGTTATAAAAGGAATTGAAAATGGCGCGGTAGTTCGATAATTCGATTTCAAAGTTCAAAAGAATGTACTGGGTGCAAAATAAACTGGATTTTAGCGAAACCAAAAATATTAGAATCTAATTGAGGATATCTTTCCAATTAATCTAAAAAATCGAAATTTCATAGCAGGGATAAAAAGTTATGCCCAGTTGAAAATTTCAGAATAGTCGCTATGGAATTCTGGCCCTTAAAAATAACCATTTTGCAAACGACCTCGGTTTTCGACGAAACCACTTTTGTTGGATCCGTAATGTCAAATTATTGCTAGATTCCAATTTTCGTAATTTTCTGAATCAACATGTGAGCGTGGAAAAGGAAAACGCATTTGGCCAGTTTTAGTTAATTTTAATCGACTGGAAAATGGCCAATTTTCAAAAGGTCTCAGAATTCGACGAAATTAGTTTTGTTAGGACCATCAATACGAAGTTAGAAAATATTTTTCGGGAATTTTTGGAGTTAGTATGTGGCCCCGGTAAATTTAAAGGTGCGTTCAAATTCAATATATAAAGTTATATTTTGATTTTGACGAAAACTGATCGAAACATTCGAATCAGCTTACGATACATATCCCATTGTGTTCGGAATGGGGGTAATTAGCTATGGACGACAGTCGGTGGGTTCGATTTCGAGGTCGAAATAAAAAGTACCTTTTTGAAATTAAATAATTAAATAATATATATTAGTCAACCCTCTACCCCTACTTAACCCTTCAACCCCCCTTCCATCTCGTTTTCAACAGAAAAAAAAAGAAGCCGCCGGAAGAATCCCTCCCCCCCTCCTCGATCGAACCGCCGGAAAAACCCCACCTCGAGCACGCAGCCGACAGAACTCGTCCCCCTCCTCTTGCTCGACCGCCGAGCCCCCCCAATCCCGTTCGAAACCCCCCCTTTGCCTGAGCGCACCATGCAGCCTCTCCCCTCGACACTCCCCAACGCCGCTGCAGCAGTGAGTTTTTCTTGTAATTTATTTATTACTTTTATTAAAATAAAACCTGATTTACATTTAGAAACAAGTTTAGAGGTTTCTTACATTAGAAAGATCGGATTTTTATTTATAGGAAAGTTTAAATCTTTATTATAGAAAAAGGTTATATTTTTGTTAATGAAATATATGATTTTACATAGTTGAAATATATGATTTTTCATAGTTGAAAGATATGATTTTTCATAGTCGAAAGGTTTGATTTTTATCATAAAAAAGATTCGATATTTAAAAAAAAAAGATTCGATATTTAAATAGAAAAGATTCGATTTTTAAATAGAAGAGATTTGATTTTTATATATGAAGACATAGAGATTAAAAATATGATTTTTATATTGTAGAAAGAAAAAAGTAGGATTTTTATAATGAAGAGACAAATATAAAAATATAATCTTTATTAGAAGAAGAGCGATATAAAAATATAATTTTTATATAGAGAATTGCGTGATAAAAATATAATCTTTATTATATGAACACCGGTGTAAAAATAGAATTTTTATCTATATAGTATCGGTGTAAAAATAAAAAATTTATCTATATAGTATCGGTGTAAAAATAGAATTTTTATCAATATAGTATCGGTATAAAAATAGAATTTTTATCTATATAGTATCGGTATAAAAATAGAATTTTTATCTATATAGTATCGGTGTAAAAATAGAATTTTTATCTATATAGTATCGGTGTAAAAATAGAATTTTTATCTATATAATATCGGTATAAAAATAGAATTTTTATCTATATAGTATCGGTATAAAAATTGAATTTTTATCTATATAGTATCGGTATAAAAATAGAATTTTTATCTATACAGTAGCGGTATAAAAATGTGATTTTTATATACATGACAATAATATAAATAATGTGATTTTTATATATGTAGTGGCTACGGGCAACGAAAGTGACAAAAATCGAGAATGGCGAAGACTTCTACATATGAAGATTCGTGGCGTTTGGTATAACTTGGGTGAGAACTCCTCACCTTTTTTTTATTTTCTAGTTAAAAATATATACTAGGATGCAGACGGTGTTTAGTAGCACCCGACACCCATCGTCCACAGATCATGGATGGCTTGTATGCTTATTTGTTTGATTTTGATGTGTAGTTGATTGTATGATGTGATGTGAAATGAAATAAAATATTTATATAGTAAAAATATTTTATGGTTGAAAATATAATTTTTAACGTGAACGTGAATAAATAAATTTAAACAAATCGGACGATTTTTTTATATACACTGATTTGATTGATATTGATTAGGACGATAAATTTTACACATTGCCCAACTGCACAAATAAAATCTATGTTTGATTGATTGAAACCCCACACGGGTATTGGGATGATATATGACATACACTAATCCCAATAATTAGTTGTATGTCGATCGATTGATTGACAGACTGTTATAAGCGTTAAATATTTATATTTTATGCTTATGCAGTTGTGCGGTGCACTCTGGATGATGGTTGATTATTTATCATTGTTATTTTATACATGTGTTGTAGAAAATCCATATAATTAACATTATATGGTAATTGATTGGACCTCATTCCAGTTTTGAATAGAATATTTGAATAGAAGATTTGAAAAGAAATATTTGAAATAAAATATTTGAAAATAGAAATATATGAAGCCGTGTAAAGTAGTTAAACGCCATTTTAACACAAACGAGAATTTTGTCGATTTTATTCATTTTACAATGAAAATCGAAAGTGATTTCAAAATCTGATAAATTGAAAAGAATTGAAATTCGAACTAAACTGAATAGAATTGAAATTCGAATAAAATTGAAAAGAATTGAAATTCGAATTAAACTGAATAGAATTGGAATATGAATAAAATTGAAAAGAATTGAAATTCGAATTAAACTGAATAGAATTGAAATTTGAATTAGATTGAAATAGAATTGAAATCGTTTTGAATTGAATTTAAAACGTATTGAAATTGAACTAAAATTGATTTGAATTGAAACCGATTTGAATTGAAATTGATTTGAATTGAAAACGATTTGAAATGAAAATAAAACGAATTTATATTGAAAAATTCAATTTTGATTTGAATTTGAAAATGAAGTTGAAATCATTTTGAAAACGAATTTTAAACGATTTATAAAATACGTTTTGAAAGGAAATCGACGAAATATATATATATATATATATATATATATATATATATATATATATATATATAATGGCCTGAATAGAACGCGCCGCGCCGTGGCAGTTCGTGAATTTCGACCATTGACTTCGAATGGATATTGCGGGAGATCCGACCGTCGGATTCTCCTAAAACTGGAACCGTTGGGTTCGTATCGAAAAGAGCTTTCTGACGAATGTGAGAAATTATAAATCTAACGGTTGGATTTGGAATTATGTCCAAATCAAATTTGAAAAGGTCGTTGTAAGTGCAGTTTGATGGCCGTTGATGGAAATCGACTGTACGGGCCTTGATGAAATTATTAAAAATAGTAATAATTTGTGTAAAATCATAAGAAATTATTTGTGAAGAATTGGGATGAAAAACTCCATATTTGAAAAGATAAAAATAGTTTTTTATCGAAATGAACTAGTTTTGAACTAGAATTATAATTCTATTTATTTTTAAAATAAATAAATTGGATTTGAAATGGTTTTGAAAATAACCAGAATTTCCAATAATTGAATTGGAATGGATTTGAATCGAAATTGTCTGTGGAATATTTTGATGTTGGATTTCGTGATTATACAGATATTATTATGGAAATTTGAAAGATATATTTATATCGTTATTTCCAATACGATATTTGTTGGTCGTAGAATTTGATATTGAATATAAGCCGATATATTTTCTATTCAGAGCCTTGTATTTAATATCAAATGGGATTTGGGTTTGCCGTGAATGGTGTCTTCATTAACACTGTTCTTGAACCCAGTTGAGAAAAAGATTAAATCTTTTTATTTAGATTTAATGAAGTGTACCAATTAAATGGTATTTAATTGGAATTGAATTTGAATTGATTTTTGGGTTTATTGTGAATGGTGTTTTAAATAACACTTGTTCTTTAACCCGATAATTAATGGAATGTGATTTTGGGTTGTCGTGAATGGTATCTTCAATAATACTGTTCTTAGACCCAACTGAGTTAAGAAAATCAGAAACTAACTGGAGATTAGTTAAGTTGAGTGGTTTTCTGGGTATTGATCTGATGTTGGTTTCGGCCTTCAGGGTTAATATTTGGGGAATTATTCTCTTGATAATTTACGGTTAGTGACTGATGAATTGGAATGAGGCGTATGTTGTGTTTGTGTAACACTTGTTTATTATAAACGCGAGTTATTCAGAAAGACCGGGTTTATCCCATTCTGAATAACTAATTCGACGTGATTGTAACACCCCACATCCATTAATGTCACTCACAAGGGGAATGCATTAACTTCCATGGAGGTTATAAGTGAATATGGAACAGTAAAATTACATCAAGACAGATATAAGATAGTACTTGGAAATTAAAAACTTTATTTCATTGCAGCAGAAGTCAAAACATGTTTGATTACATCTTAACACCATAAATCGGAGTCAAGTACAATATCCATCTTGATAAAACAAATACATAATCCCATTACATAAATAGCCATTAAAGAAGATAACAAGCTGGACTTTACTTCAGCAATCCTAGCTTTCCAAAAGAGATAAGCAATCCAAACAGGCACCACTAGAGCTAGGTCCAACCTGAGGACCTGGAGGGAGAAAAATGTGGAAAAAGGGGGGGGGGGTCAGACATAAAGTCCGGCGAGTATGATAATTCTACAATACTATTATCAAAATAACTGGACTAAGGCATAAGCTGGAAAACAAGGAAATGTCTATGAAAGAGCAGATTAAGGACATAGACAATCGCTAAAGAAAACGTTATAGGCGCTCCTAAATACTAAAGGATAAACACTATACTACACCACACCAGTCACCCTAAAGATTGATCCCACTTAGCTTCACTTAGAAACTTTCTTAATGGCTTTACGTACTCCTAGCTGACTACATAGGTGCCGCCTGCCCCTATCTCCACTAGGTGTACCCCACTTTCCATTTTTCGATCGGCTCCCTACTCGTAGATACCCGTGCTGGCCCCACAGTGGGGTGTATCATTCCCCTAAATTGGCAACCCGATATAACGGAGATGCACGGCTTATACCTACACGATGTAACAACGTCTTACCTACCAGCCCGGGTCCACACACGCATATGAAACCCGTTGGACTTGCGTTGCCACCGCTCCCTGTTTTGGCCTCTTATAGTCAAACCCAGTATGCGTGTCCCGTCCTCGACTTGGGTCGAGCCCACAAAGATACGTTTTGGGATACTGGTTGAAATGGCCCCCCATTATTTCCCACAAGCATTCCACCTAAGCTTGTCCCATTAGTCCATCCACTTAACCCACTTAGTCATGTTCATTTACATGTGTATTTGGTTAAATCTAATCGTATTTCAAATGCCTCTAAAGGCAACCACTAGATTCCTCATGCCACCCAAGGCACCTACTTAACCCCCATGTCCCACCTTACATGATTATTTGGCTAAGTATTTCTTAATTCATTAAGGCCATAACCTCATAAAGACCTCTCACATTAGACTGACATTTATGGCAGCTGGATTTGCCGGGAGGGTCCGGGCAGTCTTATACCATAAAAGAGTCTAACCTCGTGTCTTTACAACTGTTATGCTTTAGTTTGGGCCTAGGACCTCTCACATTGGGCCAACATTTGTGACTACTGGATTTGCCGGGCGGGTCCGGGCAGGTTTACGTCACAAACGGGTCCAACCTCGTGTCCTAAGCATTGATTATTATTATTAATCCACTTTCCCCAATTTTAATAATTCCCTACTTGAATTATTAATTAATTCCAAATTCAACAATGTCCATAATTGACTCAATTATGGACATCCATTCAAGGCGTGCAAAATCATACAAAATTGCACCCAATTTATTAATTCCTAATATCACCCCTACCCCACGTTTTGAACGTTTATTCGCAAAATATATATTAGACTCGAATAGTCTAACTCATAGCATAAAAGAGATTATCACAATAACAACATGTATATATGACTAAATGAATCATAATAAGGGGTGAAACTTGCATATGTACAACTTGCATAGGATTATACATGTCATGGATCTAAAGATGTCAACTTGTTCATAATTCACATAATACGATCTCAATCAAATTTCATAAACTTGCATAGGAACATGTGTGAATCAACATCATCTAATCTAACAATATGGGTTTATATGGGTACACCTAACTCAATAGGCAAATTCCCCTAATAAAAATTCATTTAGTCATAGATTCATGAATATGGGTACACCTAACTCAATAGGCAAATTCCCATATCCAAGATCCAATTAATTTGTAGATTCATGTATATGGGTACACCTAACTCAATAGGCAAATTCCCATAATCAAGATCTATTATAAAAAAAACATAAACTTTAAACATGATCCAATTCGCATAAATAATAACGTCATGATTTTACAACTTGTATGATTCAACACAACCTAACATGACATCATTATCATATAACATAAGTATTTCAACATATGTGATAATATGAGATCTACAACATATATAAGATTTACAACATAGCATATCATAATTTGCAACATAGCATGATATGATTTACAACATAGCATAGCATGATTTACAACATGGCATAACATGATTTATAACATAGCATAGCATGATTAATCACATATGACATAGCATAGGATTATTTACAACATAATCACTACAACATTACAACATATATATGATAACATAACAGCATAACAAGAGATCCACAACATAATTTACAAATACATAACAATTCATATCACTTTCTTGTGATCCATTCATAACTTAATCAAATTATTTTATAATAATATTGTGAGATTCATCATACTCACTATTTTAAAGAAGAGAAATAGAAAGAGTCTTTGATTTAATTTGTTTGTTGAGTAGATTTAGTTGTAGGCTAGGCTTTCTCCTTCTTCTTTAGTTTGTGACGGCTACGCTGAACTCCATGGCAGCGGCATGTCGGTAGCTCTCCAATTTTTCAAGTGATTTAGGGTTAGAGTCTAACCACTTATTTATAGATGTTAGGATGCATTTAGGCCATTTGATTTACCCTAAAATAGATTAGAGCCATTAGATTTCGTCCAGCCTTCAAAACACAGCCCGAAAACCCAACCAGATGCACCAGGTCACCTGGGCTCGACCAGGGAGGTCGACACCCAGGTCGACTCTAGTGTCGACCTGGCCCCCCCCAGGTCGACTCCCAAGTCGACCCCCAGGTCGACCTGGTATGGGCGGAGTTTTCCCGCCTGCCTCCATTTCTGTGTTTTTGAAATCTGTTTTAAAATTTGAATTTTTCGTGAAACTTCTCGAGGCCATATCTCGGTCATACGAACTCCGATTCACAAAATTTAGGACTCTATTTCGCGTATTTTTCCGAGACGAACACAATGGCGCAGCCCGTTTCCCAGTATTCTTATATTTGAAATTAATTATTCTTTCATTTGTGAATATTAGTATTAACTGATTTACGGGGTGTTACATTCTCCCCTCCTTAAAGGTTTCGACCCCGAAATCTTCAAGTCAAGAAGAATGTTTGACCTAACATCCAATCAACCATCTACTCAATCATCAAACACTGGCATCCACTGTCCTTATAGACTTCTAATGCTTTTATGTATAAATGCATAGTGTGTGTATATGTCCGTATCTAATGCAAAATCAGGCGGTCCACTGATTCAGTTGACCTCCTTGATGCAATTCATGATAGTGCCATGCATCCATTATGTATGCAAAAGATCCTAATTGCTTACATACTACTTCTATATGCGTGCACATCCATTCAACCGAATGCAGCACCTATATGATGGTACAACCATTATACATCCATTATACTAAATACATTCATTTATGCAATATGCAATATGTAGTGACTGAGCCGATCTAGTGCCTAAAGTGTGTGTATATATGCATCCACGAGCAACCACTAGCAAACACTTGCATCCATTTTGCATCCATCATACATAACATGTCTCAAACACATGTTTCAACCATAGGATTATCCTAACTAAAGGTCAAAGATACTAATGAGAGGACATACTAAAGATAAGATAAGCTAAGCGATAAAGGAGAAATTAAAAGACATACCCTCAAAAAGAAAAGGATACAACGAACGCATCTTCTCTTCTGTCTCCCAAGTAGCATTGCTCTCATCATCTCCCCATTGCACTTTAACTAGTATGACCTCTCGATTCCTCAACTTTCTGATCTCCGACCCAAGAATGCATGTAGGAGCTCGTCTAATTGTTGCATCACGCTCTATTTCCACCTCTTTAAGCAAGCTCGGCTCTACCACCTCCGCGGTCTTGTGCAAACACTTCCTCAAATGTGATACATGGAATACGTCGTGTACTCCACTAAGTTTCTCAGGCAACTCCACCCTATATGCCATCTTCCCAATCCTGTCTTTTATAGGAAACGGCCCTACAAACCTTGGCGCTAATTTCCCAACGGACCCAAAGCGAACAACATTCCGTAACGGAGATACTTTGATAAAAACCATGTCCCCAATGTCAAACTCAAGATCTGTCCTCCTCTTATCAGCATACCATTTCTGCCTATCTTGTGCTGCTTTCATCCTCCTTCGAATCAAATCAATCTTCTCCGAGGTTTCCCTAACCATATCGGGCCCAAGTAGGATTTTATCGGTAGATTCCCACCAACATGTAGGCGAATGGCAAGGCCTTCCATAAAGAGCTTCGAAAGGTGCCATGCCAATACTAGACTGAAAGCTATTATTATATGCGAATTCTACCAACGGAAGGTGCTCTTCCCATGTACCCCCAAAGTCTAGGATACAAAGCCTTAAAAGATCCTCTAGAATACGATTCACCCTCTCGGTTTGGCCGTCTGTCTGAGGATGATATGCGGTGCTTAAACATAGCTGAGTCCCTACCGCCTCTTGTAAACTCTTCCAAAATTCGCTAGTGAAGATGGGGTCACGGTCGCTTACTATACTAGAAGGAATACCGTGCAAACGAACTATCTCTTTAATGTATACAGAAGCCAACCACGGAGCAGTCCTCTTACTTTTCACGGGAATAAAATGGGCGCTCTTAGTAAGTCTATCTACTATAACCCAAATCCCCGTATTACCCTTTCTTGATCTTGGTAATCCATCCACAAAATCCATTGAGACGCTTTCCCATTTCCATAGTGGAACTTCCAATGGGTGAAGCAACCCACCGGGTTTCTTTTGTTCCGCTTTTACTCGTTGGCACACCAAGCATCTAGCGACGTACTCGGCCACATCCTTCTTCATACCGGCCCAAAAGAAAACCCGCTTCATATCTTTGTACATCTTGTCTCCGCCGGGATGAATGGTCATCTTTGAGCGATGAGCATCATCAAGAATGGCCTTCCTTAAGTCTTCGTCTTGTGGTACACAAAGTCTATTATCCCTTTGTAACCAACCCTTATCGTCTAGGGTATACCTATGAAGATGGCTAGACGACTCCCCTCCTTTGAGCTTTTCTACTATCTCAACCAACTGTGGGTCGTCTTGCTGTGCCTCACCAACTCGTCCTAGAAGTGTAGGTCTAACCTCCAAGGATGCTAACAAACCAGGTACTAGGTCAACGGAGGGTCTAAAGTCAAACATGGAGATGAATTCTAAGCTTCGTCGTTCAACAAACAATGGACTCAAGGACAACCTTTTCCTACTTAAGGCGTCTGCTACCACGTTACCCTTGCCCGGGGTATATTCTATTTCAAAATCGTAGGAGGCTAAGAATTCCATCCACCGTTGCTGCCTTAAATTCAAATCCTTCTGAGAGAATAAGTATTTTAATGATTTGTGGTCAGTGAACAGTTCGAATTTCTCACCAAGAAGATAGTGACGCCAAGACTTAAGCGCGAAAACAATTGCGGCTAACTCAAGGATATGCGTAGGGTAATTCTTTTCATGAACCCTCAACTGCCTTCCACCATAGGCTATTACTCTTCCCTCTTGC
Source organism: Allium sativum (assembly GCA_030737875.1). Classification (NCBI taxonomy): domain Eukaryota; kingdom Viridiplantae; phylum Streptophyta; class Magnoliopsida; order Asparagales; family Amaryllidaceae; genus Allium; species Allium sativum. Next base: position 611,970,633 of record CM060922.1, read on the forward strand.
ATGAGGACCGCGCCAAGTCCCGTCCCACAAGCATCAGTATAGACGGTAAACGGTTTATTCCCGTCTGGCAGCACTAAGACTGGGGCTGAAGTTAAGGCTCTCTTTAAACGTTGGAACGCATCATCACAATCTTCGTCACACATAAAAACCAGGTTCTTCTTCGTTAACCGTGTTAATGGAGCTGATATTTTTGCGAAGTCTTTGATAAACTTCCTATAATAACCAGCCAACCCCAAGAAACTTCTTACTTCGGTTACATTTTTAGGGACCTTCCAATCTTGGATGGACACCACCTTTGCGGGATCCACTACTATCCCTTCCTTGGAAACCACGTGCCCTAAGAACCGTACTTCTTTTCTCCAGAAGTGACACTTAGAAAATTTTGCCTTAAGGTTATGCGCTCGAAGGGTTTCCAACACTTCCCTAAGATGTAGGGCATACTCTTCTTCATTCTTAGAAAAGACTAAGATGTCATCCACAAAGACTACCACGAATTTGTTAAGGTACTCCCTAAACACCCTACTCATCAAATCAACAAAATATGCGGGGGCGTTTGTCAAACCAAAGAGCATCACTAGCCATTCATAGAATCCGTCAGGAGTCCTAAAAGCAGTCTTATCTATACTATCCTCAGCCACTCTCAGTTGATGAAAACCAGTGGCTAAGTCCAACTGCGAAAACACTGAGGTGCCAACTAACTGATCAAAGAGATTGTCAATCCTCGGCAGTGGGTGTCGGTTCTTTTTAGTAAGCTTTTTTAGTTCTCTATAGTCCACACAAAGTCTAAGGGACCCATCCGCCTTTGTAGCAAATACTACTGGAGCACCCCACTCCGATATACTTCGTCTTATGAACCCCTTCTCAAGCAACTCCTTCACTTGCTTATTGAGTTCCCTCCTTTCATGAGGAGCCATGTGGCGCACTGGCAAAGATACGGGTTTAGCATTATCCACAAGATAAATTCGAAAGTCTATCTCCCGCTTTGGAGGTAAGCCCTTCACCTCCTCAAACACGTCCGAATATTCCCGGACCACCTCTACCGATCGCAGATTCTCTTCAGATGCGTCAAGCGATTCAAGATAACTCAGCATAACGGAATCTATGGGATTACAAAAGATGTCGAGAGTGTTACCAAGGCGAGTCACAAGCCTAACTACTCTCCTTTCACAATCAAGAATGGCCCCATTTCTAGATAACCAATCCATTCCTAAAATTAGCCCATAGCCCGTGAAGCCCAATACATAAGCATCACATCTAAATTCAACGCTAAGTATAGAGATTTTCAAATCCAAACATATCATGGTCAAATGAGCTGAACCCCCAATTGGATTTGAAACAACCAAGGGATCCTCTACTAAACTGGTGTTCAAGTGCAGTAATTCAACTAATGATGCAGAGATAAACGAATGAGATGCGCCAGAATCGAATAAGGTACGGACAGGATGATCAAACAGAAAAACTAAGCTTTCAACAGAAATTATTCTACCTCTTTCTTGCAGCGGTGGGGCCGCAATAGCCTGAACTTGCCCCCTTGCCTGCCCTGGTGCCATAAGAGCCTGCACCTGTCCTCCCGAGGTAGACCCTGCCCTATGCCCCTTCTTTGGGCAGTCCTTCACCAAATGTCCCGCATCTCCACAATGAAAACAACCAGTCTTCTTCTTCTTTCTACAATCTTTGCTGAGATGGCTAGGCGTCCCACAATTGCAGCATCTCTTCTTCCCTTTGCCATTATTGTTTTTACCACCCTTCTTATTTTGCTGTTGGGGTTTCTTCTGATCCCCTTTCTTTTCAACTGCCTTATCCTCATGCATAAGTGCCATTTCTACTAGCCTTTCAAAGGTGGCTCCCATAGGGATGTGGGTCATAGCCAACCCTTGCAACGGTTCATTCAAGCCTCTAACGAACCTCAAAGCTTTCTTCTCTGGCGTGTTCACCAACTCCAAGCCAAACCTTGCTAACTGATTAAATTTATTGACATATTCCTTAACTGATAAGCTCCCTTGCTTTAATGTCAGGAATTTTTCCATATTTAAATTCTCCTCTGCCCTTGAAAGAAACTTTGCCTCAAACCTTCGTCTGAAATCCGCCCATGAATCAACTGGACGTTCCCCGCTAGTGACCTCCCACCAAAACGAGGCCTCTCCCTTCATTAACCAAGCAGCTAAACGGACTTTCCTCCCATCTTCCACTTCAAAGATATCCAACAATTCCTCAGTCTCCTTAAGCCAGTCTCTGGCCTCCACAAACGTCTCAGTCCCTTGAAAAATCTTTCCTCCCATAGCCTTAAATTCCTTGCATGTCTTTGCAAAAGTGTCAACATGAGGAGGAGGAGGAGGAATGGGTGCAACTGGGGGTGGGGAAGCATCTGCTGGGCCTGCAGTGGTGGCCCTAGCCTCCAAATATCTCCTAAACCACCCTGGAACCGTCACACCTTCTGGGAGATTAAGATCTTCAGCCATGCTGAAACGAAAAAGGAAAGATTCAAAATGGAGAATTCGAAAGATAAAGATAAGGATATGGCTATTTGGGATTATGTTTTTCATAAAAACTCTCTCTAAATAACATGTTTTTGAAAGCACTTCTTCCAAAAATACTTTAGAAAAATATTTTTCTAAAAATTTTATCTGTTCTGGTAACCTTATGCTCTGATACCACGTGTAACACCCCACGTCCATTAATGTCACTCACAAGGGGAATGCATTAACTTCCATGGAGGTTATAAGTGAATACATAACAGTAAAATTACATCAAGACAGGTATAAGATAGTACTTGGAAATTAAAAACTTTATTTCATTGCAGCAAAAGTCAAAACATGTTTGATTACATCTTAATACCATAAATCAGAGTCAAGTACAATATCCATCTTGATAAAACAAATACATAATCCCATTATATAAATAGCCATTAAAGAAGATAACAAGCTGGACTTTACTTCAGCAGTCCTAGCTTTCCAAAAGAGATAAGCAATCCAATCAGGCTCCACTAGAGCTGGGTCCAACCTGAGGACCTGGAGGGAGAAAAATGTGGAAAAGGGGGGGGGGTCAGACATAAAGTCTGGCGAGTATGATAATTCTACAATACTATTATCAAAATAACTGGACTAAGGCATAAGCTGGAAAACAAGGAAATTTCTATGAAAGAGCAGATTAAGGACATAGACAATCGCTAAAGGAAACGTTATAGGCGCTCCTAAATACTGAAGGATAAACACTATACTGCACCACACCAGTCACCCTAAAGATTGATCCCACTTAGCTTCACTTAGAAACTTTCTTAATGGATTTACGTACTCCTAGCTGACTACATAGGTGCCGCCTGCCCCTATCTCCACTAGGTGTACCCCACTTTCCATTTTTCGATCGGCTCCCTACTCGTAGATACCCGTGCTGGCCCCATAGTGGGGTGTATCATTCCCCTAAAGTGGCAACCCGATATAACGGAGATGCACGGCTTATACCTACACGATGCAACAACGTCTTACCTACCAGCCCGGGTCCACACACGCATATGAAACCCGTTGGTCTTGCGTTGCCACCGCTCCCTGTTTTGGCCTCTTATAGTCAAACCCAGTATGCGTGTCCCGTCCTCGACTTGGGTCGAGCCCACAAAGATACGTTTTGGGATACTGGTTGAAATGGGCCCCCATTATTTCCCACAAGCATTCCACCTAAGCTTGTCCCATTAGTCCATCCACTTAACCCACTTAGTCATGTTCATTTACATGTGTATTTGGTTAAGTCTAATCGTATTTCAAATGCCTCTAAAGGCAACCACTAGATTCCTCATGCCACCCAAGGCACCTACTTAACCCCCATGTCCCACCTTACATGATTATCTGGCTAAGTATTTCTTAATTCATTAAGGCCATAACCTCATAAAGACCTCTCACATTAGACTGGCATTTATGGCAGCTGGATTTGCCGGGCGGGTCCGGGCAGTCTTATACCATAAAAGAGTCTAACCTCGTGTCTTCACAACTGTTATGCTTTAGTTTGGGCCTAGGACCTCTCACATTGGGCCGACATTTGTGACTACTGGATTTGCCGGGCGGGTCCGGGCAGGTTTACGTCACAAACGGGTCCAACCTCGTGTCCTAAGCATTGATTATTATTAATAATCCACTTTCCCCAATTTTAATAATTCCCTACATGAATTATTAATTAATTCCAAATTCAACAATGTCCATAATTGACTCAATTATGGACATCCATTCAAGGCGTGCAAAATCATACAAAATTGCACCCAATTTATTAATTCCTAATATCACCCCTACCCCATGTTTTGAACGTTTATTCGCAAAATATATATTAGACTCGAATAGTCTAACTCATAGCATAAAAGAGATTATCACAATAACAACATGTATATATGACTAAATGAATCATAATAAGGGGTGAAACTTGCATATGTACAACTTGCATAGGATTATACATGTCATGGATCTAAAGATGTCAACTTGTTCATAATTCACATAATATGATCTCAATCAAATTTCATAAACTTGCATAGGAACATGTGTGAATCAACATCATCTAATCTAACAATATGGGTTTATATGGGTACACCTAACTCAATAGGCAAATTCCCCTAATAAAAATTCATTTGGTCATAGATTCATGCATATGGGTACACCTAACTTAATAGGCAAATTCCCATATACAAGATCCAATTAATTTGTAGATTCATGTATATGGGTACACCTAACTCAATAGGCAAATTCCCATAATCAAGATCTATTATAAAAAAACATAAACTTTAAACATGATCCAATTCGCATAAATAATAACATCATGATTTTACAACTTGTGTGATTCAACACAACCTAACATGACATCATTATCATATAACATAAGTATTTCAACATATGTGATAATATGAGATCTACAACATATATAAGATTTACAACATAGCATATCATAATTTGCAACATAGCATAGCATGATTTACAACATGACATAGCATGATTTACAACATGGCATAACATGATTAATCACATATGACATAGCATAGGATTATTTACAACATAATCACTACAACATAACAACATATATATGATAACATAATAGCATAACAAGAGATCCACAACATAATTTACAAATACATAACAATTCATATCACTTTCTTGTGATCCATTCATAACTTAATCAAATTATTTTATAATAATATTGTGAGATTCATCATACTCACTATTTTAAAGAAGAGAAATAGAAAGAGTCTTTGATTTAATTTGTTTGTTGAGTAGATTTAGTTGTAGGCTAGGCTTTCTCCTTCTTCTTTAGTTTGTGACGGCTACGCTGAACTCCATGGAAGCGGCATGTCGGTAGCTCTCCAATTTTTCAAGTGATTTAGGGTTAGAGTCTACCCATTTATTTATAGATGTTAGGAAGCATTTAGGCCGTTAGATTTACCCTAGAATAGATTAGAGCCATTAGATTTCGTCCAGCCTTCAAAACACAGCCCGAAAACCCAACCAGATGCACCCAGGTCACCTGGGCTCGACCAGGGAGGTCGATACCCAGGTCGACTCTAGTGTCGACCTGGCCCCCCCCAGGTCGACTCCTAAGTCGACCCCCAGGTCGACCTGGTCTGGGCGGGAGTTTTCCCGCCTGCCTCCATTTCTGTGTTTTTGAAATCTGTTTTAAATTTTGAATTTTTCGTGAAAATTCTCGAGGCCATATCTCAGTCATACGAACTCCGATTCACAAAATTTCGGACTCTATTTCGCGTATTTTTCCGAGATGAACACAATGGCGCAGCCCGTTTCCCAGTATTCTTATATTTGAAATTAATTATTTTTTCATTTATGAATATTAGTATTAACTGATTTACGGGGTGTTACAGTGATGTCGAGGATGAAGACGGTGGTCGAAGACCGGAGGTCTTCACGTCATTTGGGTTATTACTGATGATCTTGATTGGGCCGTACACCCAAGAGGAGGGAATCAGTTAGTGGTCATCCAGACGTACTTGGAGATCGATGGATATGCGGGGTACTAGGTGCCTCCGGTTTCGTTCAGACCCAGAACGAACTTGTAAATGGACTGTGTGTCTGACATTGGATTTTATGCTGTGTGATTGATTTCTATTAAATATATCTTTGTTTGGCGGCGGAGAATTTATTCTCTTGCTTAACGCCCTTCTCTGAGACGTACGAGCTCAAAGGTTATATATTGATGGATATCAAATGCATGGAGTGAATTGCCTGTGTAGCATGCCTAAGTGGAAAATGATCAAGGCTTCTGTTGAAAAGCAAAGTCTTGTGGGTGATGATCAAAGCACGGCCTATGTGGCATTGCTTTGTGTAACGTTGATTCGCGAGCCTCACACCCCGGTTGTGAACCAGAAACGGGAGAGGACATCAGGGAGGGCATGCGTTTCCTTCTAGTTAGCAGTGGTGTCAGTGGTTTGACACGCCCTGACGAGTTTGACTTATGAGGTTGTTGCTGTTGCGAGGCAAATCGGATATATCGGTGACTACGTGAAGCCGATGGAGTCATTCGTTGACTCATTGACGCCACAAAGGGCGGAGAAACGTAGTGTTCAGGCATAATAATCTACATCGGTGGACCGACCCTGACGATCCAAGGGGCAGTTGCGGCTGTTCCTGAGACACGAGCTAGAGCGTCTCGAATTGGTTGAGGACTATCTTTTGCCTCGGTTCACAGATGGAAATCCAACTTCCAATACGTGACGTCGCAGTTTTAGTTGTAAACCTATATAGGGCGACATAGTGGTATGGGACATTCATGCCACCTATGATTGATATTTATGATTGTATATAAAATCAGAAACTAACTGGAGACGAGCTAAGATGGGTACTTTCCTGGGTATTGGTCTGATGTTGGTTTCAGCCTTCGGGGTAAATACTTAGGGAATCGTTCTTTTACTAATTTACGGTTGGAGTCTGATGAAGAATCAAAAGATAAAATTTCGCGTATCAAGCATTCTTTGGCTGTAATAAGGTAAAACCCTATCCTCCGGCTTGCGTTGCATTGTGTGATGGGACCTGGGTCTTATAACAGCTTCATTTTTTTTACTTAGCATTGCGCTATTTATTTTATGCACTGCTATTCTTAGGAGGAAGCCCGTTCCATGTTATACGGCGTGGTCCCTCCATTTACCTAACTTTAAAATAAAGATTAATAACTGTTTTAGTTCTCATACCAGTCACATGACTGGCCTGGGGTTTATTGTTTTAACCTAAACTCTAGGTGCCCTTATTTTGACACGGGCAGCTAGTAGTTTTGGTTTTGCAGATTTATATACACCGGATCCTGATTTACAGCTGGAACGATACTCAGAAAGCTCTGTATCCGTGTATTAGTTCTAGTTGTGTTTTGTATTATTTTCCGCTGCGATGTATTTAAATGAAATTTAAATCTCTGATATTTTCTGTGTAATATTTATTCATACTCTGTATATTCTTGTATTCTGATGGAATTGTTGTAATTTACAATGAAATGTTCTTCTGTTTGCATTCTTTTGTGTGTTGTTCTCAAAGTAACCGGGCTTTCCTTACTGGGGAAGTTACGGGTTATCACATTGGGTTTCATCGTTAGATCTTGTGGAATCGAGATCAATCCAGACAAGATTGCAGGGATCAAGAACATTCGTGAACTAAGAAGAATTAAAGATGTGTTGAGTTTATCAGGAAAGGTTGCGGCATTAGGAAGATTCATATCCAGAGCCATTGACAAATGCATATCCTTCTTTGACTTAACAAAGTGAGAGAAGCATATCTTTGAATAGACCCATGATTACATTGAAACCATCCAGGACTTTCTAGACCATCGATACTGTAAAAGATGGTAGATCAAGAGGACCTACTTGTATAATTGGTAGTATCATCACATGCAATCAGCTCAGCACTCATTCGTGAGGAGGATTAGATTCAAAAACCGGTATATTATATGAGGAAGAAGTTGGCTGCAACAAAACGTAATTACCCGAAGATCGAGAAGCTTTCTTATAGCTTATTGATTGCTTCAAAAAAGTTGCACCATTACTTCCAGGCTCATCCAATCATGATATATACCTGCCAATCGCTGCGACGGGTCCTTCAAAGACCTGAGGCATCTGGAAGATTGCTTAAATGGAATACTGAACTAAGCCAATTTGATCTTACTTTTCTCCCGAGGATTATCAAGGGCCAAGCGTTAGAAGATTTTATCATTAAGTTCACTATCCCTGAGGAAGATGTTCTTGATAAGGAAGTTGGCCCCTTGGAGTCCAAAATGGAATCGAACTCTTGGAAGCTATATGCAGATGGTGCTTGCAACAATTGACGGTCTGGTGCTGGAGTTGTACTGGTAACTACTGAAGGACGATCAATTTACTATGCCTTCCGATTAAACTTTCTCGCTACTAACAATGACTCCGAGTACAAAGCCCTGATTGCCGGGATGAGACCCGCGAGGGAATCGGGAGTATTTGCGCTAGAAATTTACTGTAATTCTCAGATTGTTGTGTTTCGGGTTTGCAAAGAGTTTCAGACAAAAGGACCACGACTTGCAGACTATTTAGAACAGGTTGAGGAGCTGTTAGACGATTAGAGCATTATAGCATTTTTCATATTCCACGAACAGAGAGTCATAAGGCGGACAAATTGGCTAAGTTAGCAAGTTCCCACAAACCAGATAGCACAGAAATGGTCCTTCTTGAAGCATTGGATACTCCAAGCATTAATCAAATGGAAATCAACCACTCTTGGAGAATAAACCTAAAAGGGAGTCCTGGATGACCTGTATAAAGAATTTCTTACAACATGAAATCCTTCCAGAAAGTAAGAATCAAAGACGCGCTATTGTCCGCAAAGCATTAAGATATGTTATGCAGCGTGGCATGCTCTACAGGAGGGTCTCCCCATTTCATTGCTTCGGTGTATAGCCCACGATGACGTCAAGCGTGTATTGAGGAAAGTACATGAGGGTAATTGTAGTGATCACATTAGAGGACGAATATTGGCTAAGAAGATACTACGGTATGACTGCTTCTAGCCTACTATAATTAAAGACGCAGCTGATTATTCACGACGTTGTGATAAATGCCAAAAGTTTGTGAGGATTCCTAGAGCTCCACCTAACCAAATTACCTCGATGGCGAGTTTGTGGCCAATTGCCGTGTGGGGAAGTGACATTATTGGGAGCCTCCCAATCGCTAAAGGTGGAGCTAATTACATAATCGTAGCTGTGGATTACTTTATGAATGGGCAGAGGCTGAACAACTAACTCCAATCACTGAAACACCCCACCTTCGTTAAGGTCACTCACAAAGTGAATGCCTTAACTTCGATGGATCATTATAGGTAAAAGATACAGATAATTTACAAGACAGACATATAAACAGCGGAAAAAGGAAATTTATTTCATAAGTACGTGGTTCAGTTAAAACATTACAACAACTGTCTCAAACCAACTTCCAAATTATTATAGCAAAATCTCTGTCTTGAATTAAAACATAAAGAAACATTAAAACAACAGTAAGGAAGCATAAATCCCCAATAAGAGAGTATCCAAACCCATAGCCCAAGGAAAGAGAATCCAAGCAATACATCTACTTTCTTCAAGCTGGAAATGGTCTGAACTAAGATGAAGTATTCCCTCCCTGCGGACCTGGGGGGGGGGGGGATGGAAGAAAAGAAGACGAAAGAAAATGGGTTAGACATGAGTCTGGTAAGTCCAGTGATTATTTAGCATGTAAACAGGAAAAAGGATTATGACATGAATAAACTGAACTTAGGACAGCACCCTAGAAATAAGATAATAAGACTTAATATGCTATCGCACTCATTACTATTTCTCTGCACCCACTTACAAGTGTTTCAACTAGCACCATTTGTTCAAGATAAATGATCGCCTTTATCGATCGGCTCTTACTCATATACATTTACCACTTGTGTCATTCGGCCCCCGCTTGATTGTAGATACCTGTGTTGGTCCCACCATGTGTGTATCAAATCCTATGGTGGCAACCCGACACAATTCAAGATGCACAGTGTATGGCTACTGGATGCCCAGTGCCTGCTTTTTCCACTCTGGAGTACGTGCACGCCCGCACTCCGTAGGAACCTACACTGACGCTTCACCCTCCGTTGTTTGGACCGCTTATAATCAGCCTAGTAATCATGCCCCACCCTGCCTAGTTCAGGGTACCATGATACATCTGTGTGGGTTACTGCTGAAATGGGTCCCTGTTACTAGGGGTTCCTAATCAACATGTTAAAATGGTTAAGTGTTCTCAAATTAACCTAACCCCACCCATCAGTTTAGTTGACATGTTGTATTGGTTAAGTGTTGCCTTAATTAACTTAACCCTACCATTCCTGTCTTAACTTTAATTTATTCATTAAAGCACCAACCACTCACATTAGATATGTATTGTTGCGGTCGCTGGATATGTCGGTCGGTTCCAGGCAGTCTTACACCGCAACTCAATCTAACCTCGGGTTCTTTTGGGCTTGATGCGCTAACCACTCACATTGGATCTATATTGTTACGGTTGCTGGATGTGCCGGGCGGTTCCAGGCAGTCTTACACCGTAACTCAATCTAACCTCGGGTTAGGCATATTCGTATTTTACTTAATTTACATATTTACCCTTCATATATATATGTAAATTATCCACAATTTTTGCCATTCAAGTCATGCCCCATTTACCCTCTAAATCATATTCATAATTTTTAGGTATATAAATTATACCATTTTTATGCCACTAATCATTCATATATTTATGGGCCAAATTATGCCAATAATATGAAATTTAAGGTTTTCCCAACGTTACCCCGTTATACATTCGCAAAATTAACAAAGAATGTTAGGCTCGCAACTTAGCCTAACTTATATACAAAAAGGGAAAGAAAGGAGCATGTACCATTCATACAGCTAAAATAATAAGGATCTAACTAAACATGTGTCATGTAAATTTGGCATAAAACAATGAACTTGCATTTTTAGATCCAATTAACCATGAGTCTTAAGCATATAAAATTACACAAGTCCAACTAGGCATGTAAATGTAAACTTTTATTTTGGATCCAATAAACATGAATCTTAAGCATATAGAATTATACAAATCCAACTAGGCATGTAAATGTAAACTTTTTTTTGGATCCAAAAAACATGAATCTTAAGCATATAAACGAGGACTTATATAGAATTACATAAATCCAGTTGGACATGTAGATGTGAACTTGTATTTTGGATCCAATAATCATAGATCTAACATATGAGAATGTAGATCTAAACATATATATGACTTAGCCTATAAACTTACATGTAACATAACATGATAGAGTCACCAAATTTACATAATACACGATTGGTTTAACATTCAACATAATAAGTCCAATAAACCACAATAATCTCATAGGCATATATGATAAAATCGTTACAAGGATAGACATGAATCAACATCACCATTATCTTACAACTTAGGCATAACTCTAGTTTTCACTTTATTACAAATCATAACTTTTAGTTGTTCACATCTAAATAATAACAGGACTTACAAACAAAAGAAAGTCTTGTTTTCTAGGATCTGTTTTCTAAAACTAAAAACAATCCCTTGACGTACTCAAATTTAGATTAGATTCGTAGCTTCTAACTTGCTTTCTAGTTTGAGAAGAAATTGTGGCTAGGCTAGGACGATCATGGACAGCCTGGTGGCTCCTTGGCATGAAATTGTGTGATTTAGGGTTGAGGACTAAGGTTGCTTTTATAGAGGTTTAAACTTATGTGAGCCGTTAGATCATCCTAGGAGCGATCACAACCGTCCAGACAAGACAGAGCTATCCAGAAAGTGCCACCTCTTCCTAGTGACTCAGCAACAACTAAAAAATCGTCACTGTTTGGATCTGGGTGAGGGGGTCGACCCCTATGGGGGGGTCGACACCCCTCTTGGGGGGTTGACACCTATGTTGACCCCCTTTGGGGGGAGTCGACCCCTATGGGCGAGAATTTTCCCGCCCAGCTGAGCCACGTGATTTTTGAAATTCGAACTGTTTTGTTTATTAAATTATTTAATTATATAATTTTTCTGTTTAAACATGAAATCTTCTTAACTCCATAATTTCTTCATATGGAGTCCAATTCGCGCAAACTCAGACTCTATCTCAAGCAGAATTCCGAGACGAATGCAATGGCGTAACCCGTTTCCCTTAATTCTCACTTTTAGAATTATGTATTCTTTAATTCGTTTAATAAACATAGAAAATACAGGGTGTTACATTCTCCCCTCCTTAAAGGATTTCGTCCCCGAAATCTTCAAGTCACGAAGAATGTATATCCTACCATCCAATAATCCATCTACTCAACCACCAAACACCGACATCCATTGTCCTTAAAATATTTCTAATGCTTTCATGATTGTATGCATAGTGTGTGTATATGTCCTTATCTAATGCATAATCAGGCGGTCTACTGATTCAGTTGACCTCCTTAATGCAAATTATGTCAGTGCCATGAGTCCATTATGCATGCAATTATTCCTAATCATACTTTCTACATAAGTGCACAATCATCTATACAAATGCAACGTCCATATGATAACATTCCAAGTTTCAATCCATGTACAAATACATAAATTCATATGCAGTATGAAAGTGACTGAGTCGATATAACACCTAATGTGTGTGTATATGCATCCACGAGCAACCACTAGCAACCACTCGCAACCATCAATCATAACATGTTTCAAATACATGTTTACATCCATTAGTTTCTACCTAAGGGTAAAGAATAGGACCGAGGAGATATACTTAAAAAGATAGATATAAGCATGCATAAACTTATGGAAAAATAGATCAAGGAGGTACCCTAAAAAAGAAAAGGGTAGGCTGCGCGTATTTTTCTCTCAGTTTCCCAAGTCGCGTCTTCCTTAGCGTCACTCCATTGAAATTTAACAAGCCCGACTTCACGGTTGTGTAGCATTTTGACTTCCATACCCAAAATACGAGTTGAACTCTTCTCACAGTCGCTTCTTGTTCCACTTCTACTTCCTCTAGTATACTCGACTCCACCACTTCCGCAGACTCATGTAAGCACTTTCGTAGTTGAGAAACATGAAAAACATTATGAACTCCAGCTAGTATTTCGGGTAGCTCTACTCTGTAAGCTATCGTCCCAATCCTTTCAATGATAGGAAATGGTCCTACAAATCTTGGTGCCAACTTTCCTACGGACCCAAAGAGAATGACATTCCTCAAAGGAGATACTTTAAGGAACACCCTATCTCCAACCTCAAACCAAGGTCGGTCCTTCTTTTGTCTGCATAGGATTTCTATCTATCTTGTGCAGTCTTCATCCGTCTTCTTATGAAGTCCACCTTTTCTGAATTTTCTCTAATCATGTCTGGCCCAATTACGAGCTTGTCTTTAGACTCCCACCAACAAGTTGGTGATCAGCATGGTCTTCCATATAAAGCCTCGAAGGGTGCCATGCCTATAGTGGCTTGGTAGCTATTGTTGTAAGCTAATTCCACCAAAGGAAGATGATCCTCCCATGTTCCTCCAAAGTCAAGAATGCACAATCTCAAGAGGTCTTCTAATACTCCGTTCACCCTTTCCATTTGACCATCGGTTTGGGGGTGATAGGCCGTGTTTAAGCATAGTTGTGTGCCTATAGCCTCTTGCAAACTCTTCCAAAACTCACTCGTAAAGATAGGATCTTAATCACTCACTATGCTAGAGGGTATCCCATGGAGTCGAATTATCTCTTTAAGATAAATGGATGCTAAGGACAAGGCATTCCTTCTACTCTTAATAGGTATAAAGTGAGCGCTTTTAGTGAGCCTGTCCACTATTACCCAAATACTGGTATTGCCCCTTCTTGACCTAGGCAACCCATCAATAAAGTCCATCGAAATGCTATCCCATTTCCTCTGTGGGACCTCTAGAGGATGAAGCAGACCACAAGGCTTCTTCTGCTCCGCTTTGACTTGCTGGCATATCAAGCACTTAGCAACGAACTCAGTTACATCCCTCTTCATGCCATTCCAAAAGAAAACCCTTTTCATACCACTGTGGACCCATAACCCACAGGTCCTAGGATCAAAACCTGGCTCTGATACCAAGTGAAATACCCCACCTTCGTTAAGGTCACTCACAAAGGGAATGCCTTAATTTCGGTGGAGCATTATAGGTAAAAGATACAGATAATTTACAAGACAGACATATAAACAGTGGAAAAAGGAATTTTATTTCATAAGTACGTGGTTCAGTTAAAACATTGCAACAACTGTCTCAAACCAACTTCCAAATTATTACAACAAAATCTCTATCTCCACCTGGGTGTATGGTCAACTTAGAATGGTGTGCTTCTTCAAGAACCTTCTTCACTAAATCCCTTGCTTGTGGGACGCATAGTCTTCCATCCCGTCTCAACTAACCCTTATCATCGATGGGGTATCTATTGAGGTGACTAGAAGTCTCACCCTTAATTAGCTTATCCATCATATCAACTAGCTGAGGGCCTTCACGTTGCGCAGTTCCTATTGAGTCCAAAAGAATAGTTCGCACCTCTAGCAATGCTAACAAACAAGGTACAAATTCAGAGGAGGGTCTAAAGTCAAATTTTGCTATGTACTCCAAGCTTTGCCTTTCTACAAAGAGAGGACTTAAGATCAGCTTCTTTCTACTCAAGGCATCTGCTACTACATTGCCCTTGCCAGGAGTATAGGAAATCTCAAAATCATATGAGGCCAGAAATTCCATCCACCTTTGTTGTCTTAAGTTAAGATCTTTCTGTGAGAAAAGGTACTTTAATGATTTATGGTCAGTGAAAATTTCAAACCTTTCTCCTAGTAGGTAATGATGCCATGACTTAAGAGCGAAAACAATGGCAGCTAGCTCCAAATCATGAGTTGGGTAGTTCTTCTCATATGCCTTCGATTGCCTTCCCCGTAACAAACTACCTTGCCTTCTTGCACCAAGACAGCGCCTAATCCTGTACCACATGAGTCTGTGTAGACGGTAAACATTTTGCTCCCATCAGGCAATGTCAGAACTGGGGCTGTTGTTAGAGCCCTTTTCAAATGTTGGAAGGCAACATCGCAATCCAAATCCCAAACGAAAGTTAGATTCTTCTTTGTCATTCTTGTGAGTGGGGCTGAGATTTTTGCAAAGTCCTTAATGAACTTTCGGTAAAAGACCGCTAGCCCGAGAAAGCTTCGGACTTCGGTTGCATTCCGTGGAAACTTCCAATCTTGCACCGCAACTACTTTTGCGGGGTCCACAGTTATCCCCTCTTTGGATACCGCATGTCCAAGAAACCTCACTTCTTCTTTCCATAAATGACATTTGGAGAATTTGGCTTTCAGCTAATGTGCACAAAGAGTATCCATGACTTCCCATAAATGCAAAGCAAGCTCTTCTTCATTCTTCGAGAAAATCAAAATGTCGTCCATGAAGACCACCACAAACTTATTGAGGAACTCCCTGAACACCCTGCTCATCAAGTCAATGAAATAAGCGGGTGCATTTGTCAAGCCGAAAGGCATGACAAGTCATTTGAAGAAACCATCCGGGGTTCTGAACGTGGTCTTATCGATGCTGTCTTCAGCCACTCTTAGCTGATGAAACCCGGTAGCCAGATCTAGTTGGGAGAAAACCGATGCACCTACAAGCTGATCAAACAAGTCATCTATTCTTGGAAGTGGGTGCCTATTCTTCTTGGTTAGCTTGTTTAGCTCCCTATAGTCAACGCATAGGAGAAGTGAACCATCCGCTTTGGTTGCGAATACTACTGAAGCGCCCCATTCAGAAATACTCCGCCTTATGAACCCTTTTTCGAGTAGCTCTTTAACTTGCTTGCTAAGATATTTCCTCTCCCTTGGAGCCATGTGTCTAATGGGTAGAGCTACGGGTTTTGCATTTTCAACAAGGTATATGCGGAAGTCTATCTCCCGCTTCGGAGGCAAGCCCTTCACCTCTTCAAATACAACTGAGTATTCATGGACTACTCTAACAGACTGCAAATTTTCAACAGACGCATCAGGAGATTCTAGGTAGCTAAGCATAACAGAATTCATGGGATTACAAGAGATTTCGAGAGTGTTACCAAGGCGAGTCATAAGTCTAACCACTCTCTTTTCATAATCGAGGATGGCACAATTACTGGATAACCAATCCATGCCTAGAATCAACCCATAACCCGTGAAGCCCAAAACATAGGCATTACATCTAAACCCAACGCTTAGTATAGAAATTTCCAAATCCAAACAAATCATTGACAAATAAGCCGAGCCCCCAATTGGATTTGAAACAACCAAGGGATCCTCTACTATACTGGTGTCTAGGTGCAGAGATTCAACTAAAGCGGTATATATAAAAGAGTGCAATGCACCAGAATCAAAGAGTGTATGAACAGGATGATCAAAACGATAAACTAAACTCTCAACAGAAATATTTCTACCTCGTTTTTGCAGAGGTGCTATGAGAGCGTGAACCTGCCCTCCAGAAGTAGATCTAGTCCTCTCCCCTTGCCCTTGCTTTCTTGGGCAGTCCTTAGCCATGTGTCCTGTCTCGCCGCAATGAAAACAACCACCCATCTTCCTCTTTTTCTTTATGCAGTCCTTAATCAGATGTCTAGGAATGCCACAAAAATTACACTTCCGCTTGTCACGGGGTTTGAAGTTCTTCCCGCCCTTCTTTGAATCTGTCTTTTTATTCTGCGATCCCTCCACTTTCTTATCTTCAGGTACTTCCACCTTTGCCTCTTTCTTGCCATCCTTGTCTTCCTCCTGTAACAGTGCCATGTTCACTAGTCTCTCATAAGTTGCACCCATAGGTATATGGGACATAGGTAGGCTGTGCAGTGGCTCATTCAACCCTTTGACAAAACAGAGAGCCTTCTTTTGGGGAGTGTTTACTAACTCCATTCTGAATCTAGCCAGTTGGTTGAATTGGTTGACGTATTCCTTGACCGACATACTTCCCTGTTTGAGAGCTAAGAACTTCTCCATCTGTAGACTATGTTCAGCTTGTGAGAGGAATTTCATTTCAAACCTAATTCTGAAATCCTCCCAAGTTTCAATTGTGTCTCAGCATTAGTAACTTCCCACCAATAAGTGGCTTCGTCTTTAAGCAACCATACGACCAACTATATCTTCTGCCTATCGTCCACTTCGAAGATAACAAACAAGTCCTCGGTTTCTTTGAGCCAATTCCTTTTTTCTACAAATGACTCAGTCCCATTAAAGTCCTTTCCACCCACGGCTCGAAAATCTCTACATATCTTTGAGAAAGCATTTGCACGAGGAGGAGGAACAGCTGCAACTGGGGGAGGAGGAATGTCTGTTGGGCCTGCATCATTAGCCCTAGCCTTTAGGTACCTTCTGAACCAGCCAAGTACAGGTACGCCCTCTGGAAGGTTAAGATCCCCATACATGCTGAAATGAAAAAGAAAAGATTCAAAACAAAGGATAGAAAGATAGTGCATATGGCTTTAGGGGATTATGCCTTTTAAAATAAAAACAACACTTTTTCTTGAAAATGCTTCTTTAAACTTCTTTTTGAAAATTAGTTTCCAAAATTTTTATCTGATCTGGCAACCATCAGCTCTGATACCAAGTGAAACACCCCACCTTCATTAAGGTCACTCACAAAGGGAATGCCTTAACTTCGATGGAGCATTATAGGTAAAAGATGCAGATAATTTACAAGACAAACATATAAACAGCGGAAAAAGGAAATTTATTTCATAAGTACATGGTTCAGTTAAAACATTACAATAACTGTCTTAAACCAACTTCCAAATTATTACAACAAAATCTCTGTCTTGAATTAAAACATAAAGAAGCATCAAAACAACAATAAGGAAGCATAAATCCCCAATAAGAGAGTATCCAAAGCCATAGCCCAAGGAAAGAGAATCCAAGCAATACATCTACTTTCTTCAAGCTGGAAATGGTCTGAACTAAGCTGAAGTATTCCCTCCCTGCGGACCAGGGGGAGGGGGAACGGAAGAAAAGAAGACGAAAGAAAATGGGTCAGACACGAGTCTGGTAAGTCCAGTGATTATTTAGCATGTAAACAGGAAAAAGGATTATGACATGAATAAACTGAACCTAGGACAGCACCCTAGAAATAAGATAATAAAACTGAATATGCTACCGCACTCATTAATATTTCTCTGCACCCACATACAAGTGTTTCAACTAGCACCATGTGTTCAAGATAAATGATCCCCTTTATCGATCGGCTCCTACTCGTATACGTTTACCACTTGTGTCATTCGTCCCCCCTTGATTGTAGATACCTATGCTGGTTCCACCATGGGTTGTATCAAATCCTATGGTGGCAACCCGACACAATTCAAGATGCACAGTGTATGACTACTGATGCCCAGTGCCTGTTTTTCCACTCTGGAGTACGTGCACGCTCGCACTCCGTCGAAACCTACACTGACGCACCACCCACCATTGTTTTGACCGCTTATAATTAGCCTAGTAATCGTGCCCCACCCTGCCTACTTCAGGGTACCATGATACATCTATGTGGGTTACTGCTGAAATGGGTCCCTGTTACTAGGTTTTCCTAATCAACATGTTAAAATGGTTAAGTGTTCTCAAATTAACCTACCCCCACCCATCAGTTTAGATAACATGTTGTATTGGTTAAGTGTTGCCTTAATTAACTTAACCCTACCATTCCTGTCTTAGCTTTAATTTATTCATTAAAGCACCAACCACTCACACTAGATATGTATTGTTGCGGTCACTGGATATGTCGGTCGGTTCCGGGCAGTTTTACACCGCAACTCAATCTAACCTCGGGTTTTTTTGGGCTTGATGCGCTAATCTCTCACATTAGATCTTTATTGTTATGGTTGCTGGATGTGCCGGGCGGTTCTGGGCATTCTTACACCATAACTCAATCTAACCGCGGGTTAGGCATATTCGTATTTTACTTAATTTACATATTTACTCTTTTTATATATATGTAAATTATCCACAGTTATTGCCATTTAAGTCATGCCCCATTTACCCTCTAAATCATATTCATAATTTTTAGATATATAAATTAAACAATTTTAATGCCACTAATCATTCATATATTTATGGGTCAAATTATGCCAATAATATGAAATTTATGGTTTTCCCAATGTTACCCGTGTTATATGTTCGCAAAATTAACACAGAATGTTAGGCTCGCAACTTAGCCTAACTTATATAGAAAGGGGGAAAGAAAGGAGCATGTACCATTCATACAACATAAAATAATAAGGATCTAACTAAACATAGGTCATGTAAATTTGGCATAAAACAATGAACTTGCATTTTTGGTTCCAATTTACCATGAGTCTTAATCATATAGAATTACACAATTCCATCTAGGCATGTAAATGTAAATGTAAATTTTTATTTTGGATCCAATAAACTTGAATCTTAAGCATATAGAATTATACAAATCCAACTAGGCATGTAAATGTAAACTTTTATTTTGGATCCAATAAACATGAATCTTAAGCATATAAACGAGGACTTATATAGAATTACATAAATCCAGTTGGACATGTAGATTTGAACTTGTATTTTGGATCCAATAATCATAGATCTAACATATGAGAATGTAGATCTAAACATATATATGACTTAGCCTAAAAACTTACATGTAACATAACATGATAGAGTCACCAAATTTACATAATACACGATTGGTTTAACATACAACATAATAAGTCCAATAAACCACAATAATCTCATAGGCATATATGATAGAATCATTACAAGGATAGACATGAATCAGCATCACCATTATCTTACAACTTAGGCATAACTCTAGTTTTCACTTTATTACAAATCACAACTTTTAATTGTTCACATCTAAATAATAACAGGACTTACAAACAAAAGAAAGTCTTGTTTTCTAGGATCTTTTTTCTGAAATTGAAAAGCATCCCTTGATGTAGACTATCAATTCTCAAATTTAGATTAGATTCATTGCTTCTAACTTGATTTCTAGTTTGAGATGAAATGGTGGCTAGGCTAGGACGATCATGGACAGCATGGTGGCTCCTTGGAATGAAATTGTGTGATTTAGGGTTGAGGACTAAGGTTGCTTTTATAGAGGTTTAAACTTATGTGAGCCATTAGATCATCCTAGGAGCGATCACAACTGTCCATACAAGATAGAGCTATCCAGAAATTACCACCTCTGCCCTAGTGACTCAACAACAACTCATAAATTGTCACTGTTTGGATCTGGGCGAGGGGGTCGACACCCCAGTTGACACCCCTGTTGGGGGGTCGACACCTATGTCGACCCCCCGTGGAGGGAGTCGACTCCTATGGGCGTGAATTTTCCGGCCCAGTTGAGCCACGTGATTTTTGAAATTCGAATTGTTTTTTTATTAAATTATTTAATTATATAATTTTTCTGTTTAGTACTCTGAACTCCATAACTTCTTCATACGGAGTCCGATTCACGCAAACTCGGACTCTATCTCAAGCAGAATTCCAGGACGAATGTAATGGCATAACCTGTTTCCCTTAATTCTCAATTTTACAATTAAGTATTTTTTAATTTGTTTAATAAACATAGAAAATACAGGGTGTTACAATTACAATCAAGCTAGTAATTAACTTCAATGTCAAAAATATTATATGTCGATTTGGAATCTTGAGAACTATCATCACTGACAACTGGACCCAATTCGACAACGCAGAGTTCAGAGATTTTTGTTAATGGTACCGCATCGAGAAGAGATATACCACTGTGATACATCCACAATCGAATGGACAAGTAGAAGCTATGAACAAAATCATTAAGTTCATTCTAAAAAAGCGATTGGAGTGGGAAAAAGCAATGTGAGTTGATGAATTACCTTTGGCTTTATGGGCATACCGAACTACTTACAAGACAACATGCCACACTCTATTCTCACTGTAATATGGCTTAGAAGTGGTCATCCTGATGGAGCTTAAAGTCCCCTTTCATCGGACAACGTACTACGATCCTATGAAGAATAGAGCTCTTTTCCTAGAATCTTTGGACAAGATTGATGAGAAGAGAGATGAGGCGGACTTGCGTGCCTCGGAACACAGACACCAAGTTGCCTGATACTATAGTCGAAAGGTTCGACCAAGGAGTTTTGAGCTAGGAAACCTAGTACTGAAGTGTGTGCACCCAAACCCGAATTTTATGGGGTCGAAGTGGGAAGGACCATACGTCATTCATCGAAGGCTTGATAACGGAGATTTCAGGCTAACGACCGTTAATGGTAATCATCTCCCGAGAGCATGGAGTGCCGAGCATCTACAGCACTGCTTGACTTGAGCTTGTATTCTTTCTTTTGTTTTTTAAAACTATGTAATTTGGTACGACTTGCCCGCCACTGTTTTATTGGTATAAACAATAGATTTTAAAGTGGACGTAGGCTAAGATTTAACCAGACCACTATAAAAATATCGTGTGTCCCTTGTTATTTACTGTAATTATTTCTCTATGACTTGTGATTTTGAGGATATTACATGTGTTTGAAGCTCTTTCTCATAATTCAATGGAGTGAGTATAAACGATAGGAACGCAGTCCGACCATCCTCGAAAGCAACCTTTTCCCTTGGAACAAGGGAAAAGGAGGGCAACACCAGGGTTAGTTTGACCTAGTTGTTCGCCCGGCCAACTCCGTGCACCAGAGCATGGTTTGAATTCGAGTTTGATATCGACACTTGAGGCGGCAAGGTCCCACTCTAAAGACTAGAGTGTTGATGGAATGCCGAAGCGAATGACGTGACCATTCGCATGATTAACTCAAACCCTCTCGATATGAGGGGAGTATAAAAGGGTAAGCATGAAATGGTGCACCACGAAAAGAGACGCTTTAACCCAAACTCTAACCAGGACTTATGACAGGAGAGTATTAAATCACTTGGACTAAGTTCTCGAAGAACTTGTCTCTTGCTTCACAGAAGGATTGGGGACATGAATACGAGCCGAGTCTAAAGACCCCAAGGAAGCCGGGGGCAGTGATATGTCGTTACTAGTCAACCCCTAACAGGCCCTGACCAGGTACTCTATTCAAGATTGATTGGGGGAAAATACATACACATCACATCCCTTAGATACCTACGGCGTGACCTGTTGTTTATTACTTAGTTTAGTATTACATTAATTGCAAGGATTTTAAATCGAATACATTAGATAATTGTGATGTGTTTCAGTGTTTACTACTCAGTTTAGTAATATTTTGATTACGAATGCATCGAAGGCAATAATAAACTTACAAACATATGACATTGCACGAACATTGCTTTGTTTACAAAGGGCTGGGTTATACAAGAATAAAACATGAGGGTCGCACTCGCAACAATAACAGCAGGCCAGTGGAAAACAAAAAAAGAAATCAAGAAAAACTTCACTTCGGTTTGGGAGTAGCTATGGATTTCTTGGACTCTTTAAGCTTCTATTTCTCCTCTTTCTCGGCATCGGTTAGGATGCGCTTCTTCTTTTTAAATTTCTCAAACAAGGGATCTTCAGGGTCGAGAATTGATTGGGTAGTCTCACCTGTTGTGATTGACCTATGTGGCTTAATAGAAACCTTGACGCCGAGAGGAGGAACCATTTGAAGAGGCTCAACTGAGATAGGAACCTCTAATTTTTCAGTCTTAGCCTTCAAGAGTTGCTCATTCCTTGCATCATCTGTGCAAGAGTTAGATTCTTGGTCTCGTCGGAAGCACCGGTGACTACAACATCTGCATCCCCTTCACCTTTTTTCCATCAAAATTTTTTAGAGCGTCAATCATGTCTCCTTCCTTGGGGCATCGGCACTGGAGACCACTATAGACTTGTTAGCTCAGTTGCTGTAACTCGCTATGCATTTTCTTATAGTTCTCGACTTCGCGCTGTGCAAGAGAAAGCTGAGCCTGAGCTTCCTCACATTCTTTAATGGCATTCTCCTGGCATACATGTCATGTTCAGACATAAGCTTTTGGTTATTCAAGTCTAGATGGAGCTCCCAAATAATTTCGGATATCTTTCGAGCATACCTGCAAGTCTCTTGGTATCGATAATCCACGAAATCTATTCAAGCCTTAATAAGGTCGGTCCAGTTGGCAGGAACCAGTTCAAGGTTGGGCATGAAATGTATGTCATCAAAGTGATAGTTGGGGAACTTCTCCTTCAAGACCTTTATCCTTTGTTTGATAGAAGGGTCAAGCACCACAGATTTTGTTGTAGTTATATCAATGGACTTGCGCCAGGTGGGAATGATTGTCTGTTGTCCTTGTCCTTTCCCTTGTGCTTAGGATTGTCTTTGGGATCAGTGTACTTATTAGAAGGTTTATCTTGAGAATAAGACTCCTTTGGAGGAGGTGGAGCCTTGGGAACTTGTTTGTCTTCTTCGCGTTGGCTTTAGTGACTCTTTTACCTATCGAAATTAGAGCATGACGGAAAGCGGGATCAGGAGGATTAGTGATATCTCGAGTGATAGTGTCACTTGTCGTCCCTGCTGCATCTCTCTCTGTAATCATGCTCGGCATCAAATTGAGATCTGGGAAGACTGTAGTGAAGTTTTTTTAGGGTCATAGTGTCAGTAAGACATTGTACCTGCAAGTCAACACAAGCCAGTGTGGTGAAGTGATCCCCCCGACGGACCAGAGCCCAGAGTTTGGCATGAAGGTGTTGTCTGCCTAGTCTTTGTGGGTGTAATTTCTTCCCTGAAAGGTGGAAAGAAAGAACCAGAGCCAAGATCCTTGGAAGAGTATATCTGATCAGGCAAGGCATAGTCACCCAAACCGTTTAATATGGAATCCTCTTGAGGGGGACCACGAGAAGGAAACTTGGAAGGAGATAGAGTCTTGGGTGTAGGTTGCCTTTTAGAAGGAGATGCATCTTTCGAGGAACCACCCCGAAGCTCGTCCTCAGGTGTTCTTTCCAGAAGATCCTGGGTAGGAATGTTTATTAATGAAGGACTCTGGGGGATCTCGATGGTTTCTCTCTTAGGAGTTCTCTTTTTTTCTCGGTTGCGGCTCTTGACATGAACCTGTGTGAACTCTGCTTTTTGAGCCCTCTCCAACTTCAATCGTCGTCATTGTCTACCCCT
The DNA here is from genome assembly GCA_030737875.1 of Allium sativum. Lineage (NCBI taxonomy): Eukaryota > Viridiplantae > Streptophyta > Magnoliopsida > Asparagales > Amaryllidaceae > Allium > Allium sativum. Next base: position 611,994,669 of record CM060922.1, read on the forward strand.
CAGCTGGGGGCAAACTTTCAGTCCCCACTGGTAAAGAAGAAACTTGGATAGGGGGCATATAGATATAAGCATGACCTCCGACACCCATACTTTACCGTATGTTAAGAAGATGATGTCGATGATGAAGCTCGTAATTACACATTTTCTAATGCTCAGGAAATCCGGATTACCATTCAGTAACTTAGTCAACAAAATCTAGTATACTTGGCCTTGTGTTTTCTTTGGAATTGGAACTGAAAACAAGAAAGAGAGGTCATTAAATCTATAAGTGTAATTGAAACGAGAAAGACAGAATTTAAACACTTGCTAGATTGCAACCACCTCCTAACACACCCGGGTTGTTGTTGAATATAAAACCATTCAGGCCTTATGTCACCCACATTACTAAACCCATCAACAATGATCATTCTCTTTGGAATGGATTCAAAGTAAACGAAAGGAGTCTCTTTTTGGCAATGCTTGAAGTGGTAGAAAAAAATTACATCCTTGAAGTTGGCTCCACGCCTAGACCCTCCATATATGCTATGTGCAGTGTGTACAAGTATGAGTAGGCTGTTGGTTGGAGATGCATAAGAGCTATCCTCAATCGTCTTAGAAAATCGATGACGAAAGGAGGGAACGGAGGGATGGCTCCAACTGAACACATTAATCTACTTAGTGTCATATACCCATCTAGCGGGTTGTGGGGCCTATCTAATTCGATATTAAATTATTTTTCATTAAGTCAAGTTAAATTTTATCAAACATTAATCAATTCGGTATTAAATTAGTTTTCAAAATCTGTTTATGAAAATCAACACATACTTAAAAAAATTCAAAAATAGTTTTTACTGACCATGGTGTCCATACATAATTTTATACCCTGTGGTCAAATGAATCTATTATGTATCATTTCAACCCATTCAATTAAGCTTTCGAGTATATATCATTTCAACCCATATCCCGACAAATCTGTTTCAATTCCTAAATCTGTACAATCGTTCGAGCATATATCAATTCAACCTATAGTGATTTTTCTTAAATCTACAAGGAACTTCAAATCTAAGCACAATATAAATAAAACGTAACAACATATCACAAGCAATTCATACCTTCATTGATGACAATAACTAGCACATCTCATGTGTTAGACCAAAAATTGGTTCTAACACCCATATGAGCTATTAACTTAATGAAACAAAATCAAAAAGCAACAAAGGACACACAATTTATAGTGGTTCGGCGTTAAAGAGCCTACGTCCACTTTGTTTTCTTTTATTTGATGATTTGAATAAAATGACAGCAATAATTCTCACTCAACTTCAAAATTACAATGCATAAACTCACTCAAATCTCTTAAAAATGGACTATAAGAGATGATTTTGATCTGAATATGATTGTAGAATTCGGCTATGGAGGAAGTAAGAACTGAGAATTTGCCCAAAAGATCCATTCAAATGCCTCTAGATGATGTATTTATAGGTGGAAAATCTCCTCGAAGTGGCTTCGGTTCGGAATTGCATGGCACCCATCCCTTGAGAGTCGGGTTTGGAGGCTCAAGGATGACGAGAGCGCATTGATTTAGTTGGAGATCGTGGGAGAAATGGTCAAGCTTAGTCCGATTCTTCAGGGAGCGTATATAGCAACGGTCACATGCTCAGAGAAAGCAGTTCAGATCGGGTGCCTCCGATCTGATCCGATGAAACCACCTGCTTTACGATGTTGCTGCCATACTCCTCCGTTTCGATCCGGTGATGCAACTTTCTGTCCCTCGATGTTGCTGACGTACTTCTCCAATCCGAACCGATGGAATTGCTTGCTTTCTTCTAATGCTGCTGAAGTGTTTCTCCAATCTGAACCGCTGTGATGTTTGTGTCTTCGATCTTCTCTTCCTTCTTGCGCTATCTCCCTCCGATCCGAACCGATTGGTGTCTTTCTCACTATTTTCTCTTTGTGTAGCCTAGTTCACAAAGTAGGCTAACATTTTTCCCCCTCGAAGTACACTCTTATTTATGATAAAGTGTGCTTCGAAGTAGTTCACGAAACATCCTTTGAATTAGAACCATTGAATGATCGCTTCCATTCACTTGTAGGTTCGTGTCACTTCATAAAGTCGTGGCTTTTGCTGCTTATATATATCCATAATCCATATGAATTACTTTCTTCATTTTCAAACAACTTCGAGAGCTTTTATTTACTGTCCAGTGATTCCTCCAGGTAAGCTTTTTCTTTACTTTTCCTCAAATTTAACCTGCGTGTCAAATCTGCACATATGGTCCCTTTCGGTTCGGATTCCGATCTGAATAGATTTCCTCCAGTAACACTTCCTAATGGACCTTCCAGTATCACTTCACCATGGATCAACAGGCCAGAGGGCTTTCGTGGGCTTGACTCCCGGTCCGAACGGGGTGAAGTAGGCTGGGAATACGAGTGGTCACCTTGATTTTATATATAATCCTCCCCTCGTCTTCTTCTTCCTCGTCCAGAAAAATTTGCATCGAAACCCAAAAACTCCAAAACTCTGAAACTCTCTCGTTTTAATCCCCGAATCAAACACATAGGTAGCTTGATAATCTTGAATCTCATCTTTATAATTGCTTTTAGCTTAGATTCACGGTTTCCTTAAACGATTCCAACATGGTATTCGATGGATTTTGTCGCCATGACCTCCTCCACTCCACCATCGTCGTTATTGGCGTTAACTCCCTCTTGAGGCGACGGTGGAGGGGGGTTAAGATCCTTCGTTGAGCATCTGAATGCATCGGTACTCGATTTCAGTTGGGACTTTCGACATAGGATCGAGCTTGACCCCAAAGAGGAGAAAAAGGGAGAGCAGAATTGCAGGGGATCGGTCCGGGTGACAAGACAGAGACGAAAATGGGGCTCGACTGACCAGATCGGGTCGGACTTGCAAGCCAAGAGAAGAACAAGACTTACTTGACCGGACCGGATCGGAATGTGAAACAAAGGAGAGGAGAAGCATGGTAGCTCAATTCGATCCAGACCGTCCAAATACTCACCTCCGAACCGATTCGACTTTGATTACTGGGCATCAACTTTTGTCCTAGGCTAGCACATGGCTTTCTCCCCGATCCGACCCTAGTTCGTGTATCCGAACAGAACCGAAAAACAGCCCAAGATTGTACATAAGACCTTGCTCAGCTGGTCAAACCAATTCTTAATATAATCTTTAACTTAATGGATAGTTAGGATAGTGCCCTACGAACATAAACAAATATCGAGAATTGTTCTAAACATTACTGCTTCCTTGGACCTTTACATTATGCTTTCATGTATTTGCTCTGCATTTATGTTACACGTAGCACACTCTTTAGCTCACATACACACACGGGGGACACGGGCAACTCTACTCTAATTCTTGCTATTGTTTCTTCGATAGTCTAGCGATCATGGCCGAGAGACGATCATCTAGGTTAGCAAAGAAGATGGAAGTTGCAGAAACCTCCGAGAAGGTTACCATTGATGACATATCTTCTTCTTCAGACCCTGAATGGGACGACGAGGGCCCAGATTATGAAGTAGGAGCGCATAACAATGAAACACCTTCTGATAGCGAAGTTTCTCTGGGCTATGAAGAGGAAGGAGGGATTGGAGATGATCAAGCTCCTGACGAATTTGAGTCTGCCATTATCTTGGAATCACCCATAGACTTTGTTGAATCGACGATTGACGATGAAAGACTTGTTCGCATATGTCTAAAGCACGGGATACTAAAAAGGGACACCCTGGTGCCATCGAAAACTGACCGTCCTCACAATCCCCCAGAAGGATTTATGATAATCACCCGATTAATGTGTATGGTCGGGGCTGTTCCACCATTTCCGCCTTTTGTTGTCGACTTTCTAAGACAGATGCGGATTGCCCCCATGCAGCTACATCCCAACTCCTATGCTTATTTATATACCTTATATATAGCATATCGAGAGATTTTAGGTACAGAGCTCACTTTCGACGACGTTCACTTTTTTTATAATTTCAAGCATCGGACTCGAGAAACTCCTTCCTTTTCTTACTTCGAATCAGTCCCAAAAAGGAAAATCATTTCAGCACCATTCAGCAGCAAGGCCGGCGATTCCAAGCTAGAATGGTTTTATATAAGGCAACAGCCGGGATGTGCAAGGAGATGGACAAAATCAAGTATGGCATCGACTTTCCAGATCACCATTCTGAATGTTCATGTCAATACATTAATTCGTTTTCTTCTTGTTTGCAGTTGATAATCCAAAACAAATATCGGGTCAAGTGTACTTTGATCGGATGCATCGGCTCCTCAATGGCGACCAAAAATTTCTAACCATCGATGAAGTCCTTAAGGATGAATATCTTCATCATCACGGGTTATTGTCCATTACCCATAGCATAGGTCACGGGTCGGGCCCGTATGTATATATACCTCCAGTAGACATTATTCCTGAAACGGGTGAAGGCTCGAGAGATCAAGAGATACCTCTTCGGACTTCACCTTCTCCCTCATCAACTCAGGACGACGAATTAGCCAACATAGCCGAAAAGCATAGAGTTGGGTATACCGTCCCTGATGAAGCTTTTTCTCCTGAAAAGTCAACGTCCCCTAAAGAGATGCCAACAGACGCTTCTCAAGGAGATGTCCCCACTACCGAAGATTCCACATTTCAGGGTTTAGGAGATCTCCCCCTACCTGAGACCATCTACACTTCAGAGGACTTTGGTACAAATCCTTTAGTTTTCACATCTTCAGAGGAGACCACTTCTATTAAGGCCAAAGAGCCAACTTGCGCTAGCCTGGCTTCGGATACGGTTTTGTCGGGGGGAACACCACTTAGGATGCACCCAACACAATAGCACCACACTTTACGTCACTTACTTTTTATGTGAACACCAATTCTGAATTCCACTTATATTGTTGCGCAGGTACAATGTCTCGTCCTCACTACGACATTAGCAAAATGCGTCGCAGCATGACCAGACCTCCTTCCGATGTCGAGCGTGATCGCCGCGAAAGTCGGGGTAGAGAGGATAGAAGGCTTTATGATTCTTATCAGTCGCGCACCTCGCGCTCCTGCTCCCCCATTCGGTCGGATCCTGACTGACATAAAAGCTATCAGAGTCGTCAAGGAGAAGACACATCGCAGCCGAGAGACCGAACTTCTCCTCAGGACAAACACGGTTGGGAAAGAAGCCCGTCGAAAGGCACCGGCTCACGAGATAAACATAAGGTTTCTGATAAACGGTCTGGAAAGAGTGATGCAGCCATCGTGCCCACTAAACATAAGGATACTGAGCTAACGTACTGCCCACCTCCACCGCTGGATGTTGAGTCTTAAGTTAAGCGGGCATATTTGGAGAAACAATTCCCCGAACACTACTTCAAAAATCTGACTTTCTTACCTGCTCTTGAGCCTATTTCCTCGATGTGGGCAGACGAGGCCAAGGAAAAGATCGACGCAGTCGAAAAACAATATTCGGAGATGTTCAAGTATTCACGTAACCTCTCCAGAATCATTCGAACTTTAATCACGGATACTAACTCAATGAAAAAGACTGCAGAAGCCGATGCAAAAGCCTTGAAAAATTTGGGAAAAGACCTTGAGGATACACAGGCCCAACTTGTCATCGCTCAACGGGATGCTACCAACTTCAAGCAGCAATTTGAAGAGCTACAAAAACGTCATCATGACTTGCTCGAGTCTCATAGTCAAGAGCGTTTGGAGCTGAAAAAAAAGTAGAAGACGCTAAGTCGGATAACGCCAAAATGCAACTAGCTTACAATACTGTTGAGCGAGAAAAGGCCAAGTTAGCGAGAAAGAATGTTGAATTGGAGAAGCGAAACGCTGACTTGGAATCCAAGCTGATGGAGGCCGAGAATAGGGCTGCCCTAGCGGTGAAGAACGTGGAAAACATTATTAAGTCCGCCGAAGAACCCGTAAACAGCTGTTAGAGGCTCAAGGAGAAGTACATGGGTTCGACGAACTACTAATTGAATTCTTCGCGCATATAATCCGTCGCCGAAATATCTCTTGGATTGAAGATTATCCGACTACCTTGGTTCACGTATGGAATCAAATTGTTGAATGGGAGAAAGAGGAGCTCAAGGTAGATTCCATCAACGAAGATAAGCTTATGGAGAAATATCTAAGAGATGATGATCCGACATGTCTGGCCGAAGGGCGTCGTCTCATTGCCGCTGCTATGGAAGAAGAGAAGCGGATGGCCAAACAAAAGAGTATCGCCGAGGCCGGTTCTTCTTCTACTATCGCTAAAACTTCTGAAGTTGAGGGATATGACCCCAAAAACCCGGGGATCCCTCAGGCATCTCTCTTATCTCCTATACCTGAGTCAGCGTCAGAGACGGCAGTCACTCCAGCTGAGAAATCATCGGAAGGTATTTCTACTTTTTCACCTCAATTCGTCATGGTCGTCTCCACCTTTCACCACATAATTGGGCAATCGATGGAGGATCCTTTATTTTCCCCTGAGTTGATAACTGTTGCTTCTCATTCTGTAGGTGTTGAGCTGACCGAGAAGACTGGCGGGCCTCAAGGAACCACTACCAGAGCAAAATCCGTGGAAGAGGCTCAAGGGGAAAAGGATAAGGCTGCCACTGTAGCGCCAGGAGGGGGAACTGAACCATCTAAGGCTGATGCTCCACATGATGATGAGATGATAGATGCCTTGAAAGATGGTGGCGGTAGCGAGGGACATGAGGAAGACCCCGATGTGGCTATAATTGGGGATTCAAAAAGAGCCGATGACATCACTTTAGCTGAAATGAAAGCCGAACAAGACAAACGTATGCAGCTAAAAGTTGAAGATCTGGACCCCGAAAGTCTTAAGCCTCTTGCAGTGGTGGGTCCTGGATCAAGGTTAGTTGTTAAGCTTTCAACTAGGTCTATCATAGAAGAGCTTACTAAAAAGTCTTCCCTTGATTCCAGCGTTCCGACTCCTGGGACAAAATCAACCGATTCTAGCACTTCGGGTGCAGGGAAGAAAAAGACAAAGCGCATTTTGACTGATGCTGAGAAAGAGATTAAGGATGCTCAGAAGGCTGCCAAGAAATCCACGTCCGCTCCAAAGCCTAAGTGATAAAGCGCACTGTTATATTTTGGCATTTAATTGGTCCGCAATTGTTGCAGCGAGTGCAGCCCTAGCATCTTCTTTTTTGCTTGTTTTCCTTGTATAAAGTCACACGTTCGTGAATAAAAATAGTTCTATTTCCTGCAATGTCTGATAGTTGTTAGTTTAGCCCTTAAGTACAAATGCAAAAGTAGGTCATGCTAAAATCATATAATGAAGTCATTGTTGAGGGAAATATGTATGCATATACATACCCCCAGTCAATTTTGCGTAACTAAGCAAGAACTATTCAGGATTAACTAAATCGACAATCTGATTGCCCCCGATTCTCGGACGGGGCCATATTCCTTTTGTCATTGATGCCTATTCTTTCTAGCATCTTTATACTCCCCTGTCTCATAACTAGGTTAAAGTATTATTGAGGCGGTATCTCATCTGGGTGCACCTTCACGCCTCAATGGACGTCGTCTTCCCGTCCTTTATACCCTCTCTCGATTCTTGAGAGTTAGAGTTAAGAATGTCGTCTTCCCATTCTTCTGTGTCTTATCGTACAGACAGTCATTTTTTATTCCTGCTCATGGGTCATCCCCCACTTTCTAAATTTAATTTAACATTTCGTGTTTCACACTCGTGATAGAATAATTGTTGAATGTATAAATAATGCAGGAATGTAAATGACACATGATATTTTTATAGTGGTTCAGCTAAGTCGTAGCCTACATCCACTTTATAATCCTTTGTTCACATAAATAGACTTTTTAAGGCAAGTCGTGCCTTTTTACACAGCTTATGAAAACAAAAGAGATGACATTTCATATTTAGCTCAGATATTGTCGTAAGTGCTGAGCGTTCCAGGCTCTGGAAATCTCCTCACCGTCCACGGTCATTAGCTTGAATGCTCCTGTATCAAGCTTCTATTGGGTGATGTATGTCCCTTCCCATTTTGGACCCAATTGGGTCGAAGGCGGGAAGACTCGTTTCAGTACTAGATCTCCTGGTTCAAAGGTTTTGAAGCGAACTTTTTGATCATAATAACGTGCTACTTGATGTCGATGTCTCGAAGCACGCAAGTCTGCCTCATCTCTTTTTTCTTCAATCATATCAAGAGATTCTAGGAGGAGTGCCTTATTTGTCATCGGATCGTAATACGCCACTCGATGAGATGGGACTTCTAATTCTATCGGGATCACTGCTTCTGATCCGAAGGAAAGTGAATAGGGAGTATGGTCGGTAGCCGTCTTAAAGTTTGTCCTGTAGTCCCATAAAGCTAATGGCAACTCGTCAACCCATCTTGCTTTGGCCCGCTCCAACCGCTTCTTCAGAATCGATTTAATGACTTTGTTTATGGCTTCGACCTAGTCATTTGACTGCGGGTGAGCCACTGTAGTGTATCGTTTATCAATCTTATATTTCTGGCAGAAGTTTCTAAACTCGATGTTGTCAAACTGCGTCCCATTATCGGTTATGATGGTCTTTGGTATCCCAAATTGACAAATGATGTTTCTGACCACAAAACTGATCACCTTCCTCGCTGTGATGGTTGTTAGGGGTTCAGCTTCCACCCATTTTGTGAAGTATTCCACGGCAACGATTACATACTTAACTCCTCCTCTGGCAATAGGTAGTACTCCGATAATGTCGATTCCCCACATGGCAAACGGCCACGGACTCACCATCGACTTGAGCTGAGTCGGAGGTGCTCTGGGAACTTTGGCATATCTTTGACATCTATCGCAACGTCGTGAATAATCTGCCGCGTCTTTATTCACGGTAGGCCAGAAACGTCCATACCGTAATATCTTCTTTACGAGGGTTTGACCCCCAGTGTGATCTCCACACTCACCTTCATGCACTTCTCGCAGTACACATTTAATGTCGTCGTGTGCGATACACCGTAATAGGGGCATTGAAAACCCTTGACGATAAAGGACGTCGTCTTGTAACACGTATCTTGCAGCCTTGCGTATTACAGCTCGTCTTTCGCTCTTTTTTAACGGGAGGGTTCCGTCCTTGAGAAAATTCTTAATTGATGTCATCCAGGATTCTCTTTCTGGTTTGACTTCCAAGGCTAGCTCTGCTTCCATTAGTTCGAAGCTTGGTGATTCCAACACCTCTATTGGAACCATTTCGGTTTCTTTAAGGTCATCAGAACTCGCTAGCTTCGCCAGTCGATCTACTTTCTGATTTTCCGCTCTTGGAATGTGTGTTATGCTATAATGCTCCAAACTTTCCAATAACTCATTTACCTTTTTGAGATAAATGATGAGTCGAGGTCCTTTGGAAACAAATTCTTCCTGAACTTGACATACAACTATCTTGGAATCGCAGTATATATCTAGCGTCTTCACTCCCAAGTCTTTAGCGAGTTTCAGCCAGGCAATCAGGGCTTCATACTCATAATCGTTGTTAGTAGCAGCAAATTCCAACCATAAGGCATAGTAAATAGATCGTCCTTCAGGAGTTATTAAAACAACTCCGGCGCCGGACTTTCTATCATTCTTGGCTCCATACGTATATAGTCTCCATGGACTAAGATCCAACTCTTGATCCAAAGTAACTATCTTGTCGCCCACCGTTTCTTCTTCAGAAATTGTAAATTCAGCTATGAAGTTGGCCAAGGCCTGCCCCCTTATTGATCTTCGTGGTTGGAAGTTCAAATCAAATTGACTCAGCTCAATATTCCATTTAAGTAACCGCCCTGATGCTTCAGGTTTTTGCAACACCTGTCTCAAAGGTTGATCGGTATATACGACTATCGGGTGTGCCTGGAAATAATGGCGAAGTTTGCGGGAAGCAATCAGGAGGCTATAAGCAAGCTTCTCTATCTTTGGATAGTTACACTCTGCGGCAGCTAGCTTTTTGCTTACGTAATACACAGGTTTCTGGACTTTATCCTCTTCACGTACTAATGCTGTGCTGACGGAATGAGATGGTACTGCCAAGTAAACGAACAACTCCTCATGTTCCACGGGCTTCGATAATATTGGAGGCTTTTCTAGGAAACTTAATAGATTTTGGAACGCGTCCACACAGTCGGGAGTCCACTCAAAATTTCGCTTTCCCCGTTTCATGAGATTGAAGAAAGGTACACACTTGTCTGTTGCCTTGGAGATGAACCTGCCCAGTGCTGCAACCTTCCCAGCTAAGCTTTGAACATCCTTGATCTTTCGCGGCTCCTCTATGTTCCGGATTGCTGCTATTTGGTCTAGATTGATTTCAATTCCTCTAGAACTCACAATAAAGCCAAGGAACTTGCCTGAAGCCACTCCAAAAGAGAACTTCAAGGGATTCAACTTCATCCCGTACCTTCGTAGTATGCCGAACATTTGTGCTAAATCCCTCGTATGATCGTAAGATTGCTTGGATTTCACGAGCATATCATCTACGTAAACTTCCATGGTTTTCCCGATTTGATTGTAGAACATGCGGTTGACTAGGTGCTGGTATGTGGCTCCCGCATTTTTTAACCCAAATGGCATTACCACATAGCAATACAATCCCAAGTCTGTGATAAAGCTTGTATGCTCTTGATCTGGTATGTGCATGGGAATTTGATTATATCCGGAATAGGTGTCCATAAAGGATAAGAGTTCATGCCCGGCGGTTGAGTCTACTAGTTGATCAATTCTGGGGAGAGGGAAGCTATCCTTCGGGCAAGCTTTGTTCAAACCAGAAAAGTCAATGCACGTTCTCCACTTCCCGTTTGACTTTTTGACCAGGACAGGATTCGATATCCAGTCGGGATACTTTGAATCCTTGATGAATCCATTATTTTTTAATTTCTTTACTTCTTCTTTCAAAGCTGCTAACCGCTCTGGGCCTAACATGCGTCTTTTCTGCTTGACCGGTGGGTGCTTTGGATCAATACACAAAGAGTAGCTCATGATGGTAGACGAAATCCCACACATGTCAGTGTAGGTCCAGGCAAACACATCCAGATTTGCCTTTAAGAAATCAGCCAATTCCCTTGCTCTAACTGGATCCAGTTGCGAGCCGATCTTTAGTACTTTGGTTGGATCTGTTTCATCAATAGGTATATCGATTGTTATTTCATTGGGAGTTGCCTTCCTGTCCCCGGGTTCACTATCCTCTCTGGGATCTATATCCTCGAGTACATCTAAGGGCGACTCTCTTGGGGCAGGACCCCTTAATTGCTATGCTGAGGCCTCCTTTGGAGGGGCGAAATCATCCTTAGCATCTTTGTTCAACCCCTTCATTACCATCTTTAACTTTGCCACGTAACAAGCTCGTCCCGTGGCTTGGTCGCCCCTCATCACCCCAACTCATGAGTCAGTCGAGAACTTAAGAAGCAAGCACTAGCGCGCAATACATGCCCTAAATTCGGCAAGGGCCGGTCGGCATAGGAAGGCATTGTATGGCGACTCCAAATCCAGAACTACGAACGGCATGATCCTTACTCTTTGGCGATCACCCTACCCTAGTGTGACTAGTAATTCCACAAAACCCATCGAAGCTGTGGATACTCCGTTAAAGCCACATATCCATCCTTGACATGGCTTTAAATCTTTTCCCTCAAGCTTCATCTGTTCAAAGGCTTTCTTGAAAAGAATATTGACCGAGCTTCCATTGTCCACCAACACTTTATGGACTAAAGTAGGGCCAATTGTTGTGGTAATCACTAACGGATCGTCGGTTGGAGATTGAACTCCAGAATCATCTCTATTGCGGAATACGACGTCGTCTGACATCGTCTTTTGTTGCTTTACTGGGGTAGCATCATCGAGGCTACAACACTCTCCAACTTCAGAATGCTTGACGGCGTTGATGTAATGATCCACAACTTTAAAGCTACGACCAACTAGGTGAGGTCCACTATAATAGTATTAATGATGATCCTCTTGCCTTTTTGCTGGGCTGTGGGTTTCGAGGTAGACGGGTTTGAGTCCGGGGCTTGTCCCCCTTGCCCCCTGTCCCTTGGGGCAACTTTGTACTCGTCTAGCTTTCCTTCTCGCAACAATTTTTCGACGATATCTCTCAAATGGCGGCATTCATTGGTGGAATGACCGTGGGTTCCATGAAACAAGCAATACTTTCTTGTGGCAATCTCTTTCTCTCTGGGCGGTGGTTTTTTATACTGCAATGTGTTGTATGTATCTAGATAAATGTTCTCCAACGTATCATTTAACGGCGTGTAGTTTTCAAAACTCTGGAATTTGGGTCTTTTATTAGAGCTATTCCCTCGGTTTCAGCTCCTTCTATTGTCGTTCCCATTTTTGTTGTTATTACCACCACTCTGGTTGCCAACATTTACTTCCACCTTTCCTGAACTGTCACCAGATTGTTTGACAGCAACATTATTCTGGACACCTTCCTTCGAGGCCCCCTCGGACTTTCTCTTCCGATTTGCCTTAACCTCTTCTCGCCTCAAGCAGATATTAGCCTTTTCATTGAACAATTCTCTAGTAGGAGGTGGTTTTCCAGCTAAGTAATCCCCGAACTCTGAATCGAGATCTACCCCTTCTATCAAGGCCATCAGGATAGTGAGCTCATGGGGATCAGTGACTTCGGTGACGGCAAGGTTGAAGCGATCCAAATACGACTTCAAAGATTCTCCTGGGGCCTGTTTAATCCGTGACAATTCTATGACGGTCTTGGACTTTTGGGCATGAAGTCGGAATTGATTCATGAAACGTTCACTCAATTCTGTGAAATTTGATACCGACCGAGGAGGGAGTCGGGTGAACCACATTAAGGCTACATCTTCAAGATAGATTGAAAAAGCTTTGCATTTTACGGCATCTGGAGCTGCTAATGCATTCATGAATCATGCATATCTCATCAGGTGCTGTCCTGGATCTGTTCTTCCTGAATATCGGTCCATCTGAGGCAGGTTGAATCGCCAAGGAAACTGGAAATTCAGTATGTCATCTGTGAAAGGGGTATGGCTTCTCTCAATGCCCCAATCTTCATTAGTATACCGCCGACTTTCAGACATAATCTGGTGCACCATTGCCCATACATCGGCGTTGGTTAACGTCTGCACAGGCTCTCTTGATCTGATGTTCGGATTACCCTTGGGTTCCTGGTCAGGGGATAACCTCCTGTTTCTGATGGCAGCTGCTCTACGTTGCTCTCTGTGCTCCCGGTCAATCTCAGGAGGTAGAGGTTGGAGAAGCTGTTGCTATATGGGGTTGGTAATGTTAGGATCTCTGGGTAAAACGTGGGATCCACACATATGTAGCAGCATAGGCTGTTGCAGACTCGGGTCATCAGGACCCAACACACGAGCAGCGTCTTCTCGGGATCCTAAAGATCCAAAAGTCAATTGATCGAGGTTCTGAGGTCGTTCAAGCGGCCTTCTCTCACGAGGAGGTTCCTCCTCCGAAGAAGACGAATCATCTGTAGCAAGGCGGCGTGCTGGGAAAGGATTTCTCTGCCTCTGGAGCTCCTGCAGTTCTCTACCCATAGTGATCATGTTTTCCTGCATGCGAAGGTTGTCACGCCTTTGGGCATCCAATGCATCTTTAGTGCTCTGAAGCATGTCAAGAAAACATGAAAAATCTCCCTGAGTAATGGGTGCAAATGGATCAAGCTGAACATTAGTCGCTGTGGCTGGAAACAGAGCATTGGAGGGAGCTCGAGTAGAAGTTCCAGCTTCATTCTGATTCGGATCGGATTGGTTGACAGCTGCCTGGTCGGGGCGGTTTGGATGAAGAGAAAGGGTGCCCTCGACTTTGTCAGATCGGATCGGATCGGTGCCTTCCACTCGGTTCGGATCGGCACCTCCGATCCGGTTCAGATCCTCCTGGTTGGAGTGGTCTGCTCCAGAGCTTTGGGCACGCAACCTTGTTATCACGATGGCTGACTTTCCTAGCATCATTTCCCCTAGCGCCTTGCACTTCTTTCCCTTTGGTCTTAGCCATGATACTCGATTCTTCAACGGTTATTCAACAAGTACTGAAAGGTGTCAGAGAGAGAAGGGATAAACTTCATTGAACTTGAAGGTCCAAATAGTAGAATGATAATCCCGAAAAGGCGGAGAATTCGAAGTTTTCTCAGTGAAAGCACCAAAATGTTAGACCAAAAATTGGTTCTAACACCCAAATGAGCTATGAACTTAATGAAACAAAATCAAAAAGCAACAAAGGACACACAATTTATAGTGGTTCGGCGTTAAAGAGGCTACGTCGACTTTGTTTTCTTTAATTTGATGATTTGAATAAAATGACAGCAATAATTCTCACTCAACTTCACAATTACAATGCATAAACTCACTCAAATCTCTCAAAAATGGACTTTAAGAGATGATTTTGATCTGAATATGATTGTAGAATTCGGCTATGGAAGAAGTAAGAACTGAAAATTTTCCCAAAAGATCCTTTCAAATGCCTCTAGATGATGTATTTATAGGTGGAAAATCTCCTCGAAGTAGCTTCGGTTCGGAATTGCATGGCACCCATCCCTTGAGAGTCGGGTTCGGAGGCTCCAAGATGACGACAGCGCATTGATTTAGTGGGAGATCGTGGGAGAAATGGTCAAGCTTAGTCCGATTCTTCAGGGAGCGTATGTAGCAACGGTCACATGCTCAGAGAAAGCAGTTCGGATCGGGTGCCTCCGATCTGATCCGATGAAGCCATCTGCTTTACGATGTAGCTGCCATACTCCTCCGATCCGATCCGGTGATGCAACTTTCTATCCCTCGATGTTGCTGACGTACTTCTCCAATCCGAACTGATGGAATTGCTTGCTTTCTTCTGATGCCGCTGAAATGTTTCTCCGATCTGAACCGCTGTGATGTTTGTGTCTTCGATCTTCGCTTCCTTCTTGCGCTATCTCCCTCCGATCTGAACCGATTGGTGTCTTTCTCACTATTTTCTCTTTGTGTAGCCTAGTTCACAAAGTAGGCTAACATCATGTATATGTCGAAAGAGAACACATATTAAAAAATATAATATAAATTTTGTCAATAAAAACATGTCTTAAATTTAATAAATACTAAACTATCCTATATACAACCAAACATTTCAATCAGACATTTCAATTGTCATTATTTCACATAATATAAAAACGATATTCATGAGTGAGAGAAAACTCACCTTGATTTTAGTTATTTTTAAAGTGATTTGATTTAAAATAAAATCGAATGAGCAATCAATTTTAGCATAAATCCAAGTAGGTTCCGAAAATCACCAATCCAAATCCAGAATGTAGACAATTTTTCTATGATTGTAATGCAACTGATGGCACATGAATTGAAACCCATATAAGCATATTACTAAATATGTACCATTGTGGATTTCAATATCTTATTAAATCACTAATCACTTTATTTATTAAATGATTAAACACTAAACCTAATCACCTAATTGACAAGCTAATTGTAATGAACTAAAACATTCGACCCTCGAATTCCGACAATAATGCATCATCTGCATTCACGTGTCTAAATGCAAGTATCGAAAAATCAGAAAGTTAAAAGAAAGAAGTTAGAGGGTGAGAAAGAAAAAAAAGATAATATTAGAATATAAGAAGAAGAAAACACACACAAAAATCAGAGAATATAAGAATCTTACACCGGAGTAAATAAAATATAATATATCAATACACTTTACTTATAAGAAAAATATATATATACATGAATGAATCATCAGAGTACACAACTAAACCAGCCTATACAGTCATAATATTATGTTTGTAAATTGGCCAATAAGTACAGCACATAAACAATGGAAATTAATTTATACAGCAAAATACGAGAATGAGTATCGAATCCAACTCCTCTCATGTGGCTCCAAGAAAATCTGAAAAATATACTCGGTCTGACTCGAGAATTTTGAGGGAAAGAAAAAACACCCGAACTGGTCTGGAATACTTATAGTGAGAAAACTCACAAGACAAACAACTTGCTTAAATTTTGGAATCCTTTTTCAAAAGAATGGAACTCTCATAAGACACAGCCACACATAAACTTGGTACGTGTTTTTCCCTTATAATTACCAAAACATTGTCTAGAAAATCCCATGATATTATAATAATGTCTAAACACAAATACTTGTCAATCT
Organism: Allium sativum; assembly: GCA_030737875.1. Lineage (NCBI taxonomy): Eukaryota > Viridiplantae > Streptophyta > Magnoliopsida > Asparagales > Amaryllidaceae > Allium > Allium sativum. The sequence goes on from CM060922.1 coordinate 612,010,745, forward strand.
AGCCGGAATTGTTACATTAATTAAATTCCAGCATACTAGGAATACAACTAAAACTGTAAAAGGCGCATAATGGAGTTTGGATTTCCATATAATGACAAGGCACTGGAGTATCACCTACTATGGTAGCACTCTAGATAAGCATAACGAGAGCCTCGCATGGACTCACTGCAAATAAGGACCGACCAACCCCTCTCTGGATTGTATCTAATATTTCACCACCTTGATTGTGATCAGCAACCAAACCTTAACATACAATAATCAAAGGTCATCCGGTCTAAATTGGGTGGTGATAATAGGTTACTTGGGTGCAACCCACTTAGCCCTGAAGCATATCTTCGGTTTTAGTCATTATCGGTTGATAAGGCTAGAGGCTACGTTTTACCTTTCATACATGGCATACACTCATCTTTGGATGCCAAATCGCCATTCTTCGATCGCAAATTGACATCCACAGATATACAACCTTCAAGCTCATAAGTCACAGAGAAGAGTGTTAAGCTAAGAGAAGTTGATTTCTTTGCCACCAACAGATGTACATTTGTAGAAATCAATATACATGATCTAATAAATGCAATGTCAAACATCCGTCCATACTAGTTGTCCAGGAACAGGACAAGCAAAAGGCACTCTTTTACTATATCCTATTAGGATGATTCCTAGGATTAGTAACAAGAAGTCCTCGCATCATATAGAATCCCAAAACCTAGGGACTACTACTACAGGTATAATATTGGTAGCTAACCAGAGGCATCAACGAGCAGTCCTTTTCTCTCCAAAGGTCTACGCCCTCAAGTCATCTACACGAGTATAGGCACGCCTACAATTCGGTTTTGAACACAAAGTTTGTTTAAAGTGGGTTTGGATCCAGTTCCAATCTCGGTTCCTTGAACCAACACGTTATAAGTAAAAAGAGAATTTATTGATAGTCGGTTCTTTAACTATCGATCTATAGTTGTACAATTAAGCACATTAGCAACACAAACCCTTTTAATTAAAACCATTCATTAAAATCTTTTCATCGATTCTTTAAATTCAATTCATATACTTATCTCAACAGGATAAGTATATTCACAAATCTCTTGTTTTCGTTATTTTGAAAACCATAGCCATACGCATTTCACTTTGGAACAAGGGTACTCACAAATCTTATTATTTCCATTTCTATAAAAATATGGCTATATACTTAACCAAACGGTATAAGTATAATCACACATCATATTTGGGCCAAACAATGTCATACGATACATTGTTTACTATAAAATCCAAAAGGCTTTATTTAACTTCTATACTTTGCAAATTAAAGTTTTTAACATCACCTATGGAAATAATAATTTAATTTCAGACATTCATTTTCGTTTTCAAACCTATATTATCCGTTGGGTAACAAAGAAGTCGTTTAAGATAGGGTATTCTATTTACCTCGTAGACCTTGATTCGTCAACATTTCTATCTTAAAGATAAATATAAGTTTGTTACCGATAAACCTTACATTCGGTAAATTTCACAATAAATTTCATTTACTATTTGACTTAAATAGGGTTTTAAAAACCCTTTCTTGCATTTGAAAATCTTTTTTCCAATATAATCGTTTTTTACTCAATTCATTTATTAAGTAAACCCCTTTTTAAAACCAATTAATTAACTTTATATCTCTTTTATAAACCTTGTTTACAAAATTTTGATTTGTTACAAAATCCTTTTATAAAACACTTTATAAAAATTTCCTTATAAATCTTATTATAAAACATAGTTTTTATTTCTATAGAACTTTAAATTTTACCAAGACTTGTTTGATTATCAATAAAATCTTTTATAATGTAATAAAATTAAATCAATTATACATTCTTTTATAAATATCTAACTTTTCGTAAAACTCACTTCTAAAAGCCAAGATCATTTCTGTATCATTCTATAAGTTGAACAAAGCCATTTACTAACATGTCCAAAACAATTCCTAAAATTTTCTTTTATACTCTATAAATGTATTTATAAAACTCGATTGAGTTTTTACATTCAAAATCTCAAATTATAAAAATCTACTTATGAAGTAGAAATTTCGCTACCTAAAATATTTTATAGTCTTAGTATAAAATCCAACTATAAATATTGATTTATTTATAAAACTATTATTTTATATAAATTATATAAATAAATTTAAAACCTAGCTTTTGTTTTAAAAATAAATTTTATAACTTTAAACTTAATCAATACGCATGGCGGTGAATTAACATCTTAAAAGAGCCGACTTTTAGGCCAACTGCTGCCGGTCACTTAACCAATATTGTTTATTGATTAATAACACATCAGTGTTGAATTTTATTCATCAATCATAATCCAAATCATATTTTAATATTACTTATGTTAGACAATTCATATGCGTAAAATATGAAAGCAAGTAATATCCAAAACATTAAGGAATCATGTTGGATCCCTCTAACCCGTTCCCCTATATCACAACTCATATATAAGTATACATGTGCATAATATTCAAGTAATAAAATATAATTCATTTAAGATGAATCTTCCACTCAAAAGCAGGTAATGTCAATGGTCATCCGTTCACAGACGGGAATTATATAACTACCACGAAACAACTAAGCAACCAATCTTCCCAACACACAATTTGATACAAAAATCAATATTAAATATTATTATATGGTATAACAATATTCAACAGTATTTCGGAAAGTGTGAGAGTTAACCCACCATCCACTCCATCGAAGTCTTCATGTCGTTTTATCTAATTTCAACATGTATTTGAAATTAGACAAAATTCCAAGCTATTTATGTAACAACTCGGAAATTCTGAGTCAATTTAAATTTTTTATTTTGGCGATTTTAATGAATTTTGAATACTTAAAATGATTTATTTTAAATAATAACGATGAGAAATAAATTTGAATAGAATTAGAACATATATATTTATTTTAATCGTCGTTAGAATATAAATATTTATTTTTATTTATAAAAGGAATTGAAAATGGCGCGGTAGTTCGAAAATTCAATTTCAGATTTCAAATGAATGTGCAGGACTCAAAATAAACCGGATTTTAGTGAAACCAAAAATATTATAATCTAATTGAGAATATCCTTCCAACGAATCAGAAAAATCGAAATATCATAGCGGGAATAAAAAGTTATACCCAGTTGAAATTTCAGAATAGTCGCTCTGGAATTTAGAGCCCTTAAAAATGGAAATTTTGCAAACGACCTCTGTTTTCGACGAAACTACTTTTGTTGGGTCCTGGATGTCGAGTTATTGCTAGATTCCAAAATTCATAATTTTTCGAATCAATATGTGAGTGTGGCAAAGTAAAACGTGTTTTGACAGTTTCAGTCAATTTCGATCAACCAGAAAATGGCCATTTTTCAAACGGTCTCATATTTTGAAGAAATTAGTTTTGTTAGGACCGTATCGTCAATACAAAGTTAGAAAATATTTTTCAGGAATTTTTAGAATCCGTATGTGGCCCCGGTAGATTGAAATGTGCGTTCAAATTAAATATATAGATTTATATTTTGATTTTGATGGAAACTGATCGAAACAATCGAAACAGCGTACGGTACATATCCCATTGTGTTCGGAATGAGGGTAATAGTTATGGACGATAGTCGGTTGGTTCAATTTCGAGTTGAAAATAAAAAGTTACTTTTTTTGAAATTAAAAATAATAATATATATATAATAATATCATCCCTCCCTCTATTTACATTCACCCCCTCCCCGTTCATTTTAAAAACAAAGAAATATAAAAAAGGAGAAGAGGGCGTCGTGCCCTAGCCCCGCGCCGCCAGAGCCTCGACCCCCCCTTTCGCGCGCCACCGGTGGTCCACTCCCCCCCCCCCAGATCCCTTCCTCCCCTTTTCCCCTTCCTCCATTCGAGGCGCCAAGCGCCGTGCCCCCCAAACCGCGCCCCCTTGACCAAGGCAGCCGACCACCGCGCCTTCACCAAGCCCTAACCCGCCCTGAGATCGCAGTCAACCTCCACCAGTCCTCCGCCCTTCCTCCATTCGAAAATCAGCCCCCTCCTCTTTGATAAGCAAAGGTAAATTTTTAAACGATTTTATTTTCTTTTATGTAATTAGTTAAACAAAAAAAAGTCAGTTTTCTTTTTAAAAATAAAATAACATAGTAAAATCAGTTTTAAAAATAAAATGGCATTGTATAAAGATTAGATTTTTAACAAAGAAAAGATTAGATTTTTATAGAGAAAAAGGCGAGATTTTTATATTAAAAAAAGGCGTGATTTTTATATAGAAAAAGGCGAGATTTTTATCATAAAGAAAGAGGAGATTTTTAGATATACGTTAGCGATGTAAAGGTTTGATTTTTATTTATACCATAGCATGATAAAAATATGTTTTTTATATAATAGATAATATAAAAATATGATTTTTATATATTAGAGAATATGAAGATGTGATTTTTATCCATATAGCGTAGTTATAAAAATGTGTTTTTTATACACATGGTAACAATATAAACATGCGATTTTTATATATGTAGTGGATACAGACAACGAAAGTGACAAAAGGCGAGCACAACGAAGGATTCCTACATATGAAGAGTCGTGGCGTTTGGTTTAGCTCTTGGTGAGAACTTCTCACTTTAATTCTTGTTTTCTAGTTAGAAATATATACGAGAATGCAGACGGTGCTTAGCAGCACCCGACACCCGTCGTCCACAGACCATGGATGACTTGTTTGATTGATTGATATGTGGTGAAAATTGATTGTGATGTGAAATGCATGGAAATATATTCATGTGTTGAAATAAATTATTTATCGTTAAAAATATAAATTTAACGTGAATGTGAATAAATAAATATTCATTTACAAATCGAACGATTTGTTTATGTACACCCATTTGAAGGATATCGATTGGGACGATAAATTTTACATATCACCCAACTGCACAAATAATATTCAGTGTTTGTGGATTGAAACTCCACATGGGTGTTGGGATGATATTTGGCGTACACTAGTCCCAATTGTTTAGTTGTATGTCAATCGATAGGTTGACAGACTGTGTAAGCATTAATTATTTATGTTTAATGCTTATGCAGTTGTGTGGTGCACTTTGGATGATGGTTGATTATTTACCGTTGCTATTATATACATGTGTTGTATGGAATCCATATAATTAACATTATATGGTAATTGATTGGGTCTCATTCCAATTTGGAAAATAAACAATATTATAGAATGAAAATTCATGTGTTGAATAGAATAAATAGTCATGTGTTGACAATACTCATGTGTTGAGAATATTCATGTGTTGAAAGTATTCATGTGTTGAATAAAATATTTAAACAATAAAATTTACATTTTTTTTTCATTGTAAGTAAGAAATAATAAATATTCATGTGTTGAATAAAATATATATTCATGTGTTGAAGAAAATATTCATGTGTTGAATAGAATAACGAAGTTATTGAAATATATAAAGCCGTGTGGATTAGACTTGCGCCATTTTGATGCGAACGATATTTATATCGATTATATTCGTTTTTATAATGAATATAGAAAAGGAAGTGATTTAAAAATCTAATATTTTGAAAATATTATCATTCATATATTAATGATATGGAATATTCAATTTTGATTTAAAATTGAATATGAAGTTGAAAATGTTTTGAAAATGAATTTAAAATGATTTATAAAATACGTTTAGAATTGAAATCGACGAAATATATATAATATATCTATATATATTAAATGGCCTGAATAGAACGCGCCGCGCCGCGGTAGTTTGCGAATTTCGACCATTGACTTCGAATTGACGTTATAGGAGATCCGACCGTCAGATTCTCCTCAAACCGGAACTGTTCGATTCGTATCGAAAAGAAATTTCCAATGAATATTAGAAATTTGAAATCTAACGGTTGGATTTGGAATTATGTCCAAATCAAATTTGGAAAAGGTTGCTGTAAGTGCAGTTCGACGACCGTTATTGGAAATCGACTGTACGAGCCTTGATAAAATTATTAAAAATATTAATAATTTGTGTAAAATCATAATATATGAATTGGAAAGAATTGGGGTGAAAAATCCCATATTTTAAAGGATAAAAATATATTTTTATCAAAATGAACTAGTTTTAACTAGAATTATAATCCAATGTTTTTGAATAAATAAATTGGATTTGAAGTGGTTTTAAAAATAATCAGAATTTCCAATATACGAATTGGAGTGGATTTGAATCGAAATTATCTTCGGAATATTTCAATGTTGGATTAAGTGATTATACAGATATGGTTGTGGAAATTTGAAAGATATATTTATATTGTTATTTCCAATATGATATTTTTTGGTTTCAGAATTTGATATTGAATATAAGCCGACATATTTTCTATTCAGGGCCTTGTATTTAATATCAAATGGGATTTTGGGTTCGCCGTGAATGGTGTTTTAAATAACACTGTTTTTGAACCCAGTTTAGAAAAGAATAAATCTGTTAATTAAGATTTAGTGAAATTGTCCAGTTAATTAGTATTTAATTGGAATTGAATTAAATTTGTTTTTGGGGTTTATCGTGAGCGGTGTTTTGAATAACACCTATTCTTTAACCCGATTAACAATGGAATGTGATTTTGGGTTTATCGTGAACCATGTTTTAGATGACATTGGTTATTTAACCCAGTTAAAGACAGGATATTGATTTGTGGGAAGATTAAAACTAAGTGGAGTTTTAATGAATCTTTATTTAGATTAAAGTGATCGAGAATGGAGTATCACCAGTTTTGCTCCAAAGCAATAGTTAAATCTTTAATTAGATTTGAACGTGAAATGATAATTAGTATTTACCGATAACACCGTAGTGTTAGATATGGAGTATTAGCAGTTTTGCTCCATGGGATGAATAGGTTGGGATTGGGAAATAAAATAAATAATTACTTCGGTGTGGTTCGCTAATCCCGACTAGTTTAGAAAACCTTAACATGGTTTGAAATGATATCCAAAGGAAGATTAAGGAATAAATTTAGAAGAATTTATCTTTGATAAAATTAATAGGAACCTTTCCCTAAGAATGTGAAAATTTGAATAAAAGAATATTCTGAATTGGAATGAGGCGTATGTCGTGTTTGTGTAACACTTGTTTATTTTATACGCTGGTTATTCAGAAAGGCCGGGTTTATACCCATTCTGAATAATCGATTCGACGATATGTCGATGGTGAAGACGGTGGTTGAAGACCGGGGGTCTTTACGTCGTTTGGTTGATTCATGACAATCCTGATTGGGTTGTACACCCAAGATGAGGGAATAAGTTGGAGATCGTCCAGGTGTACTTGGAGATCAACGGATATGCGAGGAATAAGGTTCCTCTGGTTTCGTTCAGACCCAAAACAAACTTGTAAATGGACTATGTGTCTGACATTTGATTTTATTCTGTGTGATTGATTTCTATTAAATATATATCTGTTTGGTGGCGGAGAATTTATTCTCTTGCTTAACGCCCTTCTCTGAGACGTATGAGCTCAGAGGTTATATATTGATAGATATCAATTGCATGGAGTGAATTGCCTGTGTGGCATGCCTAAGTGGCAAATGATCAAGGCTTTTGTTGAAATGAAAAGTCTTGTGGTTGATGATCAAAGCACGACCTATGTGGCATACCTTTGTGTATAGCATTAATTCGTGAGCCTCACACCTCGGTATGAGTCAAAAACAGGATAAGGACCGTTGGGAGAACACGACGTTTCTTTCTAGCTGTGGGTGATGTCAATGACCTACCAGCCCTGACATTTATATACTTTTTACCTATGTGGTTGTTGGAATGCGAGGCACCTCGGATATAGGTCTGATAGGACCGGGAAACGTGTGTTTAGGAATTACCAATCCTCAAAAGTAAGAGAGGACCGGCCTAACTGATTCCAAGGATCGCTGTGTGTGGTCCTGAGACATTTGCTAGAGTGTCTCGAATGGAGAGGAGCTTGCCCCTTGCCTCGACTCATGACGGAAATCCAATTTCCAATACGTGACATTCAGTTTTATTTGTAGAGCCTAGTATGGCGACATAGTAGCATGGGATACTATGTCGTCTATGATTGATACATTTATATTCGAAGTTGTTTTTGACACTATACGCTTATAATAGTATCAAATGATTTGTTTTAAACATACCAAGAATTTTTGGCTATTATAAGGTAAAACCCTATCCTCCGGCTTGCGTTGCATTGTGTGATGGGACCTGGGTCTTATAATAGCTTCATTTTTCTTTATTTAGCATTGCGCTCTTTGTTTTATGCACTGGTGTTCTTGGGAGAAAACCCATTCCGTGTTATACGGCGTGATCCCTTGATTTACCTAACTTTAAAATAAAGATTAATAACTGTTTTAGTTTTCACGCTAGTCACATGACTGACCTGGAGTTTATTGTTTTAACCTAAACTCTGGGTGCCCCTATTTTCCACACGGGCAGCTAGTAGTTTTGGTTTTGCAGATTTATATTCACAGGATCCTGGTTTATAGCCGAAGTGATATTCGGAAAGCTCTGTATCCGTGTATTTCTTTCAGTTGTGTGTTGTATTATTTTTCCACTGGTATGTATTTAAATGTAATTTAAATCTCTGTTAATTATCAAATGTGTAATATTTATTCATACTCTGTATATTCTTGTACTCTGATGGAAATTGTTGTAATATCAATGAAATGTTCTTCTGTTTGTGTTCTGATTTGTCGTGTTCTCAAAGTAATCCGTGCTTTCCTGAACAGGGAAGTTACGGGTTACTAAAGTTGGTATCAGAGCTCTGGTTTACAGAGCTCGAGAACGCGACACATTAGAACTAAACGAAAGAATTCATCAGAGATTGGATTAGTAATGTCCAATAAGAATAACTCGTTAGAGATGGGATCAGTAATATCTTAGAACGAGTGGAAAGAGTGAAATTTTTGAAATAAAAATTGAAAACAAGATTTGTTTTGAAAATTTAAACCATTTTGTACGTATTTGAATATTTTATTTGTATTGAATTTGGACAATCGGGTATAAAAGATTTTGCATATACGCGTCATGAACGTATATTCGAAGTTTTAATATACTTGATAGATATAGAATCACACTTTAGTCGCCCGGAGATCATTCTGGTAATACGGCCGCATTATCAGTATTAGTGTTCGAGTTTTGAAAGGTGTGAAATCTATATATTTCTATTAGACTGGTGTGAGAACCAAAACTTAGATAGGGCTTATTGTTGTGATTTGGCATCAAAAACATGATTTTCTGTATATACATCAAAATTATAAATTTGAAACGTTAATTCACTAATTGATTGATGGTTGTATTGTTTGATTATTGGTTTGAAATTTTGAACCATTTAGCCTAATGGAACCAAATTTAGAACTGAATTGAAAATTGATTACAATTGCATGCATATACATGTATATTCATTGAACAGGTCATAACAAGGTGGCTAGAGCAGAAGAATAAAATTGTTTGCCCAACAAATAGGTACATGTTTATTGTATTTCTTGGGGATTTGATGATTTTATGAGCCGATTGGCTTTTTCTTTTTCTTTTGGATTGGTGAGGGCCGTGGGAAGCTATTTGAAATATCCTAAAGCTCCCGGTGCAGGGGAGGTTATGGCGAAATTTTTCGAAAATTTAGGGTGTTAGCCAAATTTTTGAAAAATTTGAAAAGTTCTTAGAAACTGAAAAGTTGAAGAACTTAAGCCGTAAAGAAAATAATGAAAGTTGAGTTTGTTGGTTAAACAACTTTCATCTTCGTTCCTTTTCGAGAACGAAAAGTTTTAAGTGGGGGAGATTGTAATAACCCGGAAATTCTGAGCCAATTTAAAATTTTTATTTTGGAAATTTTAATGAATTTTGAATATTTAAAATTATTTATTTTAAATAATAACGACGAGAAATTAAATTTGAATAGAATTAGAACGTATATATTTATTTGAATCGTCGTTAGAATATAAATATTTATTTTTATTTGTAAAAGGAATTGAAAATGGCGCGGTAGTTCGAAAATTCGATTTCAGATTTCAAATGAATGTACGTGATTCAAAATAAACCGGATTTTAGCGAAACTAAAAATATTAGAATCTAATTGATAATTTCCAACGAATCCGAAAAATCGAAATTTCATAGCGGGAATAAAAAGTTATACCAGTCGAAATTTCAGAATAGTCGCTATGGAATTTTAAGCCCTTAAAAATGGAAATTTTGCAAACGACCTCTGTTTTCAACGAAACCACTTTTGTTGGGTCCTGGATGTCGAGTTATTGCTAGATTCCAAAATTCGTAATTTTTGAATCAATATGTGAGCGTGGCGAAGTAAAACGTGTTTTGACATTTTCAGTCAATTTCAATCGACCAGAAAATGGCCATTTTTCAAACGGTCTCAGAATTTGACGAAATTAGTTTTGTTAGGACCATATCGTCAATACGAAGCTAGAAAATATTTTTCGGGAATTTTTAGAATCCGTATGTGGCCCCGGTAACAATACAAAACACAACTGGAAGTAATACACGGATACAGAGCTTTCCGAGCATCGTTCCAGTTGTAAATCAGGATCCTATGAATATAATTCTGCAAAACCAAAATACTAGCTGCCCGTGCAGAAAATAAGGGCACCCAAAGTTTAGGTTTATATATATTTAATATTGTAACAACCAGGAAATTCTGAGCCAATTTAAAAATTTTATTTTGGCGATTTTAATGAATTTTTAATATTTAAAATGATTTATTTTAAATAATAACGATGAGAAATTAAATTTGAACAAAATTAGAACGTATATATTTATTTGAATCGTCGTTAGAATATAAATATTTATTTTTATTTATAAAAGGAAATGAAAATGGCGCGGTAGTTCGAAAATTCGATTTCAGATTTCAAATGAATGTACAGGATTCAAAATAAACCGGATTTTAGCGAAATAAAAAATATTAGAATATAATTGAGAATATCCTTCCAACGAATCCGAAAAATCGAAAATTTCAAAGCGGGAATAAAAAGTTATGCCCAATTGAAATTTTAGAATAGTCGCTATGGAATTTTAAGCCCTTAAAAATGGAAATTTTGCAAACGACCTCTGTTTTCGACGAAACCACTTTTGTTGGGTCCTGGATGTCGAGTTATTGCTAGATTCCAAAATTCGTAATTTTTCGAAATCAATATATGAACGTGGCGAAGTAAAACGTGATTTGACAGTTTCAGTCAATTTTGATCGACCAGAAAATGACCATTTTTCAAACGGTCTCAGAATCTGACGAAATTAGTTTTGTTACGACCGTATCATCAATACGAAGCTAGAAAATATTTTTCGGGAATTTTTAGAATCCGTATGTGGCCCCGGTAGAATGAAATGTGCGTTCAAATTCAATATATAGATTTATATTTTGATTTTGATGGAAACTGATCGAAATGATCGAAACAACTTACGATACATATCCCATTGTGTTCGGAATAGGGGTAATTAGTTATGGACGACAGTCGATGGGTTCGATTTCGAGTTGAAAATAAAAAGTTGCTTTTTTTTGAAATTAAAAATAAAAATAATATATATATAATAATATCCTCTCTCCCTCTATTTACACTCACCCCCTCCCCGTTCATTTTAAAAACAAAGAAATAAAAAAAGGAGAAGAGGGCGTGATCCCCTAGCCCCGCGCCGCCAGAGCCTCGACCCCCCTTTCGCGCGCCGCCGTTGGTCCACTTCCCCCCTCCCCCCCCCCCCCCCCCGCCCTCGCCGATCCCCTCCTCCCCTCTTCCCCTTCTTCCATTCGAGGCGCCAAGCGCCGTGCCCCCAAAACCGCGCCCCCTTGACCAAGACAACCGACCAACGCACCTTCGCCAAGCCCTAAACCCCCCTCCCAAGATCGCAGTCAACCTCCACCAGTCCTCCACCCGTTCTCCACCCGTCCTCCACCCTTCCTCCATTCGAAAATCAGCCCCCTCCTCTTCGATAAGCAAAGGTAAATTTTTAAACGATTTTCTTTTCTTTTATGTAATTAGTTAAACAAAAAAAATCAGTTTTCTTTTTTTAAAAAAAATAACATAGTAAAATCAATTTTAAAAATAAAATGGCATTGTATAAAGATTAGATTTTTAACAAAGAAAAGATTAGACTTTTATAGAGAAAAAGGCGAGATTTTTATAGAGAAAAAGGCGAGATTTTTATAGAGAAAAAGGCGAGATTTTTATATAGAAAAAGGCGAGATTTTTAGATATACGATAGCGATGTAAAGGTATGATTTTTATTTATACCATAACATGATAAAAATATGTTTTTTATATAATAGAGAATATAAAAATATGATTTTTATATATTAGAGAATATGAAGATGCGATTTTTATCCATATAGCGTAGTTATAAAAATGTGATTTTTATACACATGGCAACAATATAAAGATGCGATTTTTATATATGTAGTGGATACGGACAACGAAAGTGACAAAAGGCGAGCACAATGAAGGTTTCCTACATATGAACAGTCGTGGCGTTAGGTTTAGCTCTCGCTGAGAACTTCTCACTTTAATTCTTGTTTTCTAGTTAGAAATATATACTAGGATGCAGACGGTGCTTAGCAGCACCCGACACCCGTCGTCCACAGACCATGGATGACTTGTTTGATTGATTGATGTGTGGTGAAAATTGATTGTGATGTGAAATGAATGGAAATATATTCATATGTTGAAATAAATTATTTATCGTTAAAAATATAAATTTAACGTGAATGTGAATAAATAAATATTCATTTACAAATCGAACGATTTGCTTATGTACACCCATTTGAAGGATGTCGATTGGGACGATAAATTTTACATATCGCCCAACTGCACAAATAATATTCAGTGTTTGTGGATTGAAACCCCACACGGGTGTTGGGATGATATTTGACGTACACTAATCCCAATTGTTTAGTTGTATGTCAATCGATAAGTTGACAGACTGTGTAAGCGTTAATTATTTATGTTTAATGCTTATGCAGTTGTGTGGTGGACTTTGGATGGTGGTTGATTATTTACCGTTGCTATTATATACATGTGTTGTATGGAATCCATATAATTAACGTTATATGGTAATTGATTGGGCCTCATTCCAATTTGGAAAATAAAGAATATTATAGAATGAAAATTCATTTGTTGAATAAAATAAATAGTCATGTGTTGACAATACTTATGTGTTCAGAATATTCAGGTGTTGAAAGTATTAATGGGTTGAATAAAATATTTATACAATAAAATTTACATTTTTTTTATTGTATGTAACAACCTGCATTCTACGCATCGGAGGATCGTAGAATATTTATTTCTTTCTCATACGAAGTCGTATGGTTGTGTAACTTTGGGAGACGACTATTGGGGTCATTTCCCATGTTCATGATTTTTGCCGATTTTTAAAAGACTGTTTTTTTCCTAGCGAATCTTGTTTTGGCCATAACTTTTGATTGGAAAGGAGTTTTGACCTGAAACCACTTCCATTGGATTCCAATGATGGTTTCTCTTTCCGTAGAGTGGTTACATTAGCCAAACGGACTTACCGTTTGGGAGATATGGCTGAAACAAAGTTTAGAAGGTGAAAAACAGCTTAATTGGGCTAAACCGGGTGATTAACAGCTAGGCCCAATGGGGGATTTCGGGTTTAGATGTATTTAAGGGCTTCTAGGGTTTAGAAAACGATTTTTCATTCATTTTCCAGCCGCCACAAACCTCCTTTGAGCTCTAGCAATGGCCTCCACCTTCTAAATCACTCCCAAAACATCTTTTTGGCTTTCCTAATCAAATATTAGCAAGATCTACACCAAATCAAGGCGGATTAACATCAAATCAAGATAGGAGCTGCTGCTAAGCATTGGAATTCGACCCAAACAGAGAATCATTTCAGATCTATAGTTTACTTTGTGGCAAAGGTGAGTGATTTGCATAGTTCCTCACTAATTATGGCTAATTATGGTAATTAGCGAAGATTAGCGAAATTATGGCTTAGAAAAATCTAGAAAAATTCCTAAAATTCTAAAACATTATTTTATGCCTCTGATATGAATTTGGGTTCATTTCGGCTAATTTTGCAAATCCCGGAATTTGGGGGGATTAAGGGGAAAATATGGGTTTTGGGTATGTTTGATCCGTTTTGACATATCATATTGTTGTTTTGCTGTTTGTGGATGTTTATACATGTTGCTATGACTGTATGATATGCTTTGAGATTGATTAGAAAAGTTAGATTTATCGAAAACGCCATCGAGGGGCGTAAAATACTTGCTAGAAGGGCTGTAGGGGGTTGTGCAGGAATCGGTTCGTGAGCCCCCTCCCCGTTCGTGGGGTATGTGCCACGACCAAGGCAGGAGGTGAGCCACGATCCGGGACGAACCACCCTCCACGATCCAATCCCCTCCATTCGTGAAGAGTCATCACGAGCCGCACCACCATTACGATCTGCTCCACTTCGAAAGCCACGAACGAGAGACTGACGCTACGAGTCACTTCAAGCTCGCGATCTGAACCAGAGGAGGATGAAGGAGCTCACGATGCGATGAGTACCAGGGTGCCACGACCCGACCCGACAGGGGTGCCACGAACTGATGAAGCACGATCCGATGATGGCGACCCGTCCTGGAGAACATATCACGATCCGACCTGGCGAAGGTAGCACGATCCGAGCTGGAGTATCATCACGACCTGGAGCTTGACCACGAAGCTGGTGACTGCGAACCGAACCAGGAGGTTATGAACTGAATAAAGACCGATCCGGAGGAGGAGACTAAAACCCAAGATGCAAAGGTAGTCCAAATGGAAGTTAGAGCTCAGGATCCAGATGGGAACCAATGAGTTCACTTCATGATTGGGCTTTGCTGCGGGACGTGTGCAAAGGGGTTGTCAGTATTCATAACTTTGGTTCACCACTGAGAAATGGATAGTGGGCTTGTAGTGATAGTTACACAGGATTGGATTCCGTCATGGCCCAAAGTATTAGGTGACCAAAGTAGTGGATATCATATACTTTACGCACCGAGTGAGAGATGTGAGGATGGTTGTTATGCTTGATTGCTTGACATCACTATGACATGCCCATCCCCACCCCCGTTATCCTTACACCATTTGAAATGGCACCTTAGAGTGTTGTACAGTATGTAGTGCTAACTCTTTGGTTGCAGGTCCAGGTTCAAGTATGGTTTAGTCTACCTGTCATTATTCTGTTTGGATGCTTATTGCTCATACCAGGCTTTATGTCTGACCCAGAGTTTTATGTCTCTTCTTATTACTCTGGGTGCTCACACGAGAAGACTAGAGACAGGTTAGCTGGTGATGCGCGAGTAGCTGATTCGGAGGCGAGTAGGAGGCTTCCACGTATGATATATAGATATTCTCCCTGTGTCGTTGGTGGTCGCTACTTGGGAATTAGTAGTGTACCTCCTTTATCTTGCTTTTGCTTTTGAGACAGTTTGAAAAGTTGTAATAATGTTAGCTTTGGATCATGAGCTGTACTTGGATTTTTCGCTGCTATGTTAGTTTGTTTTCAGCTTATGCACTGTCTCACCTGTTTTATGTCAAGTATGTTGTTATTATATTTTGTTCCATGCGCTGTGAGACATTTTACAGGTTCCTTGTTAGTTCATTCCCTTCTTCCCTGTTCCTTCTGACGACCCGTCCCGTGCTAATTGGACATGTGTACAGCGCACTTTTGGAGTAAATGTCGGTTGGTGCGGGGCGGGACGTCACATTTTGTATCAGAGCTCTAGGTTGCGTAGTTAACCTAGGGAAAGACACTAGGGAGAGATAGTACGTATATGAGAGCGCGTATTTGTGATTACTTTGGTTTTCAAAAGTTATATATATATATATATACTATTAGTAGTATAAAGATGAAGTTGAACTGCACCAGCACCACTATGAAGTCGTTAATCGTTTTCTCTTTATAGATTGAACGATGAGTCAAGACACAAGGGGTGCTGGTAGAGGGACCAACCATGGGAATGCTCCTGACATGAGGACAATGTTCACCAACTTCATAAGGGACATTCTTAGGGAGGTGCAAGGGGCAGTTCCCAATCCCGAACTTGGTGGTGGTCCAGTAGTGCAGGCGCCTAAGGTCGATTTCGCCAAGTTGTGCAAGGATTACACTAACCTTGGCGGGAAGCCGTTCCACGTAACGGAGTCGGCCACAGATGTTCAGGATTGGTTGGATAGCTGTGATCGTATCTTCGATGACTTGGGTATCGAGGATGCGATGAAGAGAAGGCTAGCGTCTCGTCAGTTGCAAGGGCGAGCGATGAGTTGGTGGAATGCCATTAAGACAGCTACTCCAGAGGATCAAGTTACTTGGAATCAGTTTAAGACTCGCTTTTGTGATAAGTTTATTCCAGCTGCTCATAAATCAGAATTGTTCAGGAAGTTCTTGGAGCTTAAGCAGAATGGTAGGGCAGTCTCGGAGTACATCGCAGAATTCGATACTTTATCGAAATATGGATGGTCCCTTATTGATGCAGTCGAAAAGAAGAACGAGAAGTTCATAACTGACTTGGATGGGTACTTGGGGGAAAGACTTATAAACCATATCGATGAGATGTTCGAATCTATTGTAGGAAAGGCATTAAGGTCAGAGAGCCTTTTCCCTAAGTCGAAGGCCGAAGTTGCTACGACATCTGCAGAGGAGCCAAAGCCGCAAGCAGACGGTGAAGGCAAGAAGAATTCTCAGAACAAGAGGAAGCAGAACCCGACCAAGGATGGTCAGAATAAGAAAAACAAGAAAGATGGCGAATGCTTTAGTTGTGGCAAGAAGGGCCACTATGCCAGAGATTGTCAAGAAAAGCCTAGGGAAAGGAAGTGCTTTAACTACGGCCAGGCGGGACATCACAAGGATGATTGCCCACAACCTCCTAGGGAGAAGCAGATTGTGAAAGTGTATGCTATCAACGCTGTTCCTTCTTCGTCGAATTCCCCAACTGCGGCGCAGAAGGAAAAAGGTGTCGTTATTCGAGGTATGCTTTCTATTTAAGATGTTTTGATCGGGTTTTGTTTGACAAACCTGAGTTAGTCGATAGACCTTTAGTAGTGACGAACCCGATTGGTGGTTCAACTAGTTTTGGCATGATTTGTTGTAATGTGGTCTTATCGAGTCATGGATGTATGTTTCCTTGTGATTGCTTTGTTTTGGGCTTTACTGGGTTTAGCATTATTTTGGGAGTCGATCTACTCTACAAGAATAGGGTGGTATTAGGTACCTACCTAGTGATGGCGATAGTAACTGGAGTTAAGAAAGCTGAAAGGTTATCGTTGTAATAAGTTCTAGTTGTCTCTGGGAGGCAAATGAGTGCTCCAGTGCTAGATTTCTTTGCTAGTATCACCTCACGTGGGTTGTTCGAACTCGGAGGAGATGTTCCTTGGGTGCTTGTCTGATATTGGTTTAGGCCTTTGGGGCTTGTGCTTGGGGAATGTCGATTTCGACTAGGATGGTTTGCGTGAGGGGTAAATAGTTATTGTGATTTTTCATTGGATGATATCTTGGTTTACTCGAGGAGTGATGGGCAGACGGAACATGATAAGACTGTTCAATGGTATAGACTGCCCAGAGTTAGACCCGGTAAGGTTATGAGATTGCTCGACTAGGATTCGAGAAAGATGCAAAGTAATGGATTGTTTAGGACCCTATGTTGATGTTCTCTATTGGATAGTAGAATTTTGAAGGAATAGGATGTGTTCGTTGATCATGGAAGATACAACGAAGATTAGGGCGATTCAAGTTGGACTTGAACTCGTAAAAGAAAATAGGTGTTCGTTGATCTTGGAGATGCAACGAATAAGGAGACGACGACTCACGTTGGACTAGAGTTTGTCAGTAATGGATACTCAAGACTGGGTCTGAGTTATAGATTGACTCGAGTTGGACTCGAGAAGGCAGCAAGGAATTGGATTCGGCTTGAGTTGGACTCGAGAGGGCAGCAAGATAATGGATAGACTTGGGTTGGACTCAAGTATTTTAGGCGGACTAAAAGCAGGGGTATCTGGGGACGCCTGTTACCCTGGATCCGTTAGACGTGATCTAGTTATCCTTGGAGGATAAACATACGTTGGACGTACTGTAGTCCGTAGGGAGCGGGGCTTCCATTGGCCTGGGATTGGTTGGACCAGTCAAGTAGGCATCGGTGTATGTATGGAGACTGGGCTTCCATTAGTTATTGATGTTGGTTAGACCAGACATACTAGGATCAACATATTGGGATTGGTTAGACCAGTCATGTAGTTGTCGATGTGTTTATGAATTTAGTAGGTGATGGGCAGAACTTGTTTGATGGATGTTATGGTTGCTATGTTTGTTCCTATCTTTCTTCCCTTAAGTAGACTATCACCTGTAGGGTTCCAGCAATGGGGAACAAAGTGATTGTAGTAAGGCTATGAGCCAGTGCAGTGGAGTTGTTATGACTTCATGGGGCAGAGTGGACATAGCAAAGGACTAGTGGCTATGGATCAGTGCAGTGGAGTCGCCATGACTCCATGGGGCAGAGTGATCGTAGTAAAGGATTTGGGTGCGGTAATAGTTGCATTGAGTAGGAGACATGCCAGTCTAGAGGTATGTTTCTGGGTTGGAAGCAACTAGAGTATATCACAGGATATGATTTCAGACCCAAGAGTGAATTGGATTCAGAAACGCTAGTAAGCTTGACGATTAGATCGATTTTGATTGAGTGGATTGGTTCCAATTAGAAGGACGATCCTAACCTATTGGAAATCATCTCTAGGGTAGAGATGGGTATCGATGGAAAGAGAACAAGTCTCAAATGGATTATATTGATAGTTTACCAAGGACTAGGTCAGGTCATGATGGTATTTGAGTGAATTGTATATTAGAGAATGAAGGTTACCCAAGATAGGTAGAAGATTTATCTCGATAAGAGATGAAGAGATTTGGAATTCTTCGTTAATGACTTGGTGTTCGTCAAAATCTCTCCATTGAGAATGTGATTCAGATTGGTTGGAGAGGTAAGTTAGCACCAAGATTTGTTGGTCCATTCCCAGTCCTTGAGCAAGTTGGGAATTTGGCGTATGGAGTAGAGCTACCTGACAAGATGGCGGGAGTTCACAACGTATTTCATGTTTCCCAGTTAAGGAAGTTTGTGCAAGACCCTAATGTGGCTATTTCACCAGATCAGTTAGACGATATCGAGGTTGAACCCGAGGCGGTTGAGAACCGCAAGCCTATGCGTATTGTTGGGAACGATACGAAGCAGCTTCGAAGGAAGGCGGTGAAACTAGTCAAAGTCCAGTGGGGTGAGAATGAAAGAGACTGTACTTGGGAAACAGAGGAGGATATAAGGAAGAAGTATCCAGAACTCTTTGCCTAGTAAGATTTTCTTTGCGATTTAGTTATTCCGCATGCTAGGATAGACGTGTTTTGCATGTTTGATTGTTGTTTTATAGCTGGTAGGCATGCGGGACCTTTTGTGTGTTTTGGTTAGGGAATTTCGGGGGCGAAATTTCTTAAGGGGAGGGAGAATGTAACAACCCGCATTCCACGCATCGGGGGATCGTAGAATATTTCTTTCTTTCCCATACGAAGTCGTATAGTCGTGTAACTTTGGGAGACGACTATTGGGGTCATTTCCCATGTTCATGATTTTTGCTGATTTTTAAAAGACCATTTTCCCCTAGCGAATCTTGTTTTGGCCATAACTTTTGATTGGAAAGGAGTTTTGACCTGAAACCACTTCCGTTGGATTCAAATGATGGTTTCTCTTTCCGTAGAGTGGTTACATTAGCCAAACGGACTTAACGTTTGGGAGATATGGCTGAAACAAGGTTTAGAAGGTGAAAAACAACTTAATTGGGCTAAACCGGGTGATTAACAGCTAGGCCCAATGGGGGATTTCGGGTTTAGAGGTATTTAAGGGCTACTAGGGTTTAGAAAACGATTTTTCATTCATTTTCCAGCCGCCACAAACCTCCTTTGAGCTCTAGCAATGGCCTCCACCTTCTAAATCACTCCCAAAACATCTTTTTGGCTTTCCTAATCACATATTAGCAAGATCTACACCAAATCAAGGTGGATTAGCATCAAATCAAGATAGGAGCTGCTGCTAAGCATTGGAATTCGACCCAAATAGAGAATCATTTCAGATCTATAGTTTACTTTGTGGCAAAGGTGAGTGATTTGCATAGTTCCTCACTAATTATGGCTAATTATGGTAATTAGCGAAGATTAGCGAAATTATGGCTCAGAAAAATCTAGAAAAATTCCTAAAATTCTAAAACATCATTTTATGCCTCTGATATGAATTTGGGTTAATTTCGACTAATTTTGCAAATCCCGGAATTTGGGGGGGATTAAGGGGAAAATGTGATGAAAAGGAATTTCGCTCGGTACGAACCAGTCGCTAAACCGACCCAGACCGTTCGAAACGCCCTATCATTTGAGAACAACACACAAAACAGAACGCAGACGGAAGAACATTTCATTGTATATTACAACAATGCATCAGAATACAAGAATATACAGAGTATAAATGAATATTACATAGAAATACCAGAGATTTAAATTACATTTAAATACATAGCAGTGGAAAATAATACAATACACAACTAGAAGTAGATATACGGATACAAAGCTTTCCGAATATCGTTCCAGCTGTAAACCAGGATCCTGTGAATATAAATCTGCAAAACCAAAACTGCTAGCTGCCCGTGTCAAAATAGGGGCACCCAGAGTTTAGGTCAAAACAATAAACTCCGGGTCAGTCATGGGACTGGTGTGAGAACTAAAAACAGTTATTAATCTTTATTTTAAAGTTCGGTAAATCAAGGGACCACACCGTATAACATGGAACGGGTTTCCTCCCAAGGATACCAGTGCATAAAACAAACAGCGTAATGCTAAATAAAGAAAAATGAAGCTATTATAAGACCCAGTTCCCATCACACAATGCAACGCAAGCCGGAGGATAGGGTTTTTACCTTATAATAGCCTAGAATGCTTGATACGTTTAAAACAAATCATTTGATACTATTATAAGTGTATAGTGTATAGAACATCTTCAAATCATAAGTATCAATCATAGGCGGCATGAATGCCCCATACCACTATGTCACCATATATAGGTTATACAATCAAAATCGCAAAGTCACGTATTTGGAAATTGGGTTTCCATCTATGAACCGAGGGCAGGGATCGTCCTCTACCGATTCGAGACTCTCTAGCCCGAGCCTTAGGCAAGCGCGCAGGCAAGCCTTGGAGCGACAGGGCCGGTCCACCGATGTGGATTATTATGCCTGAACACTACGTTTCCCCGCCCTTTGGGGCGTAAATGAGCCAACGAATGACTCCATCGCACCCGGATCGTTCGATCAAACCGAGGCGCCTCGCAACAGCAACAACCACATAGGTGAAAAGTATATAAATGTCAGGGCTGGTAGGTCACGGACACCACCCTAGCTAGAAAGAAACGCATGCCCTCCCTGAGGTCCTCTCCCGTTTTAGGTTCACAACCGGGGTGCGAAACTCGCGAAGCAAACGTTACACAAAGCTACGCCACAAAGGCCATGCTTCGATCATCAACCACAAGACTTTGCTTTTCAACAGAAGCCTCGATCAATTGCCACTTAAGCATGCCACACAGGCAATTCACTCCATGCGTTTGATATCCATCAATATATAACCCCTGAGCTCGTATGTCTCAGAGAAGGGCGTTAAGCAAGAGAATAAATTCTCCGCCGCCAAACAGATATATATTTAATAGAGATCAATCACACGGACTAAAATCCAATGTCAGACACACAGTCCATTTACAAGTCCGTTCTGGGTCTGAACGAAACCGGAGGCACCTAGCACCCCGCATATCCATCGATCTACAAGCACGTCTGGACGATCACCAACTGTTTCCATCTTCTTGGGTGTACAGCCCAATCAAGATCATTAGTAATCACCCAAACGACGTGAAGACCTCCGGTCTTCGACCATCGTCTTCGTCTTCGACTTATCGTCGTATCAGTTATTCAGAATGGGATAAACCCGGTCTTCCCGAATAACTCGCGTATATTTTAAATAAGTGTTACACAAACACAACATACGCCTCATTCCAATTCATCAGTCACTAACCGTAAATTAATCAAGAGAATAATTCCCCAAATATTAACCCCGAAGGTTGAAACCAACATCAGATCAATATCCAGAAAACCATTCTGCTTGGCTAACCGACAGTTAGTTTCTAAATTTCACATTCATAGGGAAAGGTTCCCATTAACTTTATCCAAGATAAATTCCTTGAATTTATTCTTTAATCTTCTTTTGAATTTCGATTCAACTAGTCGGGATTAACGAACCTTACCGAAGTAATCATTTGTCTTAATTTCCCAATCCCAACCTATTCATCCCATGAAATAAAACTGGTTATACTTCATATCTAACACCACGATGTTATCGGTAAATTCAATTACCATTTCACGTTCAAATCTAATTAAAGATTTAACTATCGCCTGGAGCGAAACTGGTGATACTCCATTTTCGATCATTTCAATCTAATTAAAGATTCATTAAAACTCCACTTAGTTTTAATCGTTAACAGGGTTAAAGAATCAGTGTCATTTAAAACACGGTTCACGATAAACCCAAAATCACATTCCATTAATTATCGGGTTAAAGAACGAGTGTTATTTAAAACACTGTCCACGATAAACCCAAAAATCAATATCAATTCAATTCCAATTAAATATTATTTAATTGGCATACTTCATTAAATCTAAATAAAAAGATTTAATCTTTTCTCAGCTGGGTTCAAGAACAATGTTAATAAAGACACCATTCACGACAAACCCAAATCATATTTGATATTAAATACAAGGCTTTGAATAGAAAATATATCGACTTATATTCAATATCAAATTCTACGATTAACAAATGTCATATTGGAAATAACGATATAAATATATATCTTTCAAATTTTCATAATAACATCTGTATAATCACGAATTCCAACATCGAAATAATCCAAAGACAATTTCGATTCAAATCCATTCCAATATAATTATTGGAAATTATGGTTATATTCAAAACCATTTCACATTCGATTTATTTATTTAAAAATAAATAGAATTATAATTCTAGTTCAAAACTAGTTCATTTCGATAAAAATATATTTTTATCTTCTCAAATATGGAGTTTTTCATCCCAATTCTTCACAAATCATTTCTTATGATTTTACACAAATTATTACTATTTTTAATAATTTTATCAAGGCCCGTACAGTCGATTTCCATGAACGGCCATCGAACTGCACTTACAGCGACCTTTTTCAAATTTGATTTGGACTTAATTCCAAATCCAACCGTTAGATTTCAAATTTCTAATATTCGTTAGAAAGCTCTTTTCGATACGAACCCAACGGTTCCGGTTTTAGGAGAATCCGACGGTCGGATCTCCCGCAATGTCCGTTCGAAGTCAATGGTCGAAATTCGCGAACTGCCGCGGCGCGGCGCGTTCTATTCAGGCCATTATATTATATATATAATATATATTATATATACTTCGTCGATTTCAATTCAAAACGTGCTTTATAAATCGTTTTAAATTCAATTTCAAAACGGTTTCAACTTCATATTCAATTTCAAATCAAAATTGAATATTCCAATTTAAATTCATTTTAAATTCTTTTCAAATCGATTTCAAATTCATTTAAATTCAATTTCAATTCGAATTCATTTATATTCAATTTAAATTCGAATTCAATTCTATTCAGTTTTAATTCGAATTTTTATTCTTTTCAAAATATTAGATTTTGAAATCACTTTCGATATTCATTATAAAATGAATAAAATCGATATAAATATAGTTCACGTCAAAATGGCGTCAATCTAACCAACACGGCTTCATATGTTTCTATTTCAAATATTTCTTTTATTTCTATTTCAAATATTTCTATTTCAAATATTTCTATTTCACATACTTCTTTTTGAAAACTGGAATGAGGCCCAATCAATTACCATATAAAGTTAATTATATGGATTTTCTACCACACATGTATACAATAACAACGATGAATAACCAACCATCATCCAAAGTGCATTCTACACTGTATAAGCATCGAATATAAATATTCAACGCTTATAGCAACCTGTCAATCAATCGATCGACATACAACTAATTATTGGGATTAGTGTACGTCAAATATCATCCCAATACCCGTGTGGGGTTTCAAGCAATCAAACACAGATTTTTATTTGTGCAGTTGGGCGATGTGTAAAATTTATCGTCCCAATCAATGTCCTTCAAATAGATGTGCATAAACAAACCGTCCGGTTTGGAAATAAATATTTATTTATTCACATTCACGTTAAAAATTATATTTTTAACGATCAAACTATTTTATTCAACCTATGAATATTCTAATCGGTTCATTTCTTAAATAAAATGTATTTTTTTATTTTTCTAATTTATTTTAGAAAATTTCGGCGGCATAACGGCACGATACTAGAAACGGGACAAGGCCTAGCCTTATCCCCGGTCTAGTGAAGGCCCACGCCATTCACACATCAATCAAATCAATTTCATTTCACCAAACAATTCAATTCAAACCAAATAATCTAACCAACTACACAACCAAACAATTTTAACAAACAAGCCATCCATGGTCTGCGGATGACGGGTGTCGGGTGCTACTAAACACCATCTGCATCCTAGTATATATATATATATATATATATATATATATATAACTAGAAAAAGAATTTTGAGTGAGAAGTTCTCACCGATAGCTATCCTAACTCCACGGCACTTCTAATGCAGGAAATCTTCATTGTTCTCGTCTCTTATCAACTTCGTTGCCCATAGCCACTACATATATAAAAATCACCTTTTTACTTCGCTATTTAATATATAAAAATCGAATTTTTACTTCGTTATTCAATATATAAAAATCGAATTTTTATTCTAATGGTAACTTTATAAATATCGCATCTTTACCCAAATGAAGACATCATAAAAATCTTGTTTTTCCTTGATTAAAAATATCATCTTTTCTAATTAAAAATATCAACTTTCATGTTATAAAAATATAACTCTTCATCGTATAAAGATATAGCCTTTTCGATATGAAAAATATCGCTGTTTCAATATGAAAAATATCGCCTTTTCTATTTTAAAAATCTCGCCTTTTCTAATTTAAAAATCTCGCCTTTTCTAATTTAAAAATCTCGCCTTTTCTAATTTAAAAATCTCGCCTTTCCTATATTAAATATCTCGCCTTTCCTATATTAAAAATCTCGCCTTTTCTATATTAAAAATACGATCTTTTCACTTTTAAAAATACGATATTTTCAAAGTTAAAAATCATGTCTTTATAAAGTTAAAAATCAAATCTTTATTGTTTTTACAATATAAAAATCATATCTTGAACTAAATAAAAATCATAGTTTTCTATTTATAAAAAATCACAGCTTTCTATTTTTGTAAATCATCATTTTCTAACTAAAATAAAATATATTTTTTTCTACCGAAAATCCTTGAATAATTAAATAAAAGAAATAAATAATTTAAAAACTTACAGTTAGTTAGAATAAAAAGGGGGGAGGGAATCTGTGCGCGTCGGTCAGCAAAGGAGGAGGGGAATCAGGTGGTCGAGGTTCGCTGATGTGGTGGGGTGCTCCAGGTGGTCGGCGGTAGGCAGTGGGGCCACGGCGGCGGCTAGGGCATCGGTTTTAGGAGGGGTTGGCTCGGGGATCCGCGAAGGAGGGAGAAGGGGAGACTGCGGAGGAGAGGGAGGTCGGAGGCGTGGGAGAGGGCGGTGGAGGGCTGAGCGACGGCGGCGCGATGAACGGGGGGGCGGGACGCGATTTTCCCTCTTTCTCTTTTTTTATTTTTATATTCCGTTCAGATCTGAATCGAAAGGGAGGGGAGGGAGAGAGGAAGTCAACGTATATATAAATATATATATATATATATTAATTTAATTTATTTATTTTCAAAAAGTAGCTTTTATTTTCGACCTCGAAACGAGGCCCACCACCTGTCGTCCATAGCTAATTACCCCCATTCCGAACACAATGGGATATGTATCGTAAGCTGATTCGATCGTTTCAATCAGTTTCCGTCAAAATCAACATATAACTCTATATATTGAATTTAAACGCGCATTTCAATTTACTGGGGTCACATACTAACTCGAAAAATTCCATAAAAATATTTTCTAGCTTCATATTGACGATACGGTCCTAACAAAACTAGTTTCGTCGAATTCTGAGACCGTTGGAAAAATGGCCATTTTCCAGTCGATTAAAATTAACTGAAACTGGTCAAACGCGTTTTCCTTTGCCACGCTCACATATTGATTCGAAAAATTATGAAATTTGAAACCTAGCAATAACTTTACATCACGGATCCAACAAAAGTGGTTTCGTCGAAATCCGAGGTCGTTTGCAAAATTTCTATTTTTAAGGGCCTGAATTCCATAGCGACTATTCAGAATTTTCAACTGGACATATCTTTTGATTTCCGCTATGAAATTTTGATTTTTCGGATTCGTTGGAAAGATATTCCCAATTATATCCTAATGTTTTTGGTTTCACTAAAATCCGGATTGTTTTGCACCCGGTACATTCAATTGAAGTTTGAAATCAAATTATCGAACTACCGCGCCATTTTCAATTCTATTTATAAATATATATAATTATTTATATTCTAACGACGACATATATAATATATACGTTATAAATATATTCAAAATAAATTTCTCGTCGATATTATTTAAAATAATTCATTTTAAATAATCAAAATTCGCTAAAATCGCCAAAATAAAATTTTTAAACTGGCCCAGATTTTCGGGTTGTTACAATCTCCCCCACTTAAAACTTTTCGTCCCCAAAAAGGAACAAAGTCGAAAGTGGTTTGATTAATCAACTCTACGTTCGATCTGGCTTCCATCCTCTAACTTTTCAGTTTCTGAGAATTTTCAAATTCTTCAAAAATTTGGCTAACACCCTAAATTTTCGAAAAATTTCGCCATAACCTCCCCTGCACCGGGAGCCACGGGAAAATCCCGAAATTGCCATATAGGCCTTCTGATCTCAAAAAGAAAAAGAAAAAGCCAAGCGGCTAGCCAATCGGCTCATAAAATCATCATCACCCAAACAAAACAGTAAATTATTGTAAACATGTACCTATTTGTCGGGCAGACAAATTTTATTCTCTGCTCTAGCCTCCTTGCTATGACCTGTTCAATATAAGTACAAGTATATGCAAGCAAATGCGACCAATTTTCAATATAACCCAATATTTGATTCAGTTAGGCATAATGGTTCAAAATTATCAAACAATTAAACCAAAAACACAAACATCAATCAATTAGTGAATTATCATTTGAAATTCATAACTTTGATATATAGTCAAAAATCTCATTTTTGATGCCAAACCACAACAATAGGCCCTATCTAATTTTGGTTCTCACACCAGTCAATAGGAAATATATAGATATCACACCTTCGAAACACGAATACCAATTCTGATGATGTTCGAACTATCATCAGAATCATCTCCGGGCGACTAGAGTGTGATTCTATATCTATCCAGTATATTAAAACTTCAAATACACGTTTGCAAGGCGTATATGCAAAATCTTTATATACTGGACTGTCCTAATCAATATGAAATAAATAATCAAATACGAATAGTTGATTTAAATTTTCAAAACAAAAATTGTTTTCATTTTAAAAATATACTCTTCACACTCGTCCTAGGATACTACTGATCCCATCTCTAACGAGTCATTCTAACTGGATAATACTAATCCAATATCTGATGAATTCTTTCGTATTGTTCTAAGGTTCCTTGTTCTCTGAGCTTTGTAAACCAAAGCTCTGATACCAACTGTGACGGCAAGCGAAATCCGGTAGGCTTTGCAACCATCCCTTCATCCCCTAAGCAGCAGGTAAAACCCACCGCGGCTCACACTGGTCCCCCAATTCCTTGTTTTACGGCGACCCTCTCGAGTCTCGCGCCTACTGGAGAACCAACGCCCTCCCCAGCGACATGTAGGGGTAAGAGTCTCCCGTTCGCCACCAAACCGCGAAGCGAGAACCCCCTATCATGCGTACCCGGCCTACTCAGGGCCAGCAACAAGAACTTTGAAGAACATTTCATTGTATATTACAACAATGCATCAGAATACAAGAATATACAGAGTATAAATGAATATTACACAGAAATACCAGATATTTAAATTACATTTAAATACATAGCAGCGGAAAATAATACAATACACAACTAGAAGTAGATATACGGATACAAAGCTTTCCGGATATCGTTCCAGCTGTAAACCAGGATCCTGTGAATATAAATCTGCAAAACCAAAACTACTAGCTGCCCATGTCAAAATAGGGGCACCCAGAGTTTAGGTCAAAACAATAAACTCCAGGTCAGTCATGGGACTGGTGTGAGAACTAAAAACAGTTATTAATCTTTATTTTAAAGTTCGGTAAATCAAGGGACCACGCCGTATAACACGGAAAGGGTTTCCTCCCAAGGATACCAGTGCGTAAAACAAACAGCGCAATGCTAAATAAAGAAAAATGAAGCTATTATAAGACCCAGTATCCATCACACAATGCAACGCAAGCCGGAGGATAGGGTTTTTACCTTATAATAGCCTAGAATGCTTGATACGTTTAAAACAAATCATTTGATACTATTGTAAGTGTATAGTGTATAGAACAACTTCAAATCATAAGTATCAATCATAGGCGGCATGAATGCCCCATACCACTATGTCGCCATATATAGGTTATACAATCAAAATCGCAAAGTCACGTATTTGGAAATTGGGTTTCCATCTATGAACCGAGGCCAGGGATCGTCCTCTACCGATTCGAGACTCTCTAGCCCGAGCCTCAGGCAAGCGCGCAGGCAAGCCTTGGAGCGACAGGGCCGGTTCACCGATGTGGATTATTATGCCTGAACACTACGTTTCCCCGCCCTTTGGGGCGTAATGAGCCAACGAATGACTCCATCGGACTCGGATCGTCCGATCAAACCGAGGCGCCTCACAACAGCAACGACCACATAGGTGAAAAGTATATAAATGTCAGGGCTGGTAGGTCACTGACACCACCCTAGCTACAAAGAAATGCATGCCCTCCCTGAGGTCCTCTCCCGTTTTTGGTTCACAACCGGGGTGCGAAACTCACGAAGCAAACGTTACACAAAGCTACGCCACAAAGGCCGTGCTTCGATCTTCAACCACAAGACTTTGCTTTTCAACAGAAGCCTCGATCAATTTCCACTTAAGCATGCCACACAGGCAATTCACTCCATGCATTTGATATCCATCAATATATAACCCCTGAGCTCGTACGTCTCAGAGAAGGGCGTTAAGCAAGAGAATAAATTCTCCGCCGCCAAACAGATATATATTTAATAGAGATCAATCACACGGACTAAAATCCAATGTCAGACACACAGTCCATTTACAAGTCCGTTCTGGGTCTGAACGAAACCGGAGGCACCTAGCACCCCGCATATCCATCGATCTCCAAGCACGTCTGGACGATCACATACTGTTTCCATCTTCTTGGGTGTACAGCCCAATCAAGATCATTAGTAATCACCCAAACGACGTGAAGACCTCCGGTCTTCGACCGTCGTCTTCGTCTTCGACTTATCGTCGTATCAGTTATTCAGAATGGGATAAACCCGGTCTTCCCGAATAACTCGTGTATATTTTAAATAAGTGTTACACAAACACAACATACGCCTCATTCCAATTCATCAGTCACTAACCGTAAATTAATCAAGAGAATAATTCCCCAAATATTAACCCCGAAGGTTGAAACCAACATCAGATCAATATCCAGAAAACCATTCTGCTTGGCTAACCGACAGTTAGTTTCTAAATTTCACATTCATAGGGAAAGGTTCCCATTAACTTTATCCAAGATAAATTCCTTGAATTTATTTTTTAATCTTCTTTGGAATTTCGATTCAACTAGTCGGGATTAACGAACCTTACCGAAGTAATCATTTGTTTTAATTTCGCAATCCCAACCTATTCATCCCATGAAGTAAAACTGGTTATACTTCATATCTAACACCACGGTGTTATCGGTAAATTCAATTACCATTTCACGTTCAAATCTAATTAAAGATTTAACTATCGCCTGGAGCGAAACTGGTGATACTCCATTTTCGATCATTTCAATCTAATTAAAGATTCATTAAAACTCCACTTAGTTTTAATCGTTAACAGGGTTAAAGAATCAGTGTCATTTAAAACACGGTTCACGATAAACCCAAAATCACATTCCATTAATTATCGGGTTAAAGAACGAGTGTTATTTAAAACACTGTCCACGATAAACCCAAAAATCAATATCAATTCAATTCCAATTAAATATTATTTAATTGGCATACTTCATTAAATCTAAATAAAAAGATTTAATCTTTTCTCAGCTGGGTTCAAGAACAATGTTAATAAAGACACCATTCACGACAAACCCAAATCACATTTGATATTAAATACAAGGCTTTGAATAGAAAATATATCGGCTTATATTCAATATCAAATTCTACGATTAACAAATGTCATATTGGAAATAACGAAATAAATATATATCTTTCAAATTTTCATAACAACATCTGTATAATCACGAATTCCAACATCGAAATAATCCAAAGACAATTTCGATTCAAATCCATTCCAATATAATTATTGGAAATTATGGTTATATTCAAAACCATTTCACATTCGATTTATTTATTTAAAAATAAATAGAATTATAATTCTAGTTCAAAACTAGTTCATTTCGATAAAAATATATTTTTATCTTTTCAAATATGGATTTTTTCATCCCAATTCTTCACAAATCATTTCTTATGATTTTACACAAAATATTACTATTTTTAATAATTTTATCAAGGCCCGTACAGTCGATTTCCATCAACGGCCATCGAACTGCACTTACAGCGACCTTTTTCAAATTTGATTTAGACATAATTCCAAATCCAACCGTTAGATTTCAAATTTCTAATATTCGTTAGAAAGCTCTTTTCGATACGAACCCAACGGCTCCGGTTTTAGGAGAATACGACGGTCGAATCTCCCGCAATGTCCGTTCGAAGTCAATGGTCGAAATTCGCGAACTACCGCGGCGCGGTGCGTTCTATTCAGGCCATTATATTATATATATAATATATATTATATATACTTCGTCGATTTCAATTCAAAACGTGCTTTATAAATCGTTTTAAATTCAATTTCAAAACGGTTTCAACTTCATATTTAATTTCAAATCAAAATTGAATATTCCAATTTAAATTCATTTTAAATTCTTTTCAAATCGATTTCAAATTCATTTAAATTCAATTTCAATTCGAATTCATTTATATTCAATTTAAATTCGAATTCAATTCTATTCAGTTTTAATTCGAATTTTTATTCTTTTCAAAATATTAGATTTTGAAATCACTTTCGATATTCATTATAAAATGAATAAAATCGATATAAATATCGTTCACGTCAAAATGGCGTCAATCTAACCAACACGGCTTCATATGTTTCTATTTCAAATATTTCTTTTATTTCTATTTCAAATATTTCTATTTCATATACTTCTTTTTCAAAACTGGAATGAGGCCCAATCAATTACCATATAAAGTTAATTATATGGATTTTCTACAACACATGTATACAATAACAACGATGAATAACCAACCATCATCCAAAGTGCATTCTACACTGTATAAGCATCGAATATAAATATTCAACGCTTATAGCAGCCTGTCAATCAATCGATCGACATACAACTAATTATTGGGATTAGTGTACGTCAAATATCATCCCAATACCCGTGTGGGGTTTCAAGCAATCAAACACAGATTTTTATTTGTGCAGTTGGGCGATGTGTAAAATTTATCGTCCCAATCAATGTCCTTCAAATAGGTGTGCATAAACAAACCGTCCGTGTAACACCCCGTGTATTCTATAACAGTGAAATTCATAAACTAAAGCATAACTAATTTCAAATCAAAGAATTAAGGGAAACGGGATACGCCATTGTGTTCGTCTCGGAAAAATACGCGAAATAGAGTCCGAGTTTTCGAAAAACGGAGTCCGTATGAAGAAGATATGGCCTCCGGAAGTTTTCAGAAAATTTCAAAATCAGAAAACAGCTCGAAGATTCGAATTTCAAACACGCAGGGAGGCAGGGCGGGAAAGTTCCCGCCCAGGACAAGTCGACAGGGGTGTCGACTTTCCAGTCGACACCCCCCCCCTCGTGTCGACTGCCCTATCGACACGGGTGTCGACTTGCAGGTCGACCTGCTTGGTCGGCCTGGCTGGCCTGGTGTGTGCTGGGTCCGAATTTCTGAGGCTTGCTTTGTCACGAGGGCTAGGTGTCAGCTCCTGATTGGTCTCTCTTTCGAATGAATGGCTACGATTAACCCGAGCTACATCGACGGTCCTAATCAATTCATAAACTCTATAAAAATGACCCTAGACTCTACCTAATATATTCATTCAAAAATAAGAATGAGGCCATCATGCTGCTGAGGAACGACTAGGAGTAGCCACCAATTTGAGAGACAATTAGGAGACAAACTCTAAAGCATAAAGCAACTACAAGTAAACTTAAACAAATCAAATCAACGCCTACATCAAAGGAATAGCATCTCCAAATCCAGAATTCAGATTCCTGAATTGAAGAATTCGTCACACGATTGTAAGTAGAGTACTATTCCGATAAGAATAAATAACTGTGTTTGATTTGTGTAAAATGAGAATTACACTTGATTTGTGGTGATAGTAATTCATATTTGTGCGTTGCTATGATTCTAATCGATTTGGAATGTTGTGATATAACGATTGGATATTCACAAGTATGTAATTCATGATAAAAACTACATGTTTTCGGTAGTTTATTTGAGATTCATGCAAGTATACGATTGGATATTCGCAAGTATGTAATTCATGTTGAAGCTACATGTTTGTGGTTGTTTAATTGAGATTCATGCAAGTATGTGGTTTTGCTACTATGCCAACATAATGTATATTTTTTGTACAAAATCACTTTTTGTGTAATTGGATCAAATTTGGGGTATTATGATTCATATGAAATTATGTTGGAATTGGCATCATGATCTATGTATAAAACCATACTTTTGTATTAGAAACAAAAGTAAGCCTCTTTGTGAACTTATGTTGATTTTATGAATATGACTAGGCTATGTTTGGTATTATGCCTAATTGAAAAACATGTTAGGCCTATATTATTAACAAGAACTATATGATAATATATGTGACACATAGCTAAGTTAGATTTACATTCCAATTGCAAGTTTGCATGAATAAAGTAAAAACCATGATTTCATGTTTAGGAATATTTATGCCATGATTACATGAATAGATCAAAAACCATGATTTCATGTTTGGGTATATTTGTGCCATGATTATGTGAATAGATTAAAAATCATGATTAAGTTGGAATAATTCTAGTTGAACTATACTTTTGTATTAGTAACAAAAGTAAGCACCTTTGTAAACATATAGTAATTTTATAAACATGATTTGCTTATGTTTGACATTATGCCTAAGTAAAAATATAGGTTTATGTTGTGGTTAAGACTATGTGTCAATAATGATATCTAATTTAGTTAGATTCTTAACTTAACTACAAGTTTACATGGTTTGATTCATGTCACTTATGCTTTATGACCAAAGTATATGTTACTACAATGCAAGTACACCAGTTTCTATTTTGTAGTTCCAACGTTATGTTGCAAGTTCATGCGTTCACATTCCCCTTTTTGTGTATATAATCACGTTTTAAGCCTCCCCTTTTTTCACGTGGCTAAGTTGGGCTTAAAAGGCTAAGCCCAACATATATTATAATAAACGAACGTATTAAACGGGGGAAATAGCGTTGAGCCAAATTAATTAATAAATGAAAATATAAAAGTAGAGGGGCCCAAATTCAAGAATGGGTTGGGCCCATGATTGGTGTAAACCTTTACACCATTAGCTTAAATTGATTTTGAATAATGGGCTGCAAATATTTACATATAAGAAAATAAAGAAGAAAGACAAAATATGTAAATGTAGAAAATACGATGTGTTTAACCCGAGGTTGGATTGAGTTGTGATGTAAACCTGCCCGGAACCGCCCAGCTGTCCAGTAGTCACAACAACACCTATCCAATGTGGGTGGTAAAACATGGAGCCCAATAAGGACCCGAGGTTAGACTGAGTTGTGGCGTAAGACTGCCCGGACCCAACCGGCAATAGGCAGCCACAACAATACCTGTCTAATGTGAGAGGTCAAGGCTTTAATAAGACAATTAAGGCTGAGTCAGGATTGATAGGATTAAGTAAATTATATTAATACTTAATCAAGATGGAACATGCTAAACTAAACAGACTGATTGGGGGTTAGGTTTATAAAACACTTAACCAACTTAGCATGTTGGCTAGAAATAGAAAAACCTAGTAGCGGGGGACCCTTTTCAGCAGTAACCCTATAAGGTATCATGATACCCTGAAACTAGGCAGGGTGGGGCACGATTACTGGGCTGACTGTAAGAGGTCAAATCGACGGCGGTGGTGCAGCAGTGTAGTTTCTAACGGGGTGTGGGCGTGCACTCACTCCGACGCAGAAAAATAAGGCACTGGGCACCAGTAGCATACCTGTGCATTCTAGGGTTGTGTCGGGCCGCCGCCATGGGACTTGATACACCCAATGGTGGGACCAACATAGGTAACTACAACATCGGGGGTCGTAAGACACATGTAACTATGCGAGTAGGAGTCGATCATCATAAAATGGATCACTTCACCCTGATTATGGGGTGCCTGTTGGGAACTAGTTTATATGGGTACAGAGATTAATATGGTGTACGATAGTATATTCGACCCCATACAACTTAACTAAGTATATGGTGCTTTCCCATTTCTAGTTTATACTTATCATACCCAGTTCTTTATTCATAGACTGAATAGTCCTAGACTTACTCAGGCTTTATGTCTGACTATACTTTTCTTTCGTCTTCTTTTCTTCCGTTCCCCCCCCCCAGGTCATAGGGAGGGAATACCGCAGCTTGACCAGCCTTCATATCCAGCTTGAAGAGAAAGAATGTATTGCTTGGATCTTTTCGTTTTGGACTATGGCTTTGGACAGCAACTATGGGACTTTTGCAGTTTATTTATGTTTTCTTTATGCTTCTTTAAATAATGTAATCAAGACAGTTATGAAGATGTTATGTTTTTGGAAGTATTGTAAGACAATTATGGTATGGTTGTTGTAACACGTATTTTTTTATGAAATAAAAGTTGTTGTTTTTCCACTGTTCAAAAATATGTGTTCTTATATCTGTCTTGTATATCTGTGACTTATACTTATAAACCTCCACCAAAATTAGGGCATTCCCTTTGAGAGTGACCCTAACGGAGGTGGGGTGTTTCAGTCCAGTTTGGAAATGAATATTTATTTATTCACATTCACGTTAAAAATTATATTTTTAACGATCAAACTATTTTATTCAACCTATGAATATTCTAATCGGTTCATTTATTAAATAAAATGTATTTTTTTATTTTTCTAATTTATTTTAGAAAATTTCGGCGGCATAACGGCACGATACTAGAAACGGGACAAGGCCTAGCCTTATCCCCGGTCTAGTGAAGGCCCACGCCATTCACACATCAATCAAATCAATTTCATTTCACCAAACAATTCAATTCAAACAAAATAATCTAACCAACTACACAACCAAACAATTTTAACAAACAAGCCGTCCATGGTCTGTGGATGACGGGTGTCGGGTGCTACTAAACACCGTCTGCATCCTAGTATATATATATAACTAGAAAAAGAATTTTGAGTGAGAAGTTCTCACCGATAGCTATCCTAACTCCACGGCACTTCTAATGCAGGAAATCTTCACTGTTCTCGTCTCTTATCACCTTCGTTGCCCGTAGCCACTACATATATAAAAATCACCTTTTTACTTCGCTATTTAATATATAAAAATCGAATTTTTACTTCGTTATTCAATATATAAAAATCGAATTTTTATTCTAATGGTAACCTTATAAAGATCGCATCTTTACCCAAATGAAGACATCATAAAAATCTTGTTTTTCCTTGATTAAAAATATCATCTTTTCTAATTAAAAATATCAACTTTCATGTTATAAAAATATAACTCTTCATCGTATAAAGATATAGCCTTTTCGTTATGAAAAATATTGCCGTTTCAATATGAAAAATATCGCCTTTTCTATTTTAAAAATCTCGCCTTTTCTAATTTAAAAATCTCTCCTTTTCTAATTTAAAAATCTCGCCTTTCCTATATTAAAAATCTCGCCTTTCCTATATTAAAAATCTCGCCTTTTCTATATTAAAAATACGATCTTTTCACTTTTAAAAATACGATATTTTCAAAGTTAAAAATCATGTCTTTATAAAGTTAAAAATCAAATCTTTATTGTTTTTACAATATAAAAATCATATCTTGAACTAAATAAAAATCATAGTTTTCTATTTATAAAAAATCACAGCTTTCTATTTTTGTAAATCATCATTTTCTAACTAAAATAAAATATATTTTTTTCTACCGAAAATCCTTGAATAATTAAATAAAAGAAATAAATAATTTAAAAACTTACAGTTAGTTAGAAAAAAAAGGGGGAGGGAATCTGTGCGCGTCGGTCAGCAAAGGAGGAGGGGAATCAGGTGGTCGAGGTTCGCTGATGTGGTGGGTTGCTCCAGGTGGTCGGCGGTAGGCAGTGGGGCCACGGCGGCGGCTAGGGCGTCGGTTTTAGGAGGGGTTGGCTCGGGGATCCGCGAAGGAGGGAGAAGGGGAGACTGCGGAGGAGAGGGAGGTCGGAGGCGTGGGAGAGGGCGGTGGAGGGCTGAGCGACGGCGGCGCGATGAACGGGGGGGGGGGGGTGGGGACGCGATTTTCCCTCTTTCTCTTTTTTTTATGTATTCCGTTCAGATCTGAATCGAAAGGGAGGGGAGGAAGAGAGGAAGTCAACATATATATATAAATATATATATATTAATTTAATTTATTTATTTTCAAAAAGTAACTTTTATTTTCGACCTCGAAACGAGGCCCACCGCCTGTCGTCCATAGCTAATTACCCTCATTCCGAACACAATGGGATATGTATCGTAAGCTGATTCGATCGTTTCAATCAGTTTCCGTCAAAATCAACATATAACTCTATATATTGAATTTGAACGCGCATTTCAATTTACTGGGGTCACATACTAACTCGAAAAATTCCAGAAAAATATTTTCTTCGTATTGACGATACGGTCCTAACAAAACTAGTTTCGTCGAATTCTGAGACCGTTGGAAAAATGGTCATTTTCCAGTCGATTAAAATTAACTAAAACTGGTCAAACGCGTTTTCCTTTGCCACGCTCACATATTGATTCGAAAAATTATGAAATTTGAAACCTAGCAATAACTTTACATCACGGATCCAACAAAAGTGGTTTCGTCGAAATCCGAGGTCGTTTGCAAAATTTCTATTTTTAAGGGCCTGAATTCCATAGCGACTATTCAGAATTTTCAACTGGACATATCTTTCGATTTCCGCTATGAAATTTTGATTTTTCGGATTCGTTGGAAAGATATTCCCAATTAGATCCTAATGTTTTTGGTTTCACTAAAATCCGGATTGTTTTGCACCCGGTACATTCAATTGAAGTTTGAAATCGAATTATCGAACTACCGCGCCATTTTCAATTCTATTTATAAATATATATAATTATTTATATTCTAACGACGACGTATGTAATATATACGTTCTAAATATATTCAAAATAAATTTCTCGTCGATATTATTTAAAATAATTCATTTTAAATAATCAAAATTCGCAAAAATCGCCAAAATAAAAATTTTAAACTGGCCCAGATTTTCGGGTTGTTACAGAAAATATGGGTTTTGGGTATGTTTGATCCGTTTTGACATATCATATTGTTGTTTTGTTGTTTGTGGATGTTTATACATGTTGCTATGACTGTATGATATGCTTTGAGATTGATTAGAAAAGTTAGATTTATCGAAAACGCCGTCGAGGGGCGTAAAATACTTGCTGGAAGGGCTGTAGGGGGTTGTGCAGGAATCGGTTCGTGAGCCCCCTCCCCGTTCGTGGGGTATGTGCCACGACCAAGGCAGGAGGTGAGCCACGATCCGGGACGAACCACCCTCCACGATCCGATCCCCTCCATTCGTGAAGAGTCATCATGAGCCGCACCACCATGATGATCTTCTCCGCTTCGAAGGCCGCGAACGAGAGACTGACGCTACGAGTCACTTCAAGCTCGCGATCCGAACCAGAGGAGGATGAAGGAGCTCACGATGCGATGAGTACTAGGGTGCCATGACCCGACCCGACAGGGGTGCCACGAACTGATGAAGCACGATCCGATGATGGCGACCCGACCTGGAGAGCATATCACGATCCGACCTGGCGAAGGTAGCACAATCCGAGTTGGAGTATCATCACGACCTGGAGCTTGACCACGAAGCTGGTGACTGCGAACCGAACCAGGAGGTTATGAACTGAATGAAGACCGATCCGGAGGAGGAGACTAAAACTCGAGATGCAAAGGTAGTCCAAATGGAAGTTAGAGCTCAAGATCCAGATGGAAACCAATGAGTTCACTTCATGATTGGGCTTTGCTGCGGGACGTGTGCAAAGGGGTTGCCGGTATTCATAACTTTGGTTCACCACTGAGAAATGGATAGTGGGCTTGTAGTGATAGTTACACGGGATTGGATTCCGTCATGGCCCGTATTAGGTGACCAAAGTAGTGGATATCATATACTTTACGCACCGAGTGAGAGATGTGAAGATGGTTGTTATGCTTGATTGTTTGACATCACTATGACATGCACATCCCTACCCCCGTTATCCTTACACCATTTGAAATGGCACCTTAACGTGTTGTACAGTATGTAGTGCTAACTCTTTGGTTGCAGGTCCAGGTTCAGGTATGGTTTAGTCTACCTGTTATTGTTCTATTTGGATGCTTATCGCTCATACCAGGCTTTATGTCTGACCCAGAGTTTTATGTCTCTTCTTATTACTCTGGGTGCTCACACGAGCAGACTAGAGACAGGTTAGCTGGTGTTGCGAGAGTAGCTGATTCGGAGGCGAGCAGGAGGCTTCCACGTATGATATATATATATATATATATATATATATATATTCTCCCTGTGTCGTTGGTGGTTGCTACTTGGGCATTAGTAGTGTACCTCCTTTATCTTGCTTTTGCTTTTGAGACAGTTTGAAAAGTTGTAATAATGTTAGCTTTGGATCATGCGCTGTACTTGGATTTTCCGCTGCTATGTTAGTTTGTTTTCATCTTATGCACTGTCTCACCTGTTTTATGTCAAGTATGTTGTTATTATATTTTGTTCCATGCGTTGTGAGACATTTTACAGGTTCCTTGTTAGTTCATTCCCTTCTTCACTTTTCCTTCTGACGACCCGTTCCGTGCTAATTGGACATGTGTACAACGCACTTTTGGAGTAAATGTCGGTTGGTGCGGGGCGGGACGTCACATTGTAAGTAAGAAATAATAAATATTCATGTGTTGAATAAAATATATATTCATGTGTTGAAGAAAATATTGATGGGTTGAATAGAATAACGAAGTTATTGAAATATATAAAGCCGTGTGGATTATGCTTACGCCATTTTGACGCGAACGATATTTATATCGATTATATTCGTTTTTATAATGAATATAGAAAAGGAAGTGATTTCAAAATCTAATATTTTGAAAATATTATCATTCATATATTAATGATATGGAATATTCAATTTTGATTTAAAATTGAATATGAAGTTGAAATTGTTTTGAAAACGAATTTAAAACGATTTATAAAATACGTTTTGAATTGAAATCGACGAAATATATATATATATACATATATATTAAATGGCCTGAATAGAACGCGCCGCGCCACGGCAGTTCGCGAAATTCGACCATTGACTTCGCATTGACGTTACGGGAGATCCGACCGTCGGATTCTCCTGAAACCAGAACCGTTGGGTTCGTATCGAAAAGAGCTTTCCAATGAATATTAGAAATTTGAAATCTAATGGTTGGATTTTGAATTATTTCCAAATCACATTTGGAAAAGGTTGCTGTAAGTGCAGTTCGACGACCGTTATTGGAAATCGACTGTACGGGCCTTGATAAAATTATTACAAATATTAATAATTTGTATAAAATCATAATATATGAATTGGAAAGAATTAGGGTGAAAAATACCATATTTAAAAAGGATAAAAATATATTTTTATCAAAATGAACTAGTTGTGAACTAGAATTATAATCCAATGCTTTTGAATAAATAAATTGGATTTGAAGTGGTTGTAAAAATAATCAGAATTTCCAATATACGAATTGGAATGGATTTGAATCGAAATTATCTTCGGAATATTTCGATGTTGGATTTCGTGATTATACAGATATGGTTGTGGAAATTTGAAAGATATATTTATATCGTTATTTCCAATACGATATTTGTTGGTTTCAGAATTTGATATTGAATATGAGCCGATATAATTTCTATTCAGAGCCTTGTATTTAATATTAAATGGGATTTTGGGTTCGTCGTGAATGGTGTCTTAAATAACACTGTTTTTGAACCCAGTTTAGAAAGGAATAAATCTTTTAATTAAGATTTAGTGAAATTGTCTAGTTAATTAGTATTTAATTGGAATTGAATTTAAATTAGTTTTTGGGGTTTATCGTGAGCAGTGTTTTGAATAACACCTGTTCTTTAACCCGATTAATAATGGAATGTGATTTTGGGTTTATTCTGAACCATGTTTTAGATGACATTGGTTCTTTAACCCAGTTAAAGACAGGATATTGATTTGTGGGAAGATTAAAACTAAGTGGAGTTTTAATGAATCTTTAATTAGATTAAAGTGATCGAGAATGGAGTATCACCAGTTTTCCTCCAAAGCGATAGTTAAATCTTTAATTAGATTTGAACGTGAAATGATAATTAATATTTACCGATAACACCGTGGTGTTAGATATGGAGTATTACCAGTTTTGCTCCATGGGATGAATAGGTTGGGATTGGGAAATAAAATAAATAATTACTTCGGTGTGGTTCGCTAATCCCGACTAGTTTGGAAAACCTTAACATGGTTTGAAATGATATCCAAAGGAAGATTAAAGAATAAATTTAGAAGAATTTATCTTTGATAAAATTAATGGGAGCCTTTCCCTAAGAATGTGAAAATTTGAATAAAAGAATATTCTGAATTGGAATGAGGCATATGTTGTGTTTGTGTAACACTTGTTTATTTTATACGCGGGTTATTCAGAAAGGCCGGGTTTATACCCATTCTGAATAACCGATTCGACGATATGTCGAAGGTAAAGACGGCGGTTGAAGACCGGGGGTCTTCACGTCGTTTGGTTGATTCCTGACAATCTTGATTGGGCTGTACACCCAAGATGAGGGAATAAGTAGGAGATCGTCCAGGCATACTTGGAGATCGATGGATATGCGAGGAATAAGGTTCCTCCGGTTTCGTTCAGACCCAGAACGAACATGTAAATGGATTGTGTGTCTGACTTTGGATTTTATTCTGTGTGATTGATTTCTATTAAATATATATTTGTTTGGCGGCGGAGAATGTATTCTCTTGCTTAACGCCCTTCTCTGAGACGTATGAGCTCAGAGGTTATATATTGATGGATATCAATTGCATGGAGTGAATTGCCTGTGTGGCATGCCTAAGTGGCAAATGATCAAGGCTTCTGTTGAAAAGCAAAGTCTTGTGGTTGATGATCAAAGCACGGCCTATGTGGCATAGCTTTATGTATAGCGTTAATTCATGAGCCTCACACCTCGGTATGAGTCAAAAACGGGATAAGGACCGTTGGTAGAACACAACGTTTCTTTCTAGCTATGGGTGATGTCAGTGACCTACCATCCCTGACATTTATATACTTTTTACCTGTGTGGTTGTTGGAATGCGAGGCGCCTCGGATATAGGTCTGATAGGAACGGGAAACGTGTGTTCAGGAATTGTCAATCCTCAAAAGTAAGAGAGGACCGGCCTAACCGATTCCAAGGATCGCTGTGTGTGGTCCTGACATTTGCTAGAGTGTCTTGAACGGAAAGGATCTTGCCCCTTGCCTCGACTCATGAAGGAAATCCAATTTCCAATACGTGACATTCGGTTTTATTTGTAGAGCCTAGTATGGCGACATAGTAGCATGGGATACTATGTCGTCTATGATTGATACAATTATATTCGAAGTTGTTTTTGACACTATACACTTATAATAGTATTAAATGATTTGTTTTAAACGTACCAAGCATTTTTGGCTATTATAAGATAAAACCCTATCCTCCGGCTTGCGTTGCATTGTGCGATGGGACCTGGGTCTTATAATAGCTTCATTTTTCTCTATTTAGCATTGCGCTGTTTGTTTTATGCACTGGTATTCTTCAGAGGAAACCCGTTCCGTGTTATATGGCGTGGTCCCTTGATTTACCTAACTTTAAAATAAAGATTAATAACTGTTTTAGTTCTCACACCAGTCACATGACTTACCAGGAGTTTATTGTTTTAACCTAAACTCTAGATGCCCCTATTTTCCACATGGGCAGCTAGTAGTTTTGGTTTTGCAGATTTATATTCACAGGATCCTGGTTTATAGCTGAAGCGATATTCAGAAAGCTCTGTATCCGTGTATTTCTTTCAGTTGTGTGTTGTATTAGTTTTCCGCTACTATGTATTTAAATGTAATTTAAATCTCTAATAATTATCAAATGTGTAATATTTTTCATACTCTGTATATTCTTGTACTCTGATGGAAATTGTTGTAATAGCAATGAAATGTTCTTCTGTTTTTGTTCCAATTTGTTGTGTTCTAAAAGCAATCCGTGCTTTCCTGAACGGGGAAGTTACTGGTTACTACAATTCAGAAATTATCCAATCCACTTTGTATGCGCAATATCCGTCAATATGAACCCAGCGCAATTTGTTTCGTCGAAATCTGATCACATATGACATATATACAATCGTTACAGGTTTATACATGGACTTAAAATATATCAACACCGTTAGCTTATTTAATTAATTAAATAATTGACCTTCAATCACGAAATTAGTGCCTAATCTTCATTCAAAAACCACAAATAACCCAAGTCGATTTCCGACCTTGCTTCCCTTCCAAATCCCGTCACTGCTGCGCCTACGGCCAACGGAGGTCACCTCGACCCTATCGTCGCCTTCCCCCTTCGAGTAGCGCCACAATGCCCAGTCTAAAACCCCAATTCATCTTCCATTACCTACGATTTCAAGTTTAACATAAAACGTTCAAAGCACTCAAACAATGTCGTCCGACCACCCATGATCAATCCACTTCCACCGCTAGGTGGCCCTCCTCATCGTCGACCATTCCCCTTCAGACCCCAACCACTAACTTCCAATGATGAAGGCACGAAACACCAAAAACCGCAACAAACCATCCACCGTCCAATCCCAAAATCGCACCTCCACCTTGCTCCATCCGATGATCAACAAGCACCGATCGATTCCCCACCCTTGCACGCATCTTTTTGCTGTTGGAAGGAGAGGTTGAAAACGCTTAGATTGGTAAATTGAATTTAGGTTGTTGGTTGGAGAAGATGAGGGAGATGGTAGCTATACTTTGTGGATTTAGGGTTAGAATGAAAAGTGTATGAGTTGACATCCTTATATTGTTAATTTCCAAAACAACATTCACCCTAAATTTCATGAACTCCAATTTAAGCATGCTCACAGTCGATATATACTAATACCTATATTCTAACCTCAATGGATCTAGTTTCGAAAGCCAATTCAGAAATATTTAACAGTTATTCTTAAAATCAAGCTATAAATTAATATAATTTCAAATCGATTATTGATATGCATTTATATTCTGTATGCACACATAACATGAGACGACCCAAACTCGCCCTTACGAGAAATCCCGGATTGAATTGAGAAGACGACAAATCAGAACACAAACATAAGAACATTTCATTGCTTATTACAACAATTACATCAGAGTACAAGAATACATCAGAGTATGAATAAATATCAG
The DNA here is from genome assembly GCA_030737875.1 of Allium sativum. NCBI lineage: Eukaryota > Viridiplantae > Streptophyta > Magnoliopsida > Asparagales > Amaryllidaceae > Allium > Allium sativum. Next base: position 612,054,799 of record CM060922.1, read on the forward strand.
ACAGAAAAATATCAGAGATTAAAATACAAAGCAGCGGAAATTTAAATGTATAAATACAATGCATAGCGGAAAATACAATAACTAGCACAATTGAATGAAATACACGGATACAAAGCTTTCCAAATATAGCTCCAGCTATAATCCAGGATCATGGGAAAGAAATATCTGCGAAAACCAAAACTATTAGCTGCGCGTGTGGAAAATATGGGCATCCATAGTTTAGGTTAAAACAATAAACTCTGAGTCAGTCATGGGACTGGTGTGAGAACTAAAACAGTTACTAATTTGATTTTTTTTAAGTTAGGTAAATCAAGGGACCACATCATATAACATGGAATGGATTTACCCCCAAGAATACCAGTGCATAAAAATAATAGCACAATGCTAAAGAGAAAAATGAAGCTATTATAAGATTTAGGTCCCATCACACAATGAACACAGTCGAGGATAGAGTTTTATCTTATAATAGCCACATATGCTTGATACGCGAAATTTCATCTTTTATTATTACTATAAGTGAAGAAATCAACTTCAAATATAAATGTATCGATCATAGACGATATGAATGTCCCATACCACTATGCCGCCAATAGTATACAACTAAAATCGTAAAATGTCGTATTGGAAGTTGGATTTCCATCATGATGGATCTTGATTCGAAAGATCTATCGCATATGCAATACTCAACGGCTTACGTCCCATGCATGAGAAAACACTGTAATGCACATCCGCACTATATCTAGGATATCAAGTATCTCAACGGCTTACGTCTCGTGCATGAGAAAACACCGTATACTCTATCCTTCTGGGAATTCAGGGGTGTGCCCTATCCCTCCGAGCGTGGAGCGACTACACTCAGCTTATCTTGATCGACCGAATCTATCCTCATATCGAAAGTATACTGATCTAACCATCAGTTCACCATCATACCGATGTGTGAGGCTCGCGAATTAATGCTACACAAAGCTGTGCTAATTAAAACTATGCTTTGATCACCATCCACCAAGCTCTACTTTTCAACAAAAGCTTGGATCACTGCAACTCAGCATGTCACACTGTCAATCCATACCATATCATTGATTTCTGCCGATATATAACCTTTAAGCTCGTACATCTCAGAGAAGGGTATTAAGAAAGAGAATAAATTCTCCGCCGTCAAACAAATATATATTTAGCGGAGATCAACGAATATAGTATAAAGGAATACAACGTCAGATATACCATCCATTTACAAGTCCGTTCTGGGTCTGAACGAAACCGGAGGCACCTTTTTCCTCGTCCCGTATGTCCAATACAAGAGAGAGGCCCTCGCATATCCGAACAATCAACAAATACGTCAGGATGGCTACCATTGTAGCCCCTTCATGGTAGCTACTCCAATCAAGGGCATCAGTAGTGTAGCGATACGGATTTCGCTCGGACCTAATCGATTGCTAAATCGACCAAGACCGTTCAAAACTCGGATACACTAAATCTAGGCATGCAACACATCGGAACAAATAACATAAGAATTTTATAAACATCATAATAATGTTACATCAGAGTACATCGAAAAATAATACTACAACGGAAGATTAATTTATAATAAATTTTATACAATGCAGCGGAACCAATAAACTGTAACGACACGGATTTCGCTCGGACCTGATCGATCGCTAAACCGACCAAGACTGTTCGATTCCCACATACGCTAACTCTGGGTATACACCACATCAGAACAAATAACAGAAGACTTCTATAAAGATCATAACAATGTTATATCAGAGTACAGAATATCAGAGTATCTCGAAAATAATACACAGCGGAAGATAAATTTACATAAATGTAATACAATGCACATCGGAAATATAAACCACACAGTGGAAGACTAACGATGCTCTAGACGCAGCTTAAAGCTTCAATCCAGAATCCTGCTCAATACATCTGCAAAATAAAACTACTCGACTGCCCGTATGGAAAATAGGGGCAGCCGAGTTCGCAAGGGAAAAGCAAATTACAGGTCAGTCATGGGACTGGTGTGAGAAACTCTAACAGTTATAATTAACTTATTTACTAATGTGGCATATCACGGGACCACGCCGCTAACGCGGAACGGGTTTACCCCCATGAATACCAGTGTATAAACAACAATCAATATAGATATATGGATCTACTATGCATCAATCAACATGCAATATCCCAATCTACCCACTTAGATTTATCACTACACTTAGATTTTCTAAATCCAATTCAATTTACATAAATTATTCCTTTGGATTTTATTCCCGATTTCATATTTCAAATCATTTGAAATATATATCTAACTTTCTATATCAAAGTAGATTTCACTTCGGGATCTCAAATCAAATCGTCTGGAAATATGAATTCCAAAAACATAACAATGCATACAAACAAGTATGCAACCAAATATCGTGCTCCCCATCGACAAGGCAAAGGGTACGCACCTCGCAACTTGATATATAAATGTGCACCTACCCCACATAGGAGTAGGCTACACCGACGATGCACCTACCACACATGGAGAGCATACACCGCCCTCTCACCCATACTTTTAGTCTCAGGGTTACCCGACTCTTTAGCCACATACTAAATCATTTCATATCCCGAAGTAGGGAAAATCATTTCACAACATATAATCACAAGTACTTTCAAAATATAGTACTTCACATCAGTAATTCACACATATGATCAGTCACTATTAATCACATAACCTTTGAGCTCGTACGTCTCAAAGAAGGGTGTTAAGCAAGAGAATAAATTCTCCGCCACCAAACAGACACATCATCAATAGCAACTAATCGAATATGCGATGAACCACAATGTAACATATAATACATTTCTAAATCACTTTAGAAATCATCGGGTTTTGGGCCTCGAAATCCTTTCTGTTTTATAAAACATTTTTATAAAACATTCCCTGTCCAAAATCGGGAATACATTTCTTTTCACTTAAGAAAAATATCATTTCAAAATCATTCGTTAAATTTGAAATGAACACAACATCGCTAAACACCTTATCGTCAAATCGTGAAGTGTTTCACAAGGCGTTAGCACACAGATATTTTCAACCCAACCCAGTGCTAAATGTAAAAGCATATTTTGCTCATAAACTGGTCGAGCACAATCCAAACAATCAATCAATCAAATTTGACATTAAATATAAGGTTTTGAATAGAGATAGTATCGACTTATATTCAACATCAAATCCTGAAACCAACAGATATCATATCGGGAATAACGATATCGATATCTTCCAAATTCCCATCACAATATCTGTATAATCACGGAATCCAATATCGAAAATATCCAAAGATAATTTAAATTTGATTCTAATCCAATTTATTTATTTATAACCATTGGATTATTTTTCTAGTTAATAACTAGTTCATTTCGATAAAAATATATTTTTATCGTTTCAAATATGGAGTTTTTCATCCCAATTCTTCACAAATCATTTCTTATGATTTTACACAAATTATCGATATTTTTAATAATTTTATCAAGGCCCATACAGTCGATTTCCATCAACGGTCATCGAACTGCACTTACTACGACCTTTTCCAAATTTGATTTGGACATAATTCCAAATCCAACCGTTAGAGTTCAAAACTCTAATATTCGTTAGAAAGCTCTTTTCGATACGAACCCAACGGTTTCGGTTTTAGGAGAATCCGACGGTCATATCTCCCGTAATGTCCATTCGAAGTTAATGGTCGAAATTCGCGAACTGCCGCAGCGTGGCGCGTTCTATTCAGGCCATTATATTATAGATATAATATATATAATATATATTTCGTCGATTTCTATTTAAAATGAATTTTATAAATCGTTTTAAATTCCTTTTCAAATCGATTTCAACTTCTTATTTCAAATTCAAATCAAAATTGAATTTTTCCTTATAAATTCGTTTTAAATTCATTTCAATTTGATTTCAATTCGTTTCAATTCGAATTCAATTCTATTTCAATTATATTTCATTTCAACTTCAATTCGATTCAATTCATTTCGAATTCATTTTCTATTCAGTTCAATTCGAATTCATTTCCTATTCAATTCAATTCGAATTCATTTTCTATTCAATTCAATTCGAATTCATTTTCTATTCAATTCAATTCGGATTCATTTTCTATTCAATTCAATTCAAATTCATTTTCTATTTTATATCAAAATCGAATATTTCATATACATGACAATTTTATACAGTGTATATATATATATATATGTTAAAAATTATATTTTTAACAATCAAACCATTTTCACATTTCATATATATATATATATATATATATATATATATATGTACATATATCATTTTCATTTCATATATACATGTTATTTCACTTCGCTATATATATAAATTTCACTTCTATATATATATATATATATATATATATATATATATATTTCACTTCTCTATATATATGAATTTCACTTCTCTATATATATGAATTTCACTTCGCTATATATATATATATTTCACTTCTCTATATATATGAATTTCACTTCGCTATATATATATATATATATTTCACTTCTCTATATATATGAATTTCACGTCGCTATATATATATATATATATATATATTTCACTTCTATATATATAATTTCACTTTTCTATATATATATATATAATATTTTCACTGATCATTTCATATATATAATATATCATTTTCATTTCATATATACATCGTTATTTTCACTTTCAATATATACGATATTTTCACTTTTCAATATATACGATATTTTCACCTTTCATATATACGATATTTTCACTTTTCATATATACGATATTTTCATTTTCAATATATACGATATTTTCATTTTCAATATATATATTTCATACACTTCTAATATATATAATATTTTTTCACATCAATTTTCACATAGAATACAACCAAACAAACAAGTCGTCCATGGTCTGTGGACGACGGGGAACAGTTCATATATGCAGTTATGAAATAAATAACTGAACAGAAAATTTGAAGTGAGAGAATTCTCACATTGACTGGTTTTAATTTCTGAATTCCTATTCGCGTTCAAATTTCCTTGAAATTCTAAATTGCTCCATTTCCGTTCTGGTTTGTTCCATTGGGTAGATATCTTCACCACGATCCCAACGGATCTGAAATCGCTGAAATCCGATCTCGTATGAAGGAGATATCGCATTTTACATGTTAATTACAATTCGAGGTAATTAATTATTAAATAAAAAAAATTAACCCACCCTAATTACATCTCCACGTCTTCATCTTCCAGGCGATTCCCAGGCCTCGCTCAAACCCTTGAACCCATCCACGCATGAGAAAAATCCGCCACTGCTCGCTCTACATCGCGTCGCACAGTCATCGGAGGTCGGCCCTCCGAAGAACACGCCGCCCCCTACCTACGCCTGACCACCACTGCGATCTCAAAGGCCCCACTCCCTCTAGAAACCGCCTTGAACGAATGTGCTTTGAGCATGAAAATCGAGAAATCCGCAACCTCAGATCCGATCACAGCCGTTGATTCTAAAGAGCTCTAAGGCCCCTTCGATTTCCCTTTGGGGATTTTGAATTTCATTGAATGATTTAGGAGATCGGAGGAGGCGAAAATGGGACGATATCGTCCGCTGAAGGAAGAGAACAGCGGCTGAGTTGGTTACGGGCCCTAGGGTTTAGTTTATATAGAAAATTATATTATATTATATTATTTAATATTATTTTTAATTCAAAAGCACTTGTTAATTGGTACCAACTCCAAATCAAACCCAACGACTGTCGCCCCTAGCTAAACACCCCCATTTCGAACACAATGGGATATGTTTCGTAAGCCAATTCGACTATTTCAGTCAGTTTTCATTTAAATCAAAATATAATTCTTTATATTTTTAATTTGAACATACATTTTAATTTACCGGGGTCACATACTGACTCTAAAAATTCTACAAAAATTATTTCTAGCATCGTATTGACGATACGGTCCTAACAAAACTAATTTCGTCGAATTCTGAGACCGTTTGAAAAATGGCCATTTTCTGGTCGATCAAATTTAACTATAATTGACCAAAACATGTTTTCCTTTGCTATGCTCACATACTAGCTTCAAAAATTACGAAATTTGAAACCTAGCAATAATTTGACATCACGGATCCAACAAAAGTGGTTTCGTCGAAATCCGAGGTCGTTTACAAAATGGCTATTTTTAAGGGCCTGAATTCCATAGAGACTATTCAGAATTTTCAACTGGACGTATCTTTTGATTCCCGCTATGAAATTTTGATTTCTCAGATTCGTTGGAAAGATATTATTGATTAGATTCAAATATTTTTGGTTTCACTAAAATCCGGTTTATTTTGAATCATGTACATCCATTTGAAGTTTGAAATTGAATTATCGAACTACCGCGCCATTTTCAATTCCTTTTATAAATATAAATAAATATTTATATTCTATCGTCGATTCAAATGAATATATACGTTCGAATTATATTCAAAATAAAATTCTCGTCGATATTATTTAAAATAATTCATTTTAAATAATCAAAATTCGCTAAAATTGCCAAAATAAAATTTTTAAACTGGCCCAGATTTCCGGGTTATTACAATCTCCCCCACTTAAAACTTTTCGTCCCCGAAAAGGAACAAAGTCGAAAGTGGTTTGATTAATCCGCTCTACGTTCGATCTGGCTTCCGTTTTCCAACTTTTTCAGTTTCTGAGAATTTTCAAATTTTCAAAAATTTGGCTAACACCCTAAATTTTCGAAAAATTTCGCCATAACCTCCCCTGCACCGGGAGCCATGGGAAAATCCCGAAATTGCCATATAGGCCTTCTGCTCTCAAAAAGAAAAAGAAAAAGCCAAGCGGCTAGCCAATCGGCTCATAAAATCATCATCACCCAAACAAAACAGTAAATTATTGTAAACATGTACCTATTTGTCGGGCAAACAAATTTTATTCTCTGCTCTAGCCTCCTTGCTATGACCTGTTCAATATAAGTACAAGTATATGCAAGCAAATGCGACCAATTTTCAATATAACCCAATATTTGATTCAGTTAGGCATAATGGTTCAAAATTATCAAACAATTAAACCAAAAACACAAACATCAATCAATTAGTGAATTATCATTTGAAATTCATAACTTTGATATATAGTCAAAAATCTCATTTTTGATGCCAAACCACAACAATAGGCCCTATCTAATTTTGGTTCTCACACCAGTCAATAGGAAATATATAGATATCACACCTTCGAAACACGAATACCAATTCTGATGATGTTCGAACTATCATCAGAATCATCTCCGGGCGACTAGAGTGTGATTCTATATCTATCCAGTATATTAAAACTTCAAATACACGTTTGCAAGGCGTATATGCAAAATCTTTATATACTGGACTGTCCTAATCAATATGAAATAAATAATCAAATACGAATAGTTGATTTAAATTTTCAAAACAAAAATTGTTTTCATTTTAAAAATATACTCTTCACACTCGTCCTAGGATACTACTGATCCCATCTCTAACGAGTCATTCTAACTGGATATTACTAATCCAATATCTGATGAATTCTTTCGTATTGTTCTAAGGTGCCTTGTTCTCTGAGCTTTGTAAACCAAAGCTCTGATACCAACTGTGACGGCAAGCGAAATCCGGTAGGCTTTGCAACCATCCCTTCATCCCCTAAGCAGCAGGTAAAACCCACCGCGGCTCACACTGGTCCCCCAATTCCTTGTTTTACGGCGACCCTCTCGAGTCTCGCGCCTACTGGAGAACCAACGCCCTCCCCAACGACATGTAGGGGTAAGAGTCTCCCGTTCGCCACCAAACCGCGAAGCGAGAACCCCCTATCATGCGTACCCGGTCTACTCAGGGCCAGCAACAAGAACTTTGAAGAACATTTCATTGTATATTACAGCAATGCATCAGAATACAAGAATATACAGAGTATAAATGAATATTACACAGAAATACCAGAGATTTAAATTACATTTAAATACATAGCAGCGGAAAATAATACAATACACAACTAGAAGTAGATATACGGATACAAAGCTTTCCGGATATCGTTCCAGCTGTAAACCAGGATCCTGTGAATATAAATCTGCAAAACCAAAACTACTAGCTGCCCATGTCAAAATAGGGGCACCCAGAGTTTAGGTCAAAACAATAAACTCCAGGTCAGTCATGGGACTGGTGTGAGAACTAAAAACAGTTATTAATCTTTATTTTAAAGTTCGGTAAATCAAGGGACCACGCCGTATAACACGGAACGGGTTTCCTCCCAAGGATACCAGTGCATAAAACAAACAGCGCAATGCTAAATAAAGAAAAATGAAGCTATTATAAGACCCAGTTCCCATCACCCAAACAAAACAGTAAATTATAGTAAATATGTACTTATTTGTCGGGCAAACAAATTTTATTCTCTGCTCTAGCCTCCTTGCTATGACCTGTTCAATGTAAGTACATGTATATGCAAGCAAATGCGACCAATTTTCAATATAATTCAATATTTGATACAATTAGGCGTAATGGTTCAAAATTATCAATTCAATATTCTGATTAGTTGAACTAATAGTCACACAACACAATCAACAATCGATTTGTTGATTAAATTTTCAAATATATAATTTTATAATCAAAAATCAAATTTTCAAAGACCGGATTATATATATAATCACAAATACGTTATATATAATCATATTACTCTCAACTCATTCTGAGGCGTTTCTAACCCCATCTCTAACGAGTTGCTCATTCTAGAATACTACTGATTCTATCTCTAATGAGAATTCTCCTATAGGATATTACTAATCCTACCTCTGATGAGTCTTTTGTTCAGTTCTAACGAGTTGTACCCCAAAGATTTGAGTTAACCAAAGCTCTGATACCATATGTAACGACACGGATTTCGCCCGGACCTGATCGATCGCTAAACCGACCAAGACCGTTCGATTCCCGCATATGCTAACTCTGGGTATACAACACATCAGAACAAATCACAGAAGACTTCTATAAACATCATAACAATGTTATATCAGAGTATCTCGAAAATAATACACAGCGGAAGATAAATTTACATAAATGTAATACAATGCACAACGGAAATATAAACTACACAGCGGAAGACTAACGATGCTCTGGACGTAGCTTAAAGCTTCAATCCAGAATCCTGTTCAATACATCTGCAAAATAAAACTACTCGACTGCCCGTATGGAAAATAGGGGCACCCGAGTTCGCAAGGGAAAACAAACTACAGGTCAGTCATGGGACTGGTGTGAGAAACTCTAACAGTTATAATTAACTTATTTACTAATGTGGCATATCACGGGACCACGCCGCTAACGCGGAACGGGTTTAACCCCATGAATACCAGTGTATAAACAACAATCAATATAGATATATGGATCTACTATGCATCAATCAACATGCAATATCCCAATCTACCCACTTAGATTTATCATTACACTTAGATTTTCTAAATCCAGTTCAATTTACAGAAATTATTCCTTTGGATTTTATTCCCGATTTCATATTTCAAATCATTTGAAATATATATCTAACTTTCTATATCAAAGTAGATTTCACTTCGGGATCTCAAATCAAATCGTCTGGAAATATGAATTCCAAAAACATAACAATGCATATAAACAAGTATGCAACCAAATATCGTGCTCCCCATCAACAAGGCAAAGGGTACGCACCTCGCAACTCGATATATAAATGTGCACCTACCCCACATAGGAGTAGGCTACACCGACGATGCACCTCCCACACATGGAGAGCATACACCTCCCTCTCACCCATACTTTTAGTCTCAGGGTTACCCGACTCTTTAGCCACATACTAAATCATTTCATATCCCGAAGTAGGGAAAATCATTTCACAACATAATAATCACAAGTACTTTCAAAATATAGTACTTCACATCAGTAATTCACACATATGATCAGTCACTATTAATCACATAACCTTTGAGCTCGTACGTCTCAAAGAAGGGTGTTAAGCAAGAGAATAAATTCTCCGCCACCAAACAGATACATCATCAATAGCAACTAATCGAATATGCGATGAACCACAATGTAACATATGATACATTTCTAAATCACTTTAGAAATCATCGGGTTTTGGGCCTCGAAATCCTTTCTGTTTTATAAAACATTTTTATAAAACATTCCCTGTCCAAAATCGGGAATACATTTCTTTTCACTTAAGAAAAATATCATTTCACAATCATTCATTAAATTTGAAATGAACACAACATCGCTAAACACCTTATCGTCAAATCGTGAAGTGTTTCACAAGGCGTTAGCACACAGATATTTTCAACCCAACCCAATGCTAAATGTACAAGCATATTTTGCTCATAAATTGGTCGAGCACAATCCAAACAATCAATCAATCAAATTTGACATTAAATATAATGTTTTGAATAGAGATAGTATCGACTTATATTCAACATCAAATCCTGAAACCAACAGATATCATATCGGGAATAACGATATCGATATCTTCCAAATTCCCATCACAATATCTGTATAATCACGGAATCCAATATCGAAAATATCCAAAGATAATTTCAATTTAAATCTAATCCAATTTATTTATTTATAACCATTGGATTATTTTTCTAGTTAATAACTAGTTCATTTCGATAAAAATATATTTTTATCTTTTCAAATATGGAGTTTTTCATCCCAATTCTTCACAAATCATTTCTTATGATTTTACACAAATTATCAATATTTTTAATAATTTTATAAAGGCCCATACAGTCGATTTCCATCAACGGTCATCGAACTGCACTTACAACGACCTTTTCCAAATTTGATTTGGACATAATTCCAAATCCAACCGTTAGATTTCAAATCTCTAATATTCGTTAGAAAGCTCTTTTCGATACGAACCCAAAGGTTCCAGTTTCAGGAGAATCCGACGGTCAGATCTCCCGTAATGTCCATTCGAAGTTAATGGTCGAAATTCGCGAACTGCCGCAGCGCGGCGCGTTCTATTCAGGCCATTATATTGTATATATAATATATATAATATATATTTCGTCGATTTCTATTTAAAATGAATTTTATAAATCGTTTTAAATTCCTTTTCAAATCGATTTCAACTTCTTATTTCAAATTCAAATCATAATTGAATTTTTCCTTATAAATTCGTTTTAAATTCATTTCAATTTGATTTCAATTCGTTTCAATTCGAATTCAATTCTATTTCAATTGTATTTCATTTCAATTTCAATTCGATTCAATTCAATTCGAATTCATTTTCTATTCAGTTCAATTCGAATTCATTTCCTATTCAATTCGAATTCATTTTCTATTCAATTCAATTCGAATTCATTTTCTATTCAATTCAATTCGGATTAATTTTCTATTCAATTCAATTCAAATTCATTTTCTATTTTATATCAAAATCGAATATTTCATATACATGACAATTTTATACAGTGTATATATATGTTAAAAATTATATTTTTAACAATCAAACCATTTTCACATTTCATATATATATATATATATATATATATATATATATATGTGTGTGTGTGTGTGTGTGTGTGTGTGTACATATATCATTTTCATTTCATATATACATGTTATTCCACTTCGCTATATATATATAAATTTCACTTCTATATATATATATATATATATATATATATATATTTCACTTCTCTATATATATGAATTTCACTTCTCTATATATATGAATTTCACTTCGCTATATATATATATATATATATATATATATATATTTCACTTCTCTATATATATGAATTTCACTTCGCTATATATATATATATCACTTCTCTATATATATGAATTTCACGTCGCTATATATATATATATTTCACTTCTATATATATATATAATTTCACTTTTCTATATATATAATATTTTCATTGATCATTTCATATATATAATATATCATTTTCATTTCATATATACATCGTTATTTTCACTTTCAATATATACGATATTTTCACTTTTCAATATATATGATATTTTCACCTTTCATATATACGATATTTTCACTTTTCATATATACGATATTTTCATTTTCAATATATACAATATTTTCATTTTCAATATATATTTCATACACTTATAATATATATAATATTTTTTCACATCAATTTTCACACAGAATACAACCAAACAAACAAGTTGTCCATGATCTGTGGACGACGGGGAACAGTTCATATATGCAGTTATGAAATAAATAACTGAACATAAAATTTAAAGTGAGAGAATTCTCACATTAACTGGTTTTAATTTCTGAATTCCTGTTCGCGTTCAAATTTCCTTGAAATTCTAAATTGCTCCATTTCCATTCTGGTTTGTTCCATTGGGTAGATATCTTCACCACGATCCCAACGGATCTGAAATCGTTGAAATCCGATCTCGTATGAAGGAGATATCGCATTTTACATGTTAATTACAATTCGAGGTAATTAATTATTAAATAAAAAAATTAACCCACCCTAATTACATCTCCACGTCTTCATCTTCCAGGCGATTCCTAGGCCTCGCTGAAACCCTTGAACCCATCCACGCACGAGAAAAATCCGCCACTGCTCGCTCTACATCGCGCCGCACATTCATCGGAGGTCGGCCCTCCGAAGAACACGCCGCCCCCTACCTACGCCTGGCCACCACTGCGAGCTCGAGGGCCCCACTCCCTCTAGAAACCACCTTGAACGAAGGTGCTTTGAGCAAGAAAATTGAGAAATCCGCAACCTCAGATCCGATCACAGCCGTTGATTCTAAAGAGCTCTGAGGCCTCTTCGATTTCCCTTTAGGAATTTTGAATTTCATTGAATGATTTAGGAGACCGGAGGAGGCGAAAATGGGACGATATCGTCTGCTGAAGGAAGAGAATGGCGGCTGAGTTCGTTACGGGCCCTAGGGTTTAGTTTATATCGAAAATTATATTATATTATATTATTTAATATTATTTTTAATTCAAAAGCACTTGTTAATTGGTACCAACTCCAAATCAAACCCAATGACTGTCGCCCCTAGCTAAACACCCCCATTTCGAACACAATAGGATATGTTTCGTAAGCCAATTCGACTATTTCAGTCAGTTTTCATTTAAATCAAAATATAATTCTTTATATTTTTAATTTGAACATACATTTTAATTTACCGGGGTCACATACTGACTCTAAAAATTCTACAAAAATTATTTCTAGCTTGGTATTGACGATACGGTCCTAACAAAACTAATTTCGTCGAATTCTGAGACCGTTTGAAAAATGGCCATTTTCTGGTCGATCAAATTTAACTATAATTGACCAAAACACGTTTTCCTTTGCCACGCTCACATACTAGCTTCAAAAATTACGAAATTTGAAACCTAGCAATAATTTGATATCACGGATCCAACAAAAGTGGTTTCGTCGAAATCCGAGGTCGTTTGCAAAATGGCTATTTTTAAGGGCCTGAATTCCATAGCGACTATTCAGAATTTTCAACTGGACGTATCTTTTGATTCCCGCTATGAAATTTTGATTTCTCAGATTCGTTGGAAAGATATTCTTGATTAGATTCAAATATTTTTGGTTTCACTAAAATCCGGTTTATTTTGAATCCTGTACATCCATTTGAAGTTTGAAATCGAATTATCGAACTACCGCGCCATTTTCAATTCCTTTTATAAATATAAATAAATATTTATATTCTATCGTTGATTCAAATGAATATATACATTCGAATTATATTCTAAATAAATTTCTCGTCGATATTATTTAAAATAATTCATTTTAAATAATCAAAATTCGCTAAAATTGCCAAAATAAAAATTTTAAACTGGCCCAGTATTCCGGGTTATTACATAAACTAACACAGCGGAAGACTATCAATGCACTGGAGGTAGTTTTAAGCTTCAATCCAGAATCCTACTCAATAAATAAATATCTGCAAAACAAGCCACTCGACTGCCCGTGTGGAAATAGGGGCACCCGAGTTTGCAAGTGAAACAAACTACAAGTTAGTCATGGGACTGGTATGAGAAATCTACTTAATTTATCATCTAATAAGGCTAATCACAGGACCACGCTGCTAACACGGAACGGGTTTACTCCATTGGATTGCCAGTGCATAAATAAAGTAAATCTTTTAAAACAATGCAATGCTTTTCAGAAAAATGAAACCATTATGAGACTCAAGTCCCATCACACAATGCAACGCAAACCGGAGGATAGAGTTTTACCTTAAAATGGTCAAACATGGTTGATACATATAAAAATTGATATTATTATTAGTGTTTAGTCATTTTAAAACATTTTCAAAGTAAATGTATTAATCCTAGACGGCATAGTACCCCATCCTACTATGTCTCCATACATAGGTTTACAATCAAATCTGTAATGTCATATTGGAAATTGGGTTTCCATCATGAGTCGAGGCTTGGAATCATCCTCACTGATTTCTAGACACTCTAGCAAATGGCTCAGGACTCGGACGCTGGCGAGCCTGGTTAGCGGTAATGTCGGTCCACACATACTTTAGTGGATTAGTTATTCCTGAACAATACATTTCCCGAGCCTATTGGACCTATCACTTGGCCAGTAGCGACCAATATCTGAGGGCCTTCACAATCCATCATCCATATAAGTAAAAATATCCAGGTTCCATACCATGACACCACTTCTACTTAGAAAGAAACGCAAGTCCTCCCTACGGTCCTCATTCCGTTTTTGACTCATATCGGGGTGTGAGGCTCGTGAAGTAACAATATACACAAAGCTATGCTAATTAAAGTTGTGCTTTGATCATGAACCACAAGACTCTGCTTTTCAACAAAAGCCTTGATCATTTGCCTCTTAGCATGCCCCATTAACAATCCACACCATGCAACTGGTATCTATCAATATATAGCCTCTTAGCTCGTACGTCTTAGAGAAGGGTGTTTAGCAAGAGAATAAATTCTCCGCCACCAAACAGAAATATATTTAATAGAAATCAATTAACACAGAACGAAATCCAATGTTAGATACACATCCATTTACAAGTCCGTTCTGGGTCTGAATTAAACCAAAGACACCTTATTCCTCGTCCCGTATGTCCAATACGGAAGAGAGGTTCTCGCATATCCGGATAATCAACAAGTACATCCGGACAACTGCCACTTTAAACCTTTACTAGGAGCTACTCGATGCAGGGCATCTGTAGTCATCCATTCGATGTGTATATCGCCGGTCTTCAACCATCGTCTTCAATGTCTTCGACTTTAAACTATCGTATAATTATTTGAAAAGAGATTTAACTCGGCCTTTTCAAATAATTTTTGAATATAAATTATTCGAATCATTTCGTATCATTAATAATATTTTATAACGATTTATTGCTATTTTTATTTATATAAAAATAGCCCATTTAATTCGAACGACGTTTCAAGTCGTTACGCGACCCTGGCGCTGTTTTTATCCAAATTTGAATTACACGTTTCTCGAAATCTAACCGTTGGATCTTAACAAATTTAATATCATTGGGAAGATCTTTCCAAAGCGAACCCAATGGTTCCAGTTTTGGGAAAATCAGATGGTTGGATCTTTCGGGATAATTGTTTAAAGTTACGATTCCGAAATGCGAACTACCGCACGTGGTTCATTTTATTTTAATTTATATTTATATATTTTATATATATATATAATTCGTTCGACAATTTCTACACTATTTATTCTATTACATGTAAATTTTGTCCAATTCATATTCATGCTAAAAATTATAATTTTAACATACAAACTGTAATAACCCGGAAAATCAGAACCAATTTAAAAAATTTATTTCAGGGAATTTTGTTAGAAAATGCGTCATAATTTAAAAATTCCAGTATTAAATTAAATTATTGAAGAAAAAATGAAAAGAAAAAGTTTTTAAATATAATTGTGATGTTATTAATGTTATTTATTAATATATGTTGACAAGTTGATTTAAAATAATATGTAGATTCTAAATGTAATAAATTATGACAAAATGTCATTATGTTATAATAGGTATTGTTAGACAAAATGTCATTATGTTAGGCATTATTAAAGAAAAAAAATGTCATCTTTAATATTTTCCTTGACTATCCAAAGTTTAAAGATCATTAATTAATAAATTTTAAAATGTTAATGACTGCATTCATTTTCAATGCCTTCCCATCTTCATTGTTTCCTTAATGCATCATTCGTTTATTTCCTTCCCTACATTCTATTTACATGTATCTTATTTTGTATTCTCATCTCTTAAATTTACATCCCTTTAAATCTCCTTTCTCCACTTTGTTAAATATATGTATTCCTTTATTTTTTACATATTATGTTGTTTATATTCAAAAGCAAAATAAAATAAAATAATACCGTAAAACTTTTAATGTTATCTATGTAATAACACATGATATTTAATACTATATGTTTAGAAATTTGAAAGGCTGCAAACTTTTTAATAATCAGCATTAAATAATTAATCTAGCATTCATCTCTTTCCGTTTATTCTCTCTCTCATTGTTATTTACTTTTGAAATTTGAATGAAAAATAAATATTGTCTCATTATGCCTAGTCAGCTAATTTAATTCTTTTGTAACCTACTATATGTGATGAGACACCCTAGGGAAATGAAATAAATGCTAGTTGATTAAAAAAAATATTATCCTTGACATATACATAAGTCATATAATATAGACATCTCATAGAAAAAAAATCATTAGATCGTTAAAATATGATTTTTTTTTTAACATAAATATGCTATATAAAAAAATAGTCATGCTAAGAAAGAAATTACTAGTTCGTTAAAAACATGATTTTTAACGTATGTAGACAATATAGAAAATATATATAGATATTATATGAAAATATGTATAGGCATTGTATGAAAATATACATATATGATATATGAACGTATATATATGCGATATGTAAAATGGTCATGAAATGAAGTATTCATCAGTTAGTTAAAAATATATTTTGTTAGACAAAAGCATCGCTATTATCATATTAGTGAAATATAAAACCATAAGAAAAAAAGGGAAAGTTGCCTCCTTCATAAAATAAATAAATTTTGAAATCATATTCAATGGAAATTAAAGACGTGTCATTCATTGTGGAAAAAAAGGAAAAAAAACGTAATGCCAATGATAACAATAATTGTCGCATGAGTTTCATTCATATCCTTCAATTGTTTTATGTTCTCTCTCTTCCTTTCATATACATATATGCCATATTTTATACCTTTTATAAATACAAGAAAGAAAAAAATAAGATAAACAATTATTAAATTTTATTTAATATTATTTAATATATTATATATAGACCTTTACCTCAAATAGAAACCCTAATTCTATTTGAACAGCCGCCACCACTCTTCCATGAACACTCAGAATTGTCCCGTTCTTCTTCCACTTCTATCTCCTCAATCCCTCAATGATTTCGAGAATTCCAAATACCAAATTGAAGAGCTAAGTGTGTTCATTAATATGAACGGTGGAGATCATTTTTAACTGCTTGAATTGAGAGAATTTCTCCCTTATATTCGCAGCGTTTGCAGCAGTTTTTGGAGAGGAAGGAGGCTGGGTGTTGGACTAGGTGGTGGGTGGAGGAAGCTCACGTCGAGGGCGAGGTCGTGGGTTGCTCAGATCGGGGTCAGATTTGGTGCGGTTTGAGACCCTAAATTTGAAGCATGGGTTCGGCTAGAACCAGTAGTGAATGACGGAGGGAGAAGGATTTGACGAAGGTAGAAGGATTAGCCTCCTTAACAATGTAATTAATATTAATTAATTATGTTCATTTAATTTAAAATTGTATATAATGTATAAAAGGCCATAACTTGAACATTTGGCAACGAAATTTAGAAAAACGAAGTGGTTGGAAACCTCTTGACGAGCACTACAATATGGAGCAAATCAGAACTGAAACGAAGGCCATTTGGATTTTTGATAAAATTAAACGTCTGTTTAACAATCATTTTATCGATTTCTGAAACCAATCAAGGTGAGAACTCTCTCACTAAAATTCTCTTGTACAGTTATTTTATTTAAACTAGCTTAAAGGTGAGATTTCTTATTTAAATAATTAAAATTAATTAATTATTATCGCGTTGAGTAATTCTTACATATACGCTGTTAAATTCAGTTGGGTGTTGTATGAGATTTGATTTGAATTGGTTGTTGTTGTTTGTGGTGATCTGTTTGATTTAATTGAATATAATGGAATTGTTGAAAATTGTTATACAAATAAAAATTCATTTTTATTTGTCATGTTAAAATATAGAAATTTGTGTACAAATAAAAAACCCTTTTTATTTGTCATGTTATATATAGAAATTTGTGTACAAATAAAAAAAAAAATCCCTTTTTATTTGTCATGTTAAATATAGAAGTTGTTATACAAATAAAATGATTCTTTTTATTTATACATATATAATATAGAATTGTGTTGAAAATAAAATTCTCTTTTTATTTGTCATATAAAATGCAAAAAACATGTAGACAAATAAATTATTCTTTTTTATTTGTCATCAAAAACATTGAACTTATTATGCAAATAAAATAATCTTTTTTTATTTGTCATTAAAAACATTGAACTTGTTATATAAATAAAATATTCTTTTTTATTTGTCATAAAAAACATTGAACTTGTTACGCAAATAAAATATTATTTTTTTATTTGTCATTAAAATCATTGAACTTGTTATACAAATAAAATATTCTTTTTTAATTATCATTAGAAACATTGAACTTGTTATGCAAATAAAAATCATATTTTTATTTGTCATATATGAACATAGGAATTATTGAAAATAAAAATCATATTTTTATTTATCATATATGAACATAGGAATTGTTGAAAATAAAAATTATATTTTTATTTGTCATATATGAACATAGGAATTGTTGAAAATAAAATCATATTTTTATTTGTCATATATGAACACAGAAGTTGGTAAAAATAAAAGTCATATTTTTATTTGTCATATATGAACATAGGAATTGTTAAAAATAAAAATCATATTTTTATTTGTCATTAGAAACATAGAAATTATTATGCGAATAAAATATTCTTTTTATTTGTCATTAGAAACACAGAAATTGTTATGCGAATAAAATATTCTTTTTATTTGTCATTAGAAATAGAAATTGTTATGCGAATAAAATATTCTTTTTATTTGTCATTAGAAACATAGAAATTGTTATGAAAATAAAAATTCTTCTTTTTATTTGTCATGTTGAACATAGGATGGGTAGATAATAAAATATTCTTTTTATTTGTATACATATTGAACATAGGATGTGTAGACAATAAAATAGTCTTTTTATTTATATACATATGAAACATAGGATGCGTAAGAAATAAAATATCCTTTTTATTGTGTACATGTTAATATAGAATTTGTTAAACAATAAGCTATCCTTTTTATTGTATTCATGTTAATGAAGAATTTGTTAAACAATAAAACATCCCTTTTATTGTGTGAATGTATAAAATGATTCATTATTTAAAGTGGCATGTTTATTGTAAAAATTATCAAACATTAAAAAGAAACATTTTTAATGTATATTTACTATCAATAAAAATGATTCATTATTTAAAGTTAGGTTTGAATGGATAAATGGTAATTAGTAATTTACCAAAACTCGAGATAAATCAAATATACTTGGTCATTGATATGGATTATGATTGATTAATTGTTTGGATTATGCTCGACCAGTTTATGAGCAAAATATGCTTTTATATTTAGCATTGGGTTGGGTTAAAATATCTATGTGCTAACACCTTGTGAAACACTTCACGATTTGACTACAAGGTGTTTAGCGATGTTGTTTATTTCAAAATTTAATAAATGTTTTTGAAATGATATTTCTTAAGTCAAAAGAATAGTATTCCCGATTTTGGACAGGGAACGTTTTATGAAATATTTTATAAAGCAGAAAGGATTTCGATGGCTATACCCGATGATTTCGAAATGATTTGGAAGTGGAAATCTATATAGATTCGAAAGTACTTGTGATTATTATGTTGTGAAATGATTTTTCCTACTTCGGGATATGAAATGATTTAGTATGTGGCTAAAGATGCGGGTGACCCGGACGACTAAAATGACGGGGGATAGTGGTGGATGATGGTGGTGTATCTCCTCATAGTGTGGGAGGTGCATTGTTAGTGTAGCCTGCTGCTAGACGAGAGGTGCGCGCGCGCGCGCGCACACACACACACACACACACACACACACACACACACACACACACACACATATATATATATATATATATATATATATATATCGAGTTGGAGAGGTGCGTCCTGTAGCCTTGTCTAAGGGAACATGACCGATATTTGGTTGCATATTTATTTGTATGCATTTGTTTTGAAATTCATATGATTTTGGCTTGAGATCCCGAAGTGAAATCTATTTTATTATGAAAGCTAGATATTTATTTCAAATGATTTGAAATAAGAAATCAGGAAATAAAGTTCAAAGGAATAATTTATGTAAAGTGAATTGGATTTGAAAATTATAAATTTGGGGTTAATCCGAAATGGGTAGATTGGAAAATTGCATGTTGTATGATGCATTGTAGATCCATATGACTATTATTTATGATTGTTGTTTATGCAGCGACATTCATGTGGAGTAAACCCCTTCCGTGATATACGGCGTGGTCCCGTGATATGCTTCACATTTATAAAGTTAATTTTGACTGTTAGATTTCTTATACCAGTCCCATGCTGACTCGTAGTTTGTTTCACTTGCAAACTCGGGTGCCTATATTTTTACATGTGCAGTCGAGTGGCTTGTTTTGCAGATATTTCTAATTTATTGAGAATAATCTGGATTGAAGCTTAAAGTTGTGTCCAGAACATTAATAGTCTTCTGCTGCGTTGGTTTATTTGTTCCGCTGCACCGTATTAATTTATTGTAAATTATCTTTCGGTGTTTTATATTCAATGTACTCTGATATTCTGTACTCTGATGTAACATTATTATAATGTTTATAAAAGTCTTCTGTTATTTGTTCTGATGTGTCGTATGCCTAGAGTTAGCGTATGCGGGATTCGAACGGTCTGGTCAATTTAACGATCGATTAGGTCCGGGCGAATCCGTATCGTTACACAAACATATATTTCAAGACATGTAAATTATTGTATAACTCCTATTTATGTTTAAAATTATATTTTTAACATACCAACTTATTTTTCATGACATGACTATTTAATTCATTTCATTAACATGTTAAAAGTATAATATTTTTATCTAACCAAAAATATTTTAACATTTGATTCCTTTATAATACATCACTAACATGTTACAGATGATGTTTTTATCTAATAAAACATATTTAACATACGATTATTTTATTCTAATTTAATATGATAAAAATATCATTTTTAATGACAAAACATATTTAACATATAATTCTTTTTTATTCTAACTTAACATGATAAAAATGACATTGTGAATGACAAAACATGTTTTAACACATAATTCTTTTTAACAACTCTAACATGTTAAAAATAATGTTTTAATCAAACAAGATCATATTTTAACATATGATTCTTTTTATATTAAGATCGCTAACATGTAAATGACATTATTCTTTTTATATTAACATCGCTGACTTATAAATGACATTATTTTAACCTAATAAAAGATATCTAACAAATGATCATTTTTATATCAACATCGCTAACATGTAAATGACATTACTCATTTTATATTAACATTGCTAACTTTTTAATCGAAACTAATGTGCTAAAAGTGACATTTTTGTCAAACCAAACATATATTAACATGTAATCTTTTTAATCTAAACTAACATGTTGAAAGTGACATTTTTATCAAGCAACACATATATTAACTTTATTATTTTATTTTAAACTAACATGATAAAGGTGACATTTTTATCAAACATAACATATATTAACATATGATTATTTTATTCTGAACTAACATGATAAAGGTCACATTTTTATCAAACAAAACATTTATTAACTTATGATTATTTTAGTCTAAACTAGCATGATAAAGGTGACATTTTTATCAAACAAAACATATATTAACACATGATTATTTTATTCTAAACTAACATGATAAAGGTGACATTTTTTTTTTGATTTACATGTGAAACCTAAGACTTCACTTAAGCCATTACTCGTCGGTCTTGGTAAACCCCACGGATAGTGATATACCCCAATTTTTCAACGCATTCACACTACCTAGGTAGTCATCCCTAGAAATTGGCAGAGGTGGCCCTCGAACCTAAGACCTATATCTCATCCCAATTCGCCCACCTCTAACCAACTGAGCTAGGAGTGTCGGGTATAAAGGTGACATTTTTATCAAACAATACGTATATTAACATATGATTATTTTATTCTAAACTAATAATGATAAAGGTGACATTTTTATCACACAAAACATATATTAACACATAATTCCTTTTATCCTAAATTAACATAATAAAGATGACATTTTTAATGACAAAACATATATTAACATATAATTCCTTTTATCCTAAATTAACATAATAAAGATGACATTTTTAATGACAAAACATATATTAACATATAATTATTTTAATCTAAACTAACATGTTAAAAGTTACATTTTCAATGAACAAATCATATATTAACATATAATCATTTTTTTAAGTTCGGTAACATGTCAATGATAATGTTTTAATGAATCAAAAACATATTTAACAAATGATCATTCTTTAACTAAGCTAACATATAAGTGATAATGTTTTAATGAATCAAAAATCATATTTTACAAACGATCATTCTTCTACTAAGCTAACATGTAAATGGTAATGTTAAAAACATATTCAACAAATGATTCTTTTTTTTTTAAATAATGAATCTGACATACATTAAAAATGATATTTTTATTGTTTAAACATTTTCTCTAAAACATGCTTCTTTTTAATGAATCTAACATACATTAAAAGTGTCATTTTTAATATCTAAAACATTTTTAATGAACAAATCATTTTTAACATATGCAATTCTTTTAGTCTACATTAACATGTAAAAAAATTACTTTTTTAATGACAAATCCTACTTTAACCTATGATCATTTTTAACGAATCAATAAAACAATAAAGATGTAATTTTTAATGTTAACATATTTTATTCAAAACAGTGAAATATTGTTTATTCATATATACAAAAAAAATGTGATTTTTATTGTATAATCATTTTCTTTTCAAATGCTGAATATTTTGTTTATTCATACATACAATAAAAAGGTAATTTTTATTGTATAAACAATTTCTTTTCAAACGATGAATATTTTGTTTATTCATACATACAATAAAAAGAATATGATTATTATATTGAATAAACATATTTTATTCAACATGAACATTTTATCTACATATATAAAATAAAAATATGATTTTTATTGTATAAACAAATTTAATTCAGCATGAATATTTTATCTACATATATACAATAAAATATGATTTTTATTGTATAAACAAATTTCTTTTCAAACATGAACATTTCATTGATTCATATGTACAATAAAAATATGATTTTTATTGTATAAACAATTTCCTTTTAAACATGAACATTTTGTTGATTCATATGTACAATAAAAAATTGATTTTTATTGTATAAAAAATTTCCTCTTAAACATGAACATTTTGTTGATTCATATATACAATAAAAATATGATTTTTTTATTGTATAAACAATTTCCTTTTAAACATGAACATTTTGTTGATTCATATGTACAATAAAAATATGATTTTTTATTGTATAAACAATTTCCTTTTAAACATGAACAATTTTATTTTCATATATACAATAAAAATATGATTTTTATTGTATAAACAAATTCTAATCAAACATGAACATTTTTATTTTCATATATACAATAAAAATATGATTTTTATTGTACAAACAAGTTCTAATCAAACATGAACATTTTTATTTTCAAATATACAATAAATATATGATTTTTACTGTATAAACAAATTTCAATCAAACATGAACATTTTTATTTTCATATATACAATAAAAATATGATTTTTATTGTATAAACAAATTACAATCAAATATGAACATTTTTATTTTCATATATACAATAAAAATATGATTTTTATTGTATAAACAAATTTTCATATACAATCCAATCCAATTAATTCATCGTAACAGCAATCAATCCATTTCAATTTCATACGATACATATATGAATTTTATTATAGCGAATATATATAAATTTCACATCGCAATCACAATTAAATTTATTTTAAATTAGAGATCTCACCGATGGTTTCCACTCCGTCAAAAATTGAGACGAGCTCCAAATCAGTTTTGTTGCGAAGCTCTCGACACCACGATCTCAATGGATCCCATTTCATGTGATTTGGAGTTCGTGGCAAAAAGATATTAACATACGAACATGAAATATTATTTAAATAATAATATCGCTATTCACCTTATTCTCCAAACAACACCCTCAACTTAAAATGCTCGCCACGACCAAACCGTAAGTCGGAATTGCACGAAACCAGCGCCATTCTCTCCAGCTTCTCTCCCTCTTTCCACAGCTGGTGGTCTCCTCCCCTCTAGTTCGCCATGTGGGCCCCACGGTCTGTAGTTGAACGGAAAACTGTAGTTTCCGTTCATCTTGGTGATATGGCCGCCACGGTGCTCCAAATGCCACCAAATTTTACCAGTAGCTAGATCCCGACCTCCCGGACAACTTTCGTTTGAATCACTTCACCTGAAAATCACGAATTGGCGGGAAATTGATAACTTTCGTGACTGCTTCGTTTTCCAGCACCCCTCCAATGAACTTGACATTCCGGGCAACTCTGGCCACCTGAGGCCATGCCACCATGTGACGGCAAGGAATTTCGCTCGGTCCGAACCAGTCGCTAAACCGACCCAGACCGTTCGAAACGCCCTATCGTTTGAGAACACGACAAATCAGAATGCATACAAAAGAACATTTCATTGTATATTACAACAATGCATCAGAATACAAGAATATACAGAGTATAAATGAATATTACACAGAAATATCAGAGATTTAAATTACATTTAAATACAACGCAGCGGAAAATAATACAATACACAACTAGAAGAGATATACGGATACAAAGCTTTCCGGATATCATTCCAGCTGTAAACCAGGATCCTGTGAATATAAATCTGCAAAACCAAAACTACTAGCTGCCCATGTCAAAATAAGGGCACCCAGAGTTTAGGTTAAAACAATAAACTCCAGGTCAGTCATGTGACTGGTGTGAGAACTAAAACAGATAATCTTTATTTTAAAGTTAGGTAAATCAAGGGACCACGCCGTATAATACGGAACGGGTTTCCTCCCAAGAATACCGGTGCATAAAACCAACAGCGCAATGCTAAATAAAGAAAAATGAAGCTGTTATAAGACCCAGGTCCTATCACACAATGCAACGCAAGCCGGGGGATAGGGTTTTTCCTTATAACAGCCAAAGAATGCTTGATACGTTTAAAACAAATCGTTTGATACTATTATAAGTGCATAGTGTATAAAACAACTTCAAATCATAAGTATCAATCATAGACGGCATAAGCGCCCCATCCCACTATGCCGCCATACTAGGCTCTACAAATAAAACCGCAAATGTCACGTATTTGGAAATTGGATTTCCGTCTATGAACCGAGGCAAAAGATAGTCCTCAACCGATTCGAGACGCTCTAGCCCGCCCCTCAGGATCAGAGCTCGAGTGACCCTTGGATCCTCAGGGCCAGTCCACCGATGTGGATTAAACTTAAACCCTGAACATGCGTTTCCCCCCCCCCCTATGGGGTGTAAGTCTGGTCCGTCTGCCGACCAGAATGCATCGGCCGAAACCGATATAACCGAGGCGCCTCGCAACAGCAACAACCACATAAGTCAAACTCGTCAGGGTGTGTAAAACCACTGACGCCACTTCTAGCTAGAAAGAAACGCACGCCCTCCCTAACGTCCTCTCCCGTTTTTGGTTCATACCGGGTGTGAAACTCGCGAAGCAAACGTTACACAAAGCTACGCCACAAAGGCCTTGCTTTGATCATCTCCACAAGACTCTGCTTTTCAACAGAGGCCTCGATCAATTGCCACTTAGGCATGCCACACAGGCAATTCACTCTACGTGTTTGATATCCATCAGTATATAACCCTTGAGCTCGTATGTCTCAGAGAAGGGCGTTAAGCAAGAGAATAAATTCTCCGCCACCAAACAGATATATATTTAATAGAAATCAATCACACAGACTAAAATCCAATGTCAGACACACAGTCCATTTACAAGTCCGTTCTGGGTCTGAACGAAACCGGAGGCACCTAGTACCCCGCATATCCATCGATCTCCAAGTACGTCTGGACGATCACTAACTGTTTCCATCTTCTTGGGTGTACAGCCCAATCAAGATCATCAGTAATCACCCAAACGACGTGAAGACTTCTGGTCTTCGACCACCATCTTCATCTTTGACACCACGTCGAATCAGTTATTCAGAATGGGATAAACCCGGTCTTTCTGAATAACTCGCGTATATATTATAAAAGTGTTACACAAACACAACATATGCCTCATTCCAATTCAGAATATTCTTATATCCAAATATTCCTATACTTTGGGAAAAGTTCCCATTAATTTTATCCAAGATAAATTCTTTAAATTCATTCTTTAATCTCCTTTGAATATCAATTCAAACTAGTCGGGATTAGCGAACCACACCGAAGAAATCATTTATTTTATTTCCCAATCCCAACCTATTCATCCCATGAAGTAAAACTGGTTATACTTCATATCTAACACCACGGTGTTATCGGTAAATTCAATTACCATTTCACGTTCAAATCTAATTAAAGATTTAACTATCGCCTGGAGTAAAACTGGTGATACTCCATTCTCGACCTTTTCAATCTAATTAAAGATTCATTAAAACTCCACTTAGTTTTAATCTTTGACTGGGTTAAAGAATCAGTGTCATTTAAAACACAGTTCACGATAAACCCAAAGTCACATTCCATTGATTATCGGGTTAAAGAACGAGTGTTATTTAAAACACTGTCCACGATAAACCCAAAAATCAATATCAATTCAATTCCAATTAAATATCGTTTAATTGGTACACTTCATTAAATCTAAATAAAAAGATTTAATTTTTTTCTCAACTGGGTTCAAGGACAGTGTTAGTGAAGACACCATTCACGACAAACCCCAGATCACATTTGATATTCAATACAAGGCTCTGAATAGAAAATATATCGGCTTATATTCAATATCAAATTCTACGACTAACAAATGTCGTATTGGAAATAACGATATAAATATATATCTTTCAAATTTCCATAACAACATCTGTATAATCACGAATTCCAACATCGAAATATTCCGAAGACAATTTCGATTCAAATCCACTCCAATGCAATCATTGGAAATTTTGGTTATTTTCAAAACCCTTTTCAAATTCAATTTATTTATTTAAAAATAAATAGAATTATAATTCTAGTTCAAAACTAGTTCATTTCGATAAAAATCTATTTTTATCTTTTCAAATATGGAGTTTTTCATCCCAATTCTTTCTAAATCATATCTTATGATTTTACACAAATTATTACTATTTTTAATAATTTTATCAAGGCCCGTACAGTCGATTTCCATCAACGGACATCGAACTGCACTTACAGCGACCTTTTTCAAATTTGATTTGGACTTAATTCCAAATCCAACCGTTAGATTTCAAATTTCTAATATTCGTTAGAAAGCTCTTTTCGATACGAACCCAACGGTTCCGGTTTTAGGAGAATCCGACGGTCGGATCTCCCGTAATGTCCGTTTGAAATAAATGGTCGAAATCCATGAACTGCCGCGGCGCGGCGCGTTCTATTCAGGCCATTATATTATATATATAATATATATAATATATATTTCGTCGATTTCTATTTAAAACGAATTATATGAATAGTTTTAAATTCGTTTCAAAAGCAATTTCAACTTCCTTTTCAATTCAAATCAAAATTGAATTCTTCTTTATAGATTCGTTTTTAAAATTCATTTCTATTCAATTCAAATTTCAATTCAATTTGAATTCGTTTTCAATTCACTTCATTTCGAAATCGTTTTCAATTCACTTCATTTCGAAATCGTTTTCAATTCACTTCATTTCGAAATCGTTTTCAATTCACTTCATTTCGAAATCGTTTTCAATTCACTTCATTTCGAAATCGTTATAAATATCGTTCACGTCAAAATGGCGTCAATCCAATCAACATGGCTTCATAAATTTCTATTTTCAAATATTCTATTTCAAATATTTCTTTTTCAAAATAGTTGTTATTACTAAAGTATTTCGTTCAACACATGACCAATCTCAATGGATGAGTACTGTCGACACATGAACCTTTATTTTATAATATTCTTTATTTTCTAAATTGGAATGAGGCCCAATCAATCACCATATAAAGTTAATTATATGGATTTTCATACACCACATGTATAATAGCATTGAAAAATAATCAACCATCAACCAAAGTGCACTACACTGTATAAGCATCAAATATAGATATCTAACGCTTATAACAGCCTGTCAATCAATCGATCGACATATTTAATCAATCAGGATGAGTGAACTTCAAATTTCATCCCAACACCCGTGTGGGGTTTCAAACAATCACACACATATTTTATTTGTGCAGTTGGGCGATGTGTAAAATTTATCGTCCCAATCAATGTCCTTCAAATAGGTGTACATAAACAAACCGTCTGGTTTATTTTATTTTATTCACTTCACGTTAAAAATTATATTTTTAACGATAAAACATTTTATTTTATCATATGAATTTCTATTCAGTTCATTTCTTTAAATAAAATGATATTTTTATTTTTCTAACATATTTTAGAAAATTTCGGCGGCATAACGGCACGATACTAGAAACGGGACGAGGCCTAGCCTTATCCCCGGTCTAGTGAAGGCCCACGCCATTCACACATCAATCAAATCAATTTATTTCACCAAACAATTCAATTCAAACCAAATCATCTAACTAATTTATGCAACCAAACAAACAAGTCCATGGTCTGTGGACGATTGTGTCGGGTGCT
The DNA here is from genome assembly GCA_030737875.1 of Allium sativum. Classification (NCBI taxonomy): domain Eukaryota; kingdom Viridiplantae; phylum Streptophyta; class Magnoliopsida; order Asparagales; family Amaryllidaceae; genus Allium; species Allium sativum. The sequence continues at coordinate 612,083,873 of CM060922.1, forward strand.
ACTAAGCACCGTCTGCATCCTAGTATATATATATATATAACTAGAGAAAGAAATTTTGAGTGAGAAGTTCTCACCGATAGCTATCCAGCTCCACGACTCTTCCTTTATAGAAATCTTCATCGCTATCGCATCTCCGTCATCTTCGTTGCTGTAGCCACTACATATGTAAAAGTCGAATTTTTACTTCGTTATTCAATATATAAAAATCGAATTTTTACTTCGTTATTCAATATATAAAAATCGAATTTTTACTTCGTTATTCAATATATAAAGATTTCGCCCTTTCCAATATAAAGAATTCGCCCTTTCAAATATGAAGATTTTGCCTTTTCAAATATAAAGATTATATTTTTATCCTTTGTATAATATATAAAAAAAAATTATATTTTTAACCTCATTAAAAATCACTTCCTTTTATAATGATATGCATAATAAAATCTCGTCTTTCTAATATAAGAACATCGCCTTTCCTTTGCTAATATCACATTCAAAAATCCGATCTTTCTCTAATAAAAAAAATCTAATTTTTATCTTAACAAAAATAATCATTTCCCCCTTAACAAAAATCTAAAATTTTCTTCTATGACCACACCATAAAATCTTGTCTTTTCTAATTGAACAATAAAATCTTTTCTAATAAACATATAAGCTTTCTTTTGAACAAAAATATAAGCTTTTCAATTCTAAAAAAACAAATCTTTTAATGTTGAAAATCTAATCTTTACTTCTAAAAAAAAAAAAGCTTTTTTAACTATAAAAATAAAAGCTTTTTAATTTATAAAATCCTAAGCCTTTCTATATTTAAAACTGAAGTGAAAATCAAATTATAAAACTCACTGTGGTGTTGGCTTTGAGAGGTTGGAGGAGAGGTTGCTCACGCTGAAGAGGGAAGGGGTCTCGGGCTTCAGTCGGAGAAGAGGGCTTGGTGGTGGGGGATCGAAGGCAGAGAGGGGCAGCGCAGGCATGGGGGCGCAACAGTCGAGGTGATGGCGTGGGCTAGGGGCGCGACGTCCTCGAATTGGGGCTAAGGGGATCGCGCTCAGCGTGAGGAGGAAGGGGGAGAGGATCGGTCGTCGATCTGATGTGGAGGGGGAAGGCGCGGTCTCCGACGGTGGTGGAGGGTGAACGGAGGGGGTGGGGCGTGTCGTCAATGAGCGGGCTCCGCCCTTTTTTCATTTTTTTTTGTTTTTGTTTTGAACGTTGACCAAATAAAGGGTGGGGAGAGGGTTTTATAATATTTTTAATTATTTATTTAATTCAGTCCGCTAAAAGTAACTTTTTCTTTCAAACTCAGAATCGAACCCACCGACTGTCGTCCCTAGCATTTTACCCCCATTCCGAACACAATGGGATATGTATCGTAGGCTGATTCGATCAGTTTCCGTTGAATTTACATTTAAATCATTATATTTAATTTTAAACGTACATTTCAATTTACTGTGGTCACATACTAACTCGAAAAATTCCAGAAAAATATTTTCTAGCTTCGTATTGACGATACGGTCCTAACAAAACTAATTTCGACGAATTCTGAGATCGTTAGAAAAATGGCCATTTTCCAGTCGATTAAAATCAACTGAAACTGGTCAAACGCGTTTTCCTTTGCCACGCTCACATATTGATTCGAAAAATTATGAAATTTGGAATCTAGCAATAACTTGACACTGCGGATCCAACAAAAGTGGTTACGTCAAAAACCGAGGTCGTTTGCAAAATGGCTATTTTTAAGGGCCTGAATTCCATAGCGACTATTCAGAATTTTCAACTGGACATATCTTTTGATTCCCGCTATGAAATTTCGATTTGTCGGATTCGTTGGAAAGATATCATTAATTAGATCCTAATGTTTTTGGTTTCACTAAAATCCGGATTGTTTTGCACCCGGTACATTCAATTGAAGTTTGAAATCGAATTATCGAACTACCGCGCCATTTTCAATTCTATTTATAATTATATATAATTATTTATATTCTAACGACGACGTATAAAATATATACGTTCGAATTCTATTCAAAATAAATTTCTCGTCGATATTATTTAAAATAATCTATTTTAAATAATCAAAATTCGCTAAAATTGCCAAAATAAAATTTTTAAACTGGCCCAGATTTTCCGGGTTATTACAATCTCCCCCACTTAAAACTTTTCGTCCCCGAAAAGGAACAAAGTCGAAAGTGGTTTGATTAATCAACTCCACGCTCGATCTGGCTTCCATTCTCCAACTTTTCAGTTTCTGAGAATTTTCAAAAATTTCAAAAATTTGGCTAACACCCTAAATTTTCGAAAAATTTCGCCATAACCTCCCCTGCAATGGGAGCATCGGGGAATTTCAAAAAGCTTCCCCGGTCCTTCAGATCTCAAAAAGAAAAAGAAAAAGCCAAGCGGCTAGCCAATAGGCTCATAAAATCATCATCACCCAAGAAAAACAGTAAATTATGTAGTAAACATGTACCTATTTGTCGGGCAAACAAATTTTATTCTTCGGCTCTAGCCTCTTTGCTATGACCTGTTCAATGTAAGTATATATATACAAGCAAATGCAACCAATTCTCAATATAATTCAATATTTGGTTCAATTAGGCTAAATGGTTCAAAATCATCAAACAAATAAACAAGCAACACAAACATCAATCAATTAGTGAATTAGAGTCTCAAATTCATAATTTTGATACATATACAAAAATCAAATTTTTGATGCCAAATCACAACAATAGGCCTTATCTAATTTTGGTTCTCACACCAGTCAATAGGAAATATATAGATATCACACCTTCGAAACACGAATACCAATTCTGATGATGTTCGAACTATCATCAGAATCATCTTCGGGCGACTAGAGTGTGATTCCATATCTATCTAATATATTAAAACTTTGAATACACGCGGATCAGACGTATACGCAAAATCTTTATATACTGGACTGTCCAACTCAATATAAATAGATAATCAAATACGAATAGTTGATTTCAAAACAAAATTTGTTTTCATTTTCAAAAATATACTCTTCACACTCGTTCTAGGATACTACTGATCCCATCTCTAACGAGTCGTTCCATTGGATATTACTAATCCAATATCTGATGAATTCTTTCGTATGGTTCTAATGTGCCTTGTTCTCTGAGCTTTGCAAACCAAAGCTCTGATACCAACTGTGACGGCAAGGAATTTCGCTCGGTCCGAACCAGTCGCTAAACCGACCCAGACCGTTCGAAACGCCCTATCGTTTGAGAACACGACAAATCAGAATGCATACAAAAGAACATTTCATTGTATATTACAACAATGCATCAGAATACAAGAATATACAGAGTATAAATGAATATTACACAGAAATATCAGAGATTTAAATTACATTTAAATACAACGCAGCGGAAAATAATACAATACACAACTAGAAGAGATATACGGATACAAAGCTTTCCGGATATCATTCCAGCTGTAAACCAGGATCCTGTGAATATAAATCTGCAAAACCAAAACTACTAGCTGCCCGTGTCAAAATAAGGGCACCCAGAGTTTAGGTTAAAACAATAAACTCCAGGTCAGTCATGTGACTGGTGTGAGAACTAAAACAGTTAATCTTTATTTTAAAGTTAGGTAAATCAAGGGACCACGCCGTATAATACGGAACGGGTTTCCTCCCAAGAATACCGGTGCATAAAACCAACAACGCAATGCTAAATAAAGAAAAATGAAGCTGTTATAAGACCCAGGTCCTATCACACAATGCACCGCAAGCCGGGGGATAGGGTTTTTCCTTATAACAGCCAAAGAATGCTTGATACGTTTAAAACAAATCGTTTGATACTATTATAAGTGCATAGTGTATAAAACAACTTCAAATCATAAGTATCAATCATAGACGGCATAAGCGCCCCATCCCACTATGTCGCCATACTAGGCTCTACAAATAAAACCGCAAATGTCACGTATTTGGAAATTGTATTTCCGTCTATGAACCGAGGCAAAAGATAGTCCTCAACCGATTCGAGACGCTCTAGCCTGCCCCTCAGGATCAGAGCTCGAGTGACCCTTGGATCCTCAGGGCCAGTCCACCGATGTGGATTAAACTTAAACCCTGAACAAGCGTTTCCCCACCCTATAGGGTGTAAGTCTGGTCCGTCTGCCGACCAGAATGCATCGGCCGAAACCGATATAACCGAGGCGCCTCGCAACAGCAACAACCACATAAGTCAAACTCGTCAGGGCGTGTAAAACCACTGACGCCACTTCTAGCTAGAAAGAAACGCACGCCCTCCCTGACGTCCTCTCCCGTTTTTGGTTCATACCGGGTGTGAAACTCGCGAAGCAAACGTTACACAAAGCTACGCCACAAAGGCCTTGCTTTGATCATCTCCACAAGACTTTGCTTTTCAACAGAGGCCTCGATCAATTGCCACTTAGGCATGCCACACAGGCAATTCACTCTACGTGTTTGATATCCATCAGTATATAACCCTTGAGCTCGTATGTCTCAGAGAAGGGCGTTAAGCAAGAGAATAAATTCTCCGCCGCCAAACAGATATATATTTAATAGAAATCAATCACACAGACTAAAATCCAATGTCAGACACACGGTCCATTTACAAGTCCGTTCTGGGTCTGAACGAAACCGGAGGCACCTAGTACCCCGCATATCCATCGATCTCCAAGTACGTCTGGACGATCACTAACTGTTTCCATCTTCTTGGGTGTACAGCCCAATCAAGATCATCAGTAATCACCCAAACGACGTGAAGACTTCTGGTCTTCGACCACCGTCTTCATCTTCGACACCACGTCAAATCAGTTATTCAGAATGGGATAAACCCGGTCTTTCTGAATAACTCGCGTATATATTATAAAAGTGTTACACAAACACAACATACGCCTCATTCCAATTCAGAATATTCTTATATCCAAATATTCCTATACTTTGGGAAAAGTTCCCATTAATTTTATCCAAGATAAATTCTTTAAATTCATTCTTTAATCTCCTTTGAATATCAATTCAAACTAGTCGGGATTAGCGAACCACAAAGAAGAAATCATTTATTTTATTTCCCAATCCCAACCTATTCATCCCATGAAGTAAAACTGGTTATACTTCATATCTAACACCACGGTGTTATCGGTAAATTCAATTACCATTTCACGTTCAAATCTAATTAAAGATTTAACTATCGCCTGGAGTAAAACTGGTGATACTCCATTCTCGATCTTTTCAATATAATTAAAGATTCATTAAAACTCCACTTAGTTTTAATCTTTGACTGGGTTAAAGAATCAGTGTCATTTAAAACACAGTTCACGATAAACCCAAAGTCACATTCCATTGATTATCGGGTTAAAGAACGAGTGTTATTTAAAACACTGTCCACGATAAACCCAAAAATCAATATCAATTCATTTCCAATTAAATATCGTTTAATTGGTACACTTCATTAAATCTAAATAAAAAGATTTAATTTTTTTCTCAACTGGGTTCAAGGACAGTGTTAGTGAAGACACCATTCACGACAAACCCCAAATCACATTTGATATTCAATACAAGGCTCCGAATAGAAAATATATCGGCTTATATTCAATATCAAATTCTACGACTAACAAATGTCGTATTGGAAATAACGATATAAATATATATCTTTCAAATTTCCATAACAACATCTGTATAATCACGAATTCCAACATCGAAATATTCCGAAGACAATTTCGATTCAAATCCACTCCAATGCAATCATTGGAAATTTTGGCTATTTTCAAAACCCTTTTCAAATTCAATTTATTTATTTAAAAATAAATAGAATTATAATTCTAGTTCAAAACTAGTTCATTTCGATAAAAATCTATTTTTATCTTTTCAAATATGGAGTTTTTCATCCCAATTCTTTCTAAATCATTTCTTATGATTTTACACAAATTATTACTATTTTTAATAATTTTATCAAGGCCCGTACAGTCGATTTCCATCAACGGACATCGAACTGCACTTACAGCGACCTTTTTCAAATTTGATTTGGACTTAATTCCAAATCCAACCGTTAGATTTCAAATTTCTAATATTCGTTAGAAAGCTCTTTTCGATACGAACCCAACGGTTCCGGTTTTAGGAGAATCCGACGGTCGGATCTCCCGTAATGTCCGTTTGAAATAAATGGTCAAAATCCACGAACTGCCGCGGCGCGGCGCGATCTATTCAGGCCATTATATTATATATATAATATATATAATATATATTTCGTCGATTTCTATTTAAAACGAATTATATGAATAGTTTTAAATTCGTTTCAAAAGCAATTTCAACTTCCTTTTCAATTCAAATCAAAATTGAATTCTTCTTTATAGATTCGTTTTTAAAATTCATTTCTATTCAATTCAAATTTCAATTCAATTTGAATTCGTTTTCAATTCACTTCATTTCGAAATCGTTTTCAATTCACTTCATTTCGAAATCGTTTTCAATTCACTTCATTTCGAAATCGTTTTCAATTCACTTCATTTCGAAATCGTTTTCAATTCACTTCATTTCGAAATCGTTATAAATATCGTTCACGTCTAAATGGCGTCAATCCAATCAACACGGCTTCATAAATTTCTATTTTCAAATATTCTATTTCAAATATTTCTTTTTCAAAATAGTTGTTATTACTAAAGTATTTCGTTCAACACATGACCAATCTCAATGGATGAGTACTGTCGACACATGAACCTTTATTTTATAATATTCTTTATTTTCTAAATTGGAATGAGGCCCAATCAATCACCATATAAAGTTAATTATATGGATTTTCATACACCACATGTATAATAGCATTGAAAAATAATCAACCATCAACCAAAGTGCACTACACTGTATAAGCATCAAATATAGATATCTAACGCTTATAACAGCCTGTCAATCAATCGATCGACATATTTAATCAATCAGGATGAGTGAACTTCAAATTTCATCCCAACACCCGTGTGGGGTTTCAAACAATCACACACATATTTTATTTGTGCAGTTGGGCGATGTGTAAAATTTATCGTCCCAATCAATGTCCTTCAAATAGGTGTACATAAACAAACCATCTGGTTTATTTTATTTTATTCACTTCACGTTAAAAATTATATTTTTAACGATAAAACATTTTATTTTATCATATGAATTTCTATTCAGTTCATTTCTTTAAATAAAATGATATTTTTATTTTTCTAACATATTTTAGAAAATTTCGGCGGCATAACGGCACGATACTAGAAACGGGACAAGGCCTAGCCTTATCCCCGGTCTAGTGAAGGCCCACGCCATTCACACATCAATCAAATCAATTTATTTCACCAAACAATTCAATTCAAACCAAATCATCTAACTAATTTATGCAACCAAACAAACAAGTCCATGGTCTGTGGACGATTGTGTCGGGTGCTACTAAGCACCGTCTGCATCCTAGTATATATATATAACTAGAGAAAGAAATTTTGAGTGAGAATTTCTCACCGATAGCTATCCAGCTCCACGACTCTTCCTTTATAGAAATCTTCATCGCTATCGCATCTCCGTCATCTTCGTTGCTGTAGCCACTACATATGTAAAAGTCGAATTTTTACTTCGTTATTCAATATATAAAAATCGAATTTTTACTTCGTTATTCAATATATAAAAATCGAATTTTTACTTCGTTATTCAGTATATAAAGATTTCGCCCTTTCCAATATAAAGAATTCGCCCTTTCAAATATGAAGATTTTGCCTTTTCAAATATAAAGATTATATTTTTATCCTTTGTATAATATATAAAAAAAATTATATTTTTAACCTCATTAAAAATCACTTCCTTTTATAATGATATGCATAATAAAATCTCGTCTTTCTAATATAAGAACATCGCCTTTCCTTTGCTAATATCACATTCAAAAATCCGATCTTTCTCTAATAAAAAAATCTAATTTTTATCTTAACAAAAATAATCATTTCCCCCTTAACAAAAATCTAAAATTTTCTTCTATGACCACACCATAAAATCTTGTCTTTTCTAATTGAACAATAAAATCTTTTCTAACAAAAATATAAGCTTTCTTTTGAACAAAAATATAAGCTTTTCAGTTCTAAAAAAACAAATCTTTTAATGTTGAAAATCTAATCTTTACTTCTAAAAAAAAACAAAGCTTTTTTAACTATAAAAATAAAAGCTTTTTAATTTATAAAATCCTAAGCCTTTCTATATTTAAAACTGAAGTGAAAATCAAATTATAAAACTCACTGTGGCGTTGGCTTTGAGAGGTTGGAGGAGAGGTTGCTCACGCTGAAGAGGGAAGGGGTCTCGGGCTTCAGTCGGAGAAGAGGGCTTGGTGGTGGGGGATCGAAGGCAGTGAGGGGCAGCGCAGGCATGGGGGCGCAACAGTCGAGGTGATGGCATGGGCTAGGGGCGCGACGTCCTCGAATTGGGGCTAAGGGGATCGCGCTCAGCGCGAGGAGGAAGGGGGAGAGGATCGGTCGTCGATCTGATGTAGAGGGGGAAGGCGCGGTCTCCGACGGTGGTGGAGGGTGAACGGAGGGGGTGGCGCGTGTCGTCAATGAGCGGGCTCCGCCCTTTTTTTCATTTTCTTTTTTTTTTGTTTTTGTTTTGAACGTTGACCAAATAAAGGGTGGAGAGAGGGTTTTATAATATTTTTAATTATTTATTTAATTCAGTCCGCTAAAAGTAACTTTTTCTTTCAAACTCAGAATCGAACCCACCGATTGTCGTTCCTAGCATTTTACCCCCATTCCGAACACAATGGGATATGTATTGTAGGCTGATTCGATCATTTCGATCAGTTTCCGTTGAATTTACATTTAAATCATTATATTTAATTTTAAACGTACATTTCAATTTACTGTGGTCACATACTATTCCAGAAAAATATTTTCTAGCTTCGTATTGACGATACGGTCCTAACAAAACTAATTTCGACGAATTCTGAGATCGTTAGAAAAATGGCCATTTTCCAGTCGATTAAAATCAACTGAAACTGGTCAAACGCGTTTTCCTTTGCCATGCTCACATATTGATTCGAAAAATTATGAAATTTGGAATCTAGCAATAACTTGACACTGCGGATCCAACAAAAGTGGTTTCGTCGAAAACCGAGGTCGTTTGCAAAATGGCTATTTTTAAGGGCCTGAATTCCATAGCGACTATTCAAAATTTTCAACTGGACATATCTTTTGATTCCCGCTATGAAATTTCGATTTGTCAGATTCGTTGGAAAGATATCATCAATTAGATCCTAATTTTTTTGGTTTCACTAAAATCCGGATTGTTTTGCACCCGGTACATTCAATTGAAGTTTGAAATCGAATTATCGAACTACCGCGCCATTTTCAATTCTATTTATAATTATATATAATTATTTATATTCTAACGACGACGTATAAAATATATACGTTCGAATTCTATTCAAAATAAATTTCTCGTCGATATTATTTAAAATAATCTATTTTAAATAATCAAAATTCGCTAAAATTGCCAAAATAAAAATTTTAAACTGGCCCAGATTTTCCGGGTTATTACACACCACCGACAAAACCTTCGTATGCTTCCACTATACCTTTCCTCCAAACCGCTCGACCTAATTCTCTACGTGGGTCCCGCAACAAGCAAAATACCAAAAATGAGCTGCTGCATTTCGATCTCGAATCTGGCCAAACCATAAATCCAATCACCACCAAATTTTAGGCATGAGTAGCTCTCTTCATTTATAGATGCTCACAAAATTTCATGGCCTAACTCCTTACAGTTTGGGAGATATAAATTATTTAAGTTTGAGGGGCTTTTTTGCAAAATTTCAAGAGAGAGGGGGCTGCTGTCAGTTTTTGAGGAAGAAGAGAAATGAGGGTTTGTGGAGAGGAAAAGATATTATATAGTGGAGGGTTTTATTATTAATTTTCTAGTTCACGCTCTCTTCGTTCGACAGTTATCGATGCCACGGTCACATATGGATTCCGTTGACGATGAAAATTGTCATGCTCCTATGTCTTGACGATACGGTCCTAAAAAAATGGTTTCATCAAACTCCGAGTACGTTTGCTCAAAAAGCCATCTTTTTGGCCTTATTTGGCTGATTGATTCACAATTAATTGCTCAAGGCCACATACTAGCTCCAAAAATTATGAAAATTGGAATCTAGCAATAATTTGACATTTCGGATCCAACAAAAGTGGTTTCGTCGAAAACATAGGTTGTTTGCAAAATGTCTATTTTAAGGGCTATATATTATATTAAAATATATATAAATTCTATGGCGACTTTTCTGAATTTTAAACTGGACATATCTTTCAATTTATATTATGAAATCTCGGTTTCTTAACTTCGTTAAAAAGATATTATTAAACATATTCAAATATTTCTTGTTTTGCTGAAATCCGATTTATTTTGAATCATGTACATTCATTCGAAATTTAAAATCGAATTTTCAAACCGCCGTGCCATTTCAGGCTCGTTTTATAATTAAAATAAAAAAAATTCGTTCTGACTTCAATTTAAATAAATTTTTAGTCGTTATTATTTAAAATAAATCATTTTAAATATTCAAAATACATTAAAATTACAAAAATAAAATTTTTAAATTGGTTCTGAAATCCCGGATTGTTACAAGTAGCAACCCATCCATTCGATGTGAAGATCGTCTATCTTGCACCATCTTCAATCTCTTCGACTTTTCGTCGTATCAGTTATTCAGAATGGGTTAAACCTGGTCTTTCCAATAACTCGCGTATCTTATAATCAAGTGCTATAACAACGCATCATACGCCTCATTCCAGTCCAGCATATTCTTTTATTCAAATATCCTTTTCACAATTTAAACCAAATTAAGGTTTTCCAAACTAGTCGGGATTAACACACCTTACCGAAGTAATCACTTATTATATTTCCTAATCCCAATCTATTCATCCCATGGAGCAAAACTGGTAATACTCCATATCTAACGCCCCGTTGTTATCGGTAAAATTAATTACCATTTCCTGCTCAAATCTAATTAAAGATTTAACTATCACCTGGAGTAAAATTGGTGGTACTCCATTCTCGATCATTTCCCAAATTTGATAATTTAAATTATCTCATTCACATTTCCATCTAATTAAAGATTCACTAAAACTCCACTTAGTTTTAATCTTCCCTAAAATCATTATTAGTGATTATTTACTTTTGGGAAATCAAACATGCCACATCGACAATCTACATCGTACCATTGATTTCTGCCAATATATAACCTCTAAGCTCGTACGTCTCAGAGAAGGGTTTTAAGCAAGAGAATAAATTCTCCGCCGCTAAACAGATATATATTTAGCAGAGATCAACAATACAGTTCGAAATACAATGTTAAACATGTAATCCTGTCTTTAACTGGGTTGAAGAACCAATGTCATTTAAAACATAGTTCATAATAAACCCAAAATCACATTCCATCAATTACGGAATCTTCACGGAAAACAGATCAATATATATAATTGATATAAATTTCCACATCCGACTAATAATATAAATGGAATAACGGCTAAGCCTTTTAAATTATAGTAATAGTCTTCCTTCAAAGAAGCTCATCTCGATTATTACCAAATCGAATTCCATTCAATTACAATTTAATATATTAAATTGGAAATCTTTACTTTGGAAATTTTCCATTAAATCTTAATAAAAAGATTTATAAATTCCAAATCACATTTCACTGTTAATTGGGTTAAAGAACAAGTGTTATTTAAAACACCGTTCACGGTAAACCCAAAAATCCAATTCTTTTATTCAATTACAATTAAATATTAATTAATTGGAAAGCTTCACTAAATCTTAATTTAAAGATATATTCTTTTCTGAACTGGTTTTAAGAACAGTATTAATAAAGACACCATTCACGACAACCCAAAATCCAATTAGATATCAAATACAAGTCTCTGAATAGAAATTATATCGGCTTATATTCAATATCAAATTCTAAAACAAGCAAATATGGTATTGGGAATAACGATATATATATATATATATATATATATATATATTCCAAATTCCTCAACAACATCCGTTAAGTCAGGGAATCCCATATCAAAATATTCCGCAGATTATTTCCATTCCAAATCCATTCCAATTTTTTAGTCGGAAAATTCTGGTTATTTTAAAACCACTTTCAAATCCAATTTATTTATTTCTAAAAATAGTTGGATTATTATTCTAGTTATTAACTAGTTCATTTCGATAAAAATATATTTTTTCTTTTCAGAACTGGAATTTTTCATCCAAAATATTTTCAAATCATTTATTATGATTTTATGTAATTTTTCCATATTTTTAATAATTTTATTAAGGCCCGTACTGTCGGTTTTCAATAACGACCACCGAATTGCATCCGTAGCGACCTTTTCTAAAATTGATTTGGACGTATTTTAAAATCCGACCGTTATATTTCAAATCTCTTATACTCATTGGAAAGCTCTTTTCGATACGAACCCAAGGTTCCGATTTTAGGGGAATCCGACAGTCGGATCTCCCGTAACATCAATTTGAAGTTAATGGTCGAAATTCGCGAACGGTCGCTGCGCGGCTCGTTCTATTCAATCCATTAATATATATATATATATATATATATATATATATATACACATTCGATTTTGTTTTAGAACGTATTTTATGAATCGTTTTAAATTTGCTTTAAAAACAATTTTCACTTCCATTTCAATTTTAAATCAGAACTGAATATTCCTTTATAAATTCGTTTAAATTCATTTTAAAACAATTTCCACTTCATTTAAATTTTCAAACCAAAATTGAATATTCCTTTAAAAATTCATTTTAAATTTATTTCAACTCCAATTCAATTTTAAATCAAAATTGAATATTCCTTTATAAATTCATTTTAAAACGATTTCAATTACATTTAAATTTTCAAATTAAAATTGAATATTCCTTTATAAATTCGTTTTAAATTCATTTTAAAATGATTTCAATTACATTTCAAGTTTCAAATTAAAATTGAATATTCCTCTATAAATTTGTTTTAAATTCATTTTAAAACGATTTCAATTGCATTTCCATTTTCAAATCAAAATTGAATATTTCATATCATTATAATATTAAAATGATAATATTTTCAAAATATCATATTTTGAAATCACTTTTCAATATTCATTATAAAATGAATAAAATCAACAGAAATCCCGTTCGTGTTAAAATGACATTTAATTACTTAACCCGGCTTCACATTTCAATATTTACTGAATATTGGTTTAAAATATTCGTTAATTCTTAACTGGAATCAGACTCAATAAATTACCATTTAATTTCAGTTATATGGACTTCATACATCACATGTATACGACAATAATGATAAGCAATCATTAAAAATTCATACAACATCCAGAGTGAGTTTTAAAACTGTATAAGCATTAAAATAAATAAATGATGCTTATACAGTCTGTCAACTCATCGATTGACATACAACTAATTATTGGGATCAGTGTATTTCAAATATTATCCCAATACCCGTATGGGGTTTTCAAACAACAAATACTGTTTATTATTTGTGCAGTTGGGCGATGTGTAAAAATTATCATCCCAAATAATATCAGATAAATAAGTGTATATAAAAAAATCGTCTGATTTGTAAATGAATATTTATTTTATTTTCATTTCATGATAATTTTTATATACAGTTTATATATATTATTTTTATATACAACAATATCAATACATGATAATCCCAACCAATATCCAAACAAACAGTCAACCATGGTTTGCACAAAAATAGTGTCAGGAACTACTAAGCCCCGTTTGCAACCTATTATAAAATAACTAAAAAATAATTTGAGTGAGAAGAAATTCTCACAGTCATTTCCACTCCGCCACTCTTTATTCTGAATTTATGTTCTGTTCGAGTTTTAATTTTCCTGAAATTCTAACATGCTCCATTTTGGTTCTGGTCAGTTCCATTGTGTAGATCGTGTTGATACGATTCCAACGCACTTTGAATTGTCGAATTTCATGCTTGCATTACAAAGTTACGGTAATTAATGTGTTAATTACATATTCGAGATGATTAATTAATAATTAATTAAAATTTATACCCCCAATTTACTTCCTCTTCATCGTTCATAATTTCCAGGCCATAATATTCGAACCCATACTCGATCTTCTAGGGTTTCCCGTCGGCGCAATTGTGCTTGACCAGACCCAAATCGAACATTGCCACTTCGTCCGCCCTGGGGTGCATCATGACCGGCCAAAGGGGTAGCAAGCTCGGTCGCCTCAGGCGGCGTAAAAACCCCGGCGACGTTGGCCTATTTGAGCATCGATTTTGCACAAAATACTCAACAGAAAATGATCTCTGCCGTTGATTTGCACGAGTTCATTGAGGCGAACATTTTTACTTCAGGAAATTTTCGATATTAGTGATCGGATTGGAGGAACGGAAAGGGAATTCGTGGGAGCTTTTGGATTGTCGGTCCCTAAAGAAGCGGCCGGTGGAGAATTTGACCATGTGTGGAAAAAATATAAGGGTTTGCTTTCTTTGTCCTTATATATATAATCATTTTAACTTCAAAAATACCCCTTTATCTATCCGAACTCCAAATCAAACCCAACGACTCTCGTTCCTAGTCAAATACCCCCATTTTGGATACAATACGATATGTTATGCAAGCCAATTCGACAGTTTCGATCAGTTTTTCTTTAAATTAAAATATAAATCAATATATATTGAATTTAAACGTACAATTTAATTTACCAGGGCCACATACTAGCTCCAAAAATTCCCGAAAAATAAATCTAATTATGTTTTGACGATACGGTCCTAACAAAACTAATTTCGTCAAATTTGGAGACCGTTTGAAAAATAGCCATTTTCTTGTCGATCCAGTTCAAACTAAAAGTACCAAACGCATTTAAATTCACCACACTCACATATTAATTCAAAAATTATGAAAATTGGAATCTTGCAATAATTTGACATTCCGAGTCTAACAAAAGTGGTTTCTTCGAAAACGGAGGTCGTTTACAAAATGGCTATTTTTAAGGACTATATATTATATTAAAACATATATAAATTCCATAGCGCCTATTTTAAATTTTAAAATAGACATAAATTTCAATTCTCGTTATGAAATATGGATTTTTCACATTCGTTAGAAAGATATAATTAAACAGATTCAAATATTTCTGGTTTAACTGAAATCCGATTTATTTTGAATCCTGTACATTCATTTGAAATTTAAAATTGAATTTTCAAACTCCCACGCCATTTCGAGTTCGTTTTATAATTAAAATAAATTTATATGTTCTAAATTCGTTTAAAATAATTTTTTAGTTGTTATTATTTAAAATAAATCATTTTAAATTCTAAAATCCATTAAAACAGCTAAAATAAAAAAAATTAATTGGTTTTGAAATTCCAGGTTGTTACAATCTCCCCCAGTTAAAATCTTTTCGTCCTCGAAAAGGAACGGAACAGTAAGTTGTTTAACTAACCAACTCAACTTTCATTCTGACTTTCATTCTTCAACTTTTTAGTTTCTAAGAATTTTCCAATTTCTCAAAAATTGGCTAACATCCTAAATTTTTGAAAAATTTCGTCGTAACCTCCTTTGTACGGGTTGATATTCAAAACCGCAACTTACCTCACAGGGCCCTCATCATCCAAAAAGAAACAGAAAAAGGCAGTCATCTCATAAAATCGTCAAACCCAAGAAATATAGTAAATATGTACCTATTTGTTGGGCATATAATTTTATTCCTCTTCTTAGCTTCCATGTTATGACCTATTCATTATATATACATGTACATGTATGCAATTCTAATCAATTTTCAATTCAGTTCAAATTTCGATTTGATTTAGCTAAACTTACCTTTAATTTTCACATTGGTTTGATCATTCCAATAATTTAATTAGTTAACTAATAATCAAACATCACAATCAACAATCCATTAGTTGATTAACTTTTTAAATATATGATTTTCTATATATATGTAAAAAATCAAATTTTTAGTGTCAAATCACAACAATAAATTCTAACTATGGTTTTGGTTCTCACACCAGTCGATTAGGAATATATAGATATTCCACTTTTGAAACTCAAACATAAATACTGATGATGTCTAGACCATCATCAGAATGATCTCCGGGTGACTGGAGTGTGATTCTATATCTACCCAGCATATTTGAGACTTCGAATACACACTGGCAAGGCGTATATTCAAACTCTTCTTACACTTGATAGTCCAAATTCAACATAAAATAAAATATTCAAATACGTATAATTTGATATAATTTTCAAATCTATATTGATGTTCAAAATAGCACTCTTCAAACTCATTCTAAGATACTATTGTTCCTATCTCTAACGAATTACTCTTATTGGATATTACTAATCCAATCCCTGATGAATTCTTTTGTTTGGTTCTAATGTGTCTTGTTCTCTAGCTTTGTAAACCAAAGCTCTGATACCAAACTGAGACGACCCAAACTCGCCCTTATGGGGAAGCCCAGATTGAATTGAGAACACGACAAATCAAAACACAAACATAAGAACATTTCATTGCTTATTACAACAATTACATCAGAGTACAAGAATATATCAGAGTACGAATAAATATCACATAGAAAAATATTAGAGATTAAAATACAAAGTCGCGGAAATTTAAATGTATAAATAGAACGCGTAATGGAAAATACAATAACTAGCACAACTGAATGAAATACACGGATACAAAGCTTTCCGAATATAACACTAGTTGTAATCCAGGATCCTAGGAAAGGAAATATCTGCAAAAGCCAAAACTACTAGCTGCCCGTGTGGAAAATATGGGCACCCAGAGCTTAGGTTAAAACAATAAACTTCGAGTCTATCATAGGACTGGTATGAGAACTAAAACAGTTATTAATTTGATTTTTTTTAAAGTTAGGTAAATCAAGGGACCACGCAGTATAACACGGAATGGGTTTACCCCTAAGAATACTAATGCATATAAATAACAGCGCAATACTAAAGAGAAAAACGAAGCTATTATAAGACTCAGGTCCCATCACACAATGAATGCAGTCGAGGATAGAGTTTTACCTTATAATAGCCAAATATGCTTGATATGCGAAATTTCATCTTTTATTATTACTATAAGTGAAGAAATCAACTTCAAATATAAATGTATTAATCATAGATGACATGAATGTCCCATATCACTATGTTGCTAATAGTATACAACAAAAACCATAAAATGTCGTATTGGAAGTTGGATTTCCATCATAATGGCTCCTGATTCGAAAGATCTATCACGTAGTGCAATACTCAACGGCTTACATCCCGTGCATGAGAAAACACCGTAATGCACATCCGTACTATATCCAGGATATCAAGTACCTCAACGGCTTACGTCCCATGCATAAGAACACAGCATACTCTATCCTTCTGGGAATCAGGAGGTGGGCCCTATCCCTTTGAGCGTGAAGCGACCACACTTAGCTCATCTCGGTTGACCGAATCCATCCTCATATCGAAAGTATACTGATCTAACCATCAGTTCATCATCATACCGACGTGTGGGGCTCGCGAATTAATGCTACACAAAGCTGTGCTAATTACAGATATGTTTTGATCATCATCCACCAAGCTCTGCTTCTCAAAAAAAGCTTGGATCACTGCAGCTTAGCATGTCACACTGTCAATCCATACCATATCATTGATTTCTGCCGATATATAACCTCTAAGCTCGTACGTCTCAGAGAAGGGTGTTAAGCAAGAGAATAAATTCTCCACCACTAAAAAGATATATATTTAGCAGAGATCAACAAATACAGTATAAAGGAATAAAACGTCCGACATACCATCTATTTACAAGTCAGTTCTGGGTCTGAACGAAACCGAAGGCATCTTATTCCTCGTTACGTATGTCCAATACATGAGAGAGGCCCTCGCATATCCGAACAATCAACAAATATGTCCGGAAGGCTACTAGTGTAGCGCCTTCAAGGTAGCTACTCCAATCATGGGAATCAGTAGCAATCCATCCATTCAATGTGAAGATCGTCGATCTTGCACCGTCTTCAATCTATTCGACTTTTCGTGGTATCATTATTCAAAATGGGTTAAACCCGTTCTTTCCAAATAACTCGTGTATCTTATAATCAAGTGTTATAACAACACATCATAAGCCTTATTCCAATCCAGCATATTCTTTTATTCAAATATACTTTTCACAATTCAAACCAAATTAAGGTTTTCCAAACTAGTCGGGATAAGTGCACCTTACCGAAGTAATCACGTATTATATTTCTCAATCCCAACCTATTCATCCCATGGAGCAAAACTGGTAATACTCCAATCTAACACCCCGGTGTTATTGGTAAAATTAATTACCATTTCCTGTTCAAATCTAATTAAAGATTTAACTATTGCCTGGAGTAAAACTGGTGGTACACCATTCTCGATCATTTCCCAAATTTGATAATTTAAATTATCCCATTCACATTTCAATCTAATTAAAGATTCATTAAAACTCCACTTAGTTTTAATCTTCCCAAAAATCATTATTAATGATTATTTAACTTTGGGAAATCAAACATGCTGCATCGACATTCTACACCGTATGATTGATTTCTGCCAATATATAACCTCTAAGCTCGTACGTCTCAGAGAAGGGTGTTAAGCAAGAGAATAAATTCCCGCCACCAAATAGATATATATTTAGCAGAGATCAACAATATAGTTCGAAATACAAAGCTAGACATGTAATCCTGTCTTTAACTGGATTAAAGAACCAATGTCATTTAAAACACAGTTCACAATAAACCCAAAATCACATTCCATTAATTATGGAATCTTCACGAAAAACAGATCAATATATATAATCGATATAAATTTCCGTATTCGACTAATAATATAAATGGAATAACGGCCAAGCCTTTTAAATTCCATATATAGTAACAGCCTTCCTTAACAGAAGCTCATCTTAATTATTACCAAATCGAATTCCATTCAATTCCATTTTAATATATTAAATTGGAAATCTTTACTTTGGAAAATTTCTATTAAATCTTAATAAAAAGATTTATAAATTCCAAATCATATTTCACTGTTAATTGGGTAAAAGAACATGTGTTATTTAAAACACCGTTCGCGATAAACCCAAAAATCCAATTCTAATTAAATATTAATTAATTGGAAAACTTCACTAAATTTTAATTTAAAGATTTATTCTTTTCTCAACTGGGTTTAAGAACAATGTTAATAAAGACACCATTCACGACAAACCCAAAATACAATTTGATATTAAATACAAGGCTCTGAATAAAAATTATATTGGCTTATATTCAATATCAAATTCTGAAACCAACAAATATCGTATTGGGAATAACGATATATATATCTTCCAAATTCCTCAACAATATCCGTATAGTCACGGAATCCTATATCGAAATATTCTGGAGATTATTTCCATTCCAAATTCATTCTAATTTATTTGTCAGAAAATTCTGGTTATTTTAAAACCACTTTTAAATCCAATTTATTTATTTCTAAAAATAGTTGGATTGTTATTCTAGCTGTTAACTAGTTCATTTCAATAAAAATATATTTTTATCTTTTAAAAATGGAATTTTTCATCCAAAATCTTTCCAAATTATTTATTATGATTTTTCATAATTTTTCCATATTTTTAATAATTTTATTAAGGCCCATACAGTCGGTTTCCAATAACAGCCACTGAACTGCATCCATAGCGACCTTTTCTGAAATTGGTTCGGACATATTTTAAAACTAGACCATTAGATTTCAAATATCTTATACCCATTGGAAAGCTCTTTTCCATACAAACCTAACGGTTCCGGTTTTAGGAGAATTCGACGGTCAAATCTCCCGTAAAATCAATTTGAAGTTAATGGTCGAAATTCATGAATGGTCGTTGCGCGGCTCGTTCTATTCAAGCCATTAATATATATATATATATATATATATATATATATATATTCGATTTCGATTTAAAACATATTTTATGAATCGTTTTAAATTCCTTTTAAAAACGATTTCCACTTCCATTTCAATTTTAGATCAAAACTGAATATTCCATTATAAATTCGTTTTAAATTCATTTTAAAACGATTTCCACTTCATTTAAATTTTCAAACAAAAATTGAATATTCCTTTATAAATTCGTTTTAAATTCATTTTAAAACGATTTCCACTTCATTTAAATTTTCAAACAAAAATTGAATATTCCTTTATAAATTCGTTTTAAATTCATTTCAACTCCATTTCAATTTTAAATCAAAATTGAATATTCCTATATAATTTGTTTTAAATTCATTTTAAAATGATTTCAATTACATTTCAATTTTCAAATTAAAATTGAATATTCCTTTATAAATTCATTTTAAATTCGTTTTAAATTCGTTTTAAAATGATTTCAATTACATTTCAATTTTCAAATTAAAATTGAGTATTCCTTTATAAATTCGTTTTAAATTCATTTTAAAACGATTTCACTTACATTTCAATCTTCAAATCAAAATTGAATATTTCATATCTTCGTGTTAAAATGGCGTTTAACTACTTAAAACGGCTTCACATTTCAATATTTACTGAATATTGTTTTAAAATGTTCGTTAATTCTGAACTGAAACCAGACTCAATCAATTACCATATAATTTCAGTTATATGAATTTCATACATCGCATGTATACGACAATAATGATAAACAATCATTAAAAATTCATACAAAATCTAGAGTGCATTTTGCAATAGTATAAGCATTAAAATAAATAAATAACGCTTATATAGTTTGTCAACCCATCGATTGATATACAACTAATTATTGGGATTAGTGTATGTCAAATATTATCCCAATACATGTGTGGGGTTTTCAAACAAAAAATACTGTTTATTATTTGTGCAGTTGGGCGATTGTAAAAATTATCGTCCCAGTCAATATTAGATAAATAAGTGTACATAATCAAACCGTCCGATTTGTAAATGAACATTTATTTTATTTTCATTTCATGATAATTTTTATATACAGTTTATATAAATAATTTTAGTATACAACAATGTCAATACATGACAATCCCAATCAACCATGGTTTGTACAAAAATAGTGTCAGAAGCCACTAAGCCACGTCTGCAACCTATTTTATAATAACTGTAAAATAATTTGAGTGAAAAGAAATTCTCATAGTCGTTTCCACTCCGTCAATCGTTATTCTAAATTTATGTTCTATTTGATTTTGAATTTTCCTAAAATTCTAACATGTTCCATTTTGGTTATGGTCAATTCCATTTTATAGATCGTATTGAGACGATTTCAACGCACTTTGAATTGTCGAATTCCATACTCATATGACAAAGTTACGGTAATTAATGCGTTAATTACATATTCAAGATAATTAATTATTAATTAATTAAAATTTATACCCCCAATTTACTTCCTCTTCATCGTGCACAATTTCCAGGCCGTAACATTCAAATCCATACTCGATCTTCTAGGGTTTCCCCTTGGCGCAACTGTGCTTGACCAGACCCAAATCGAACATTGCCACATCGTCCGCCCTAGGATGCGCCATGACTGGCCAAAAGGGTAGCAAGCTCGGTTGCCTCAGGCATTGTAAAAACCCAGGCGACGTCGACCTATTTGAGCATCGATTTTGCATAAAACATTCAACAGAAAACGATCTCTGTGGTTGATTTGCACGAGTTCATTGAGGCGAACATTTTTACTTCAGGAAATTTTCGATATTAGTGATCGGATTGGAAGAACGGAGAGGGAATTCGTGGGAGCTTTTGGATCATCGGTCCCTAAAGAAGCGGCTGGTGGAGAATTTGACCACGGGTGGAAAAAATATAAGGGTTTGACCTTCTTTGTCCTTATATGTATACATAATTATTTTAACTTCAAAAATACCACTTTATCTATCTGAACTCCAAATCTGAGACGACCCGAAATCCCGTTCAGACGGAAACAGGGTTATCTTTGGAATATAACACAGAAATAGATAATAGCAGAACAAA
Organism: Allium sativum; assembly: GCA_030737875.1. NCBI lineage: Eukaryota > Viridiplantae > Streptophyta > Magnoliopsida > Asparagales > Amaryllidaceae > Allium > Allium sativum. Next base: position 612,105,851 of record CM060922.1, read on the forward strand.
ATTAAATAAATACACCAGATATGAACAATAGAATATACTGGATAAAAGTAATCATCAGAGTTACACAGTATACAGGGTCTTACTTAGTACAAATACAGTTCAGCTATACATAAATGTCTACAGCGGAAATAAACAAAATATGTACAATAGGAGCTGAACAGCATAAAAAGAAATAAATGATAGAATCCATCTTCAGCTCCAGCTATCCAGAAAGAACCAGCTAAACCTGAATACAAGGCTGCCCGTGTAGAAAAAGGGGCACCCGAGTTTGAAAGTGAAACAAACTACGAGTCAGTCATGGGACTGGTATGAGAAATCCACTCAACACATATATTGTTTGGCTAATCTCAGGACCACGCCACTTTCGTGGAACGGGTTTACTCCATTGGATTGCCAGTGCTTTTAAAACAAATCTTTCTTTTAAACTTCGCTATGATTTTTATAAAAATGAAGCCATTATAAGACTCGGTTCCCATCACACAATGCAACGCAAACAAGAGGATAGAGTTTTACCTTATAATGGCCAAAATATGATTGATACGAATAAAACAAAAGCATTTGGTATTATGACTAGTGTTTATATGTTTCAAAAACAATTTCAATCATAACTATCAATCATAGACGGCATGGGTACCATATATCATGTCGCCATATATATATACAATCAAAACCGCACGATGTCGTATTTGGAAATTGGATTTCCGTCATGAACCAAGGCAAAAGATAGTCCTTACCGAATTTGAGACTGCCTAGCCCGAGCCTCAGGAACAGCCGCAACTGCCCCTTGGATCGTCAGGGCCGGTCCACCGATGTGGATTATTATGCCTGAACAATACGTTTCCCCGCCCTTTGGGGCGTAAACGAGCCAACGAATGACTCCATCGGACCCGGATCGTCCGATCAAACCGAGGCGCCTCGCAACAGTAACAACCACATAGGTGAAAAGTATATAAATGTCAGGGCTGGTAGGTCACTGACACCACCCTAGCTAGGAAGAAACGCATGTCCTCCCTGAGGTCCTTCCTCCCGTTTCTGGTTCATACCGGGGTGTGAGGCTCGCGAATTTACGTTATACACAAAGCTACGCCACATAGGCAGTGCTTTGATCATCACCACAAGATTTTGCTTTTCAATAGAAGCCCTGATCACTGCATCTTAGCATGCCACACAGGCAATTCACACCGTGCAACTGATGGCTATCAATCACACAGAACAAATTCCAATGTCGGACACACAGTCCATTTACAAGTCCGTTCTGGGTCTGAACGAAACCGGAGGCACTAAATACCTCGCAAACCCATCGATCACCACGTACGTCTGAACGATCACCACTCATTATCCATATTTCGGGATGCCTCCCAATCAGGACCTCGGTTACCATCCAAACGAGGTGAAGATCTCCGGTCTTCGACCACCGTCTTTATCTTCGACTTTCAATCGTCGGTCAATTATTTGAAATGAGAATTAACTCGGCCTTCTCAAATAATTCACGTCTATTTAGAATTTCAATTCAATTTATTTCAATGGTTAAATTATTCGACAACACCAATTTTATTCTTTAATGTAATTTTCACACCAAACACATTCAACCATCAAATATCACATAAATCAAGCAAATTCAGTTTATTTCCATTCCATAACGTTTCCAATATTTTATAACGATTTATCGCTATTTTTATTTATTTTAAAATAGCTGATTTATTCAAAACGACGCTTCGGGCCATAAAGCGGCCGTGGCGCTGTTTTTCTTCAGATTTGATTTACACATATCTGAAAATCTAACCGTTGGATCTTCGCAAAATTTACATCATTAGAAAGGTCTTTTCAAAATGAATCCAACGGTTCCAGTTTCGGGAAAATCCGACGGTCGGATCTCCTGGTACAATCGTTTGAAATTTCGATTTCAAAATACGAACTGCAGCGTCGTTATTCGATTAAATATATAATTATATATATATATATAAATATAATCACTTCTGGCGCTGTTTTTCTTCAGATTTGAATTAAACATTCCAGACAATCCAACCGTTGGATTTTTACAAGGTTGGTGCCGTTGGAAAGATTATTCCAAGGCGAACCCGACGGTTGAGGTTTCGGGAAAATCCAATGGTCGGATTTCCCGTACTAGTTGTTTGAAATCACGGTTTCAAAATACGAACTGCACGGCCACGTTTCGTTTTAATTTTATTTATATTTATATAATTATATAAATATAGTTCATTCAATGATTTCAATATCGTTTTCACTTCAAATATTTTACTAACGCCTTAAATTTTTGGAAAATTTCGCCATAACCTCCCCTGCACCGGGAGCATCGGGAAATCGCAAATAGCTTTCCCGGTCCTTCTAATCTCAAAAAGAAAAAGAAAAAGCCAAGCGGCTAGCCAACAGGCTCATAAAATCATCACCCAAACAAAGCAGTAAATGTGTACCTATTTGTCGGGCGCAAAATTTTATTCCTCTTCTCTAGCCCCTTTGCTATAACCTGTTCAATGAATATGCATGTATATATATATATACAGTTCTTATCATTTATCATTTTCTATTCAACTTCATATTTGATTTCTATTTGGTTTAAAAACACCATTCATTCTAATGTTACATAAATAGGTGCAAATCATTTCATTAGCTAATTAATGAATATTTCAACTCATATATGTTTATTTTGAACAAGTGGCTATTTTTAACACTTCACATTTCAACGATTTATGCATACAATAAAAATGTGATTTTTATTGTAAAACAATTCATTTCAAAACACTATTTTTCCATATAGTTCATATAAGTGACAAAAATAGGATTTTTATCATAAAACAATTTCTTTTAAAACGAGATTATTTTGCACAGTTCATATAGTCGATAAAAGGTGATTTTTATTATCAAACAATTTATTTCAAAATATGAATACCATTCAACACATGAATTTCTAATCAATGAATGAATATCAATTCAACACATGAATGTTTTCTATAGTTTCTATATATAGATAAAAATGTGATTTTTATTATCAAACAATTTATTTCAAAATATGAATACCATTCAACACATGAATTTCTAATCAACGAATGAATATCAATTCAACACATGAATGTTTTCTATAGTTTCTATATATAGATAAAAATGTGATTTTTATTATCAAACAATTTATTTCAAAATATGAATACCATTCAACACATGAATTTCTAATCAACGAATGAATATCAATTCAACACATGAATGTTTTCTATAGTTTCTATATACAGATAAAAATATGATTTTTATTATCAAACAATTTATTTCAAAATATGAATACCATTCAACACATGAATTTCTAATCAACGAATGAATATCAATTCAACACATGAATGTTTTCTATAGTTTCTATATATAGATAAAAATGTGATTTTTATTATCAAACAATTTATTTCAAAATATGAATACCATTCAACACATGAATTTCTAATCAACGAATGAATATCAATTCAACACATGAATGTTTTCTATAGTTTCTATATATAGATAAAAATGTGATTTTTATTATCAAACAATTTATTTCAAAATATGAATACCATTCAACACATGAATTTCTAATCAACGAATGAATATCAATTCAACACATGAAGGTTTTCTATTCAATGAGTAAATATAGTTTAAGCATATGAAAATAATTCAAACACACGAATATTATTCAAAATTTCGGCAGCATAACGGCAGGGTAGTTAAAACCGGGACCGTCCCTAGTACGGCTCCTCGCTCTACCTTAAAACCTCGCGGTTTTTGACAATGGGGATCATGCATCTAGTTCGCACGCAGACGCATGTATATTTTTATTTCCACAAACTAATCCTATGTGGTTTCAACCAAATATTTCTCAACCACAAATGGGTATTTTTCAACCACAATCAACCAATATCAATCACAAACAATCCCAAACAATCATTCGCTATCAATCAATTTTCACAACAATTTCAATCAATAAATATCGTCCATGGTTTGTGGACGAGGGGGCGTATATATATATATATATATATATATATATATATATATATAGCAATTCACTTTTATTTCAACACATATATATATATATATATATAGAAAAAGAAATTGAAGAGTGAGAAATTCTCACACATTTATAATTTTTAAATCAGAAATCTCACCAATAGCTATCCAATACTACGACTCTTCCTTTATAGAAATCTTCGCCAATCTCGCCTTTTGTCGCTTCGTTGCCCGTATTCTCTACATATGTAAAAATCGAATTTTTACTATGTTATTCAATATATAAAAATCGAATTTTGACTTCGCTATTCAATATATAAAGATCATATTTTAAAAATAAAGATTATATTTTCAATATTCCTATGATGTAAAAATTATATTTTTATTGCTTTAAAAATATAAGAATCATATCTTACTTCTTCTACTTAACAAAAATTCCGTCTTTTCTATTTTAAAAATATGATCTTTTCTATTCTAAAAAAAATCTGATCTTTTTCTTTTTAAATTTCAAATCTTTTCCTTTTTAAATTTCAAATCTTTTTCTTTTTAAATCTCAAATCCTTTCCTTTTTAAATTTCAAATCTTTTCCTTTTTAAATTTCAAATCCTTTCCTTTTTATAAAAAATCAGTTTTTAAATCATTTAAAAAAAATCAGTTTTTAAATCATTTAAAAAAAATCAGTTTTAAAATGCTTTAAAAAAAAACAGTTTTACATCCTTTTCAAAATTCAGTTTTAAACCCTTTTTAAAAATTCAGTTTTAAACTTTTTTTTTAAATAAAAATAAAAATAAAATAAAATACTCACTATATCTCGAAGAAGGGGGGGCGTCGTCTTCGTCGGAGCTGGCTTCTAGGGGGGCGGCGGCTTCAGCGTCTCGAACTGGGGGGGGCTCGCGAATCGAGCGCCGCGATGCTTCAGGGGGGGCGGATGCGTCACTGGCGGTTCGACGTACGAGGGGAGGGGGGTGCGGTGATGGGCGGCGGCGGCGTTCGCTTCAGGGGAGGGGACGACGATAGTTTAGGTTTTTTTTTTCTCTTTTTTTTTTCTTCTGCCAATTTAATTTTGAAGAGGGGGGGGGGGGCAGAATGAATAAGGAGAGGGAAACGATATTTTTATTTTTATATTATTTAATTTATTTTATATCAAAAAGTTGACTTTTACATACGACCTCTAAACGAGGCCCACCGCCTGTGGTCCATAGCGTTTTACCCCCATTCCGAACACAATGGGATATGTATCTTAAGCTGATTCGATAGTTACACTCAGTTTCCGTTGAAATTACATTTAAATCATTATATTGAATTTTAAACGTACATTTCAAATTACCGGGGCCACATACTAACTTGAAAAATTCCAGAAAAATATTTCCTAGCTTCGTATTGACGATACGGTCCTAACAAAACTAATTTCGTCAAATTCTGAGACCGTTTGAAAAATGGCCAATTTCCAGTCGATTAAAATCAACTAGAACTGGTCAAACGCGTTTTCCTTTGCCACGCTCACATATTGATTCGAAAAATTATGAAATTTCAAACCTAATAATAACTTGACACTGCGGATCCAACAAAAGTGGTTTCATCGAAATCCGAGGTCGTTTGCAAAATGTCCATTTTTAAGGGCCTGAATTCCATAGCGACTATTCAGAATTTTCAACTGGACATATCTTTTGATTCCCGCTATCAAATTTCGATTGGTCGGATTCGTTAGAAAGATATTACCAATTAGATCCTAATGTTTTTGGTTTCACTAAAATCCGGATTGTTTTTCACCTGGTACAGTCCGACAAAGTTTGAATTCAATTTTTGAAACTGCCACGCCATTTCAGGCCTTGTTTATAATTATAATTAATTATATTCGTTTTCAATTGTCGATTCAAACTTAGTTTTCATCGCCATTATTTAAAATATTTATTTTAAATATTTAAAATCCATTATTTTAGCCAATTTAAAAATTTTAAATTGGTTCAGATTTTCTGGGTCGTTACAATCTCCCCCACTTAAAACTTTTCGTCCCCGAAAAGGAACAAAGTCGAAAGTGGTTTGATAAATCTACAATCACACAACACAACAACCAATCCAATTGTTTTTAACCTTCAAAAATATACTAATCTATTTTTATACTCCTTTTCAAAATCATTCAGCCTATAGAATTTAAAAGTGCACATCCATGAAAAGAAAATTACAACAGATTAGAGAATTAAATGGTAATGCAAAGTATGGTAAATGTACCTTGCACCGGAGTCAATCAGAGATATCTACTCGGCACCTAGGATAAGCTTTCTGAATGCTCTCCACAGTTTCCCAAGTACAATCTTGCGGATCTCCACTCCATTGCACTTTGACTAAGTGAACCTTCTTGTTTCTCAGCTCTTTGGTTTCTTTGCCGATGATCTTTAGCGGCTCTCGCCTTACAGCTAATTCTGGAGTAATTTCAATATCCTGCTGAGCTGCTTCTTCCACGATCAAGTCTGGATCATGAACGTGCTTTCGAAGTTGAGATATATGAAATACATCATGCACTCCAAGCAACCAGTCTGGCAATTTAACTTTATATGCGAGAGTCCCAATCCGTTCCAGAATAGGAAACGGACCAATAAATTTGGGCGCTAACTTTCCTGTTTTACCGAACCGGATAACTCCTCTCATCGGCGATACTTTCAAATATACATAGTCGCCAACTTCAAAGGATATATCTCTTCTTCTTCTATCGGCATAGCTCTTTTGTCGGCTTTGAGCGGCGAGTAATCGCTTCTTAATAAAATCGACTTTGTCGGCAGCTTCTCAGATCATATCGGGACCCAACACAAGTCTATTTCCAGGCTCGACCCAACAAGCAGGAGATCGGCACGGTCTACCATACAATGCTTCGAATGGCGACATTGTCAGGCTTGCTTGATAGCTGTTGTTATAAGAGAATTCAGCCAAATGCAGATGGTCTTCCCATGATCCACCGAAATCTATAACACAAGCCCGCAATAGATCTTCTAAAATGCGATTCACCCTCTCAGTCTGACCGTCTGTCTGAGGATGATATGCGGTGCTCAAGTTTAACTTCGTTCCCAGCTCGACTTGAAATGCCTCCCAGAATTTACTAGTAAATATTGTATCTCTATCACTAACAATACTGAGCGGCACTCCATGTAGTCTAACTATTTCTCTGAAGTATATCTGCGCCAGACTCTGAGCGGTTCTATTTGATCTGACAGGTATGAAATGGGCGGTCTTCGTGAAACGATCTACGATCACCCAAATACTGTCATTTCCCTTTCTGGTTCTGGGCAAACCATCGATGAAATCCATAGAAATATGTTCCCACTTCCAACCAGGAACTTCTAGCGGTTGTAATAATCCTGCCAATTTCTGTTGGTCGCTCTTGACTAGCTGGCAAGTAGGGCATCGGCTGACATATAAAGAAATGTCCCTTTTCATCGACTTCCACCAGAAAGTGCGTTTGATGTCATTATACATTTTGCTTACTCCCGGATTGATACTGAGTTTTGACATGTGGCATTCATCCAGTACTTCCTTTCGAAGTTCAGGAACGTTAGGGACACAGATTCGACCTTTGAGCCTTAAAATCCCATCGTTGTCTACTTGAAAACTCGAGGGTTCGCCTTGTTGAATTATCCCTCTGATCTTCTGAATGAAGTGATCATTTTCCTGAAGAGCAGATATTTTATCTAGCAATGAAGTCGTGATAATAAAACTGGCGATCATTTCATTCTTTCGGCTTAATGCATCGGCCACGACATTGGCTTTTCCTGGAGTATATATAATTTCAAAGTCATAGGCTGCAAGAAACTCCAGCCAACGTTGCGGCCTCAGATTCAAGTCCTTCTGAGTGAACAGATACTTTAACGACTGGTGATCTGTAAACAGTTCAAATCTCTCACCCAGAAGATAGTGCCTCCAGATTTTCAAAGCGAATACTATAGCCAATAACTCAAGATCATGAGTTACGTAGTTCTTCTCGTGTGGCTTCAGTTGACGGCTAGCATAAGCAATCACTTGACCCCTTTGCATTAACACTGCGCCAAGGCCTTCTCTAGAAGCATCAGTCCATACTTTTAAATCCTGGTTTCCATCTATGATGGTTAACACTGGAGATGTTGTCAACCTTAACTTTAGCTCCTCAAAAGCCTCCTCACTTTCTGGAGTCCACTTGAATTTAGAATGCTTCTTTGTAAGCTTCGTTAAGTGACCAGATATCTTCGAAAAGTTTTTAACGAACTTCCTGTAATAGCTAGCCAATCCGAGAAAACTGCGGACTTCAGTGGGGGTACTGGGCTGTTTCCAGTTCTAAATAGCTGTGATTTTACTTGGATCCACAGCGATTCCTTCTTTCGATACTACATGGCCCAGAAATTTCACTTCATCTTGCCAGAAGATACATTTGGAAAATTTGGCTTTTAATACATTCCTTCTGAGGATTTCTAGAACCTGTTCCAGATGCTTTTCATGTTCGGCCTTTGATTTAGAGAAGATTAGAATATCGTCAATGAAAACCAGAACAAATTTATTCAAAACCCCTCTGAACACTCTATTCATTAGATCGACGAAGTAAGCTGGAGCGTTACATAAGCCGAACGACATTACTAACCACTCGTAGAATAAGTCGGGGCCTCTGAACGCTGTCATTGGAACACACTCTTCGGCAATTCGAAGTTGATGGAAACCTGTAGCTAGGTCCATTCGTGAGAATACTTGTGCTCCATTTAATCGATCCAACAAATCATATATTCGCGGCAATGGATATTTGTTCTTTATTGTCTGTTTGTTCAGATCACGATAATCCACACATAGACGTAGAGTACCGTCAGATTTTGGGACAAATACCACTGCTGCACCCCAATCAGAGAAACTGGGCCTGATCAGACCCTTCCATACTAGCTGTCTTGTTTGATTGTCTAATTCCTCCTTCTCTTTCAAGGACATTCTTCGAATAGCGTGAACTACCGGCCTTGCATTCGGAATTAAAGCAATTTTGAAATCTATTTCTCTCTGCGGAGGTAAGCGAACAACTTCTTCAAACACATCTGCATAGTTTTTGACGACAGGAATATCTTTGATGAGGTCAGGAATATTTTCTGCGACTTCAGGGATATTTTCTATTTGGGCTGGAGAAACATTCAAAGCTGCCCAGAAGTCTTTTCTATTAGCATTCTGACCTTCACAGGGAATGGTTATATAATCACCTGATTTAATCTTTGCCTTTACGACTCTGTCGGCGCACTTAACTTCAGCTTCATATTTGGTCAACTAGTCTAACCCCAAGATAAGATCAAACTCTTTAAAATTCATGACGACTGCGATGGTAGGAAACCGATAACGAGAGAAGGAAACCGGCACTCCACAAATCCAACTGAGATCTATGGAACCCCCAACCGGATTCTGGACAGTCATGGGTTCCTTGAGCCTTTTCAAATTCAAATCCAGTTTCTTAGCTGCATCCTTTGCAATGAAGCTTCGTGACGCGCCTGTGTCAAACAATACTTTAACTGGGATGTCTTTGACAGTTAGCGTGCCTTCTAAAACATCTGGCCTTTCCTGAATAGCTGAGGGCTCAGAAGTTTCTGCCACTTCATTCACTTGAACTATTTCAGTCTTTTTCAACTACCAGCAATCTTGCTTTACGTGACCAGCCTGACGGCAGAGATTGCATTTACTATTTCCTTTAACCTTGCTCTTTGATTTAGATCCTTCCTTCTTTTGCAATTTCAAGGACTTACATTTTCGGGACAAATGACCTTTTTGATTGCAGTTTAAGCACATAGCAGTCATTGCTGATTCTTTCTCAGGTCTGGCCCTTTTCCAACTTACTTTGGGCTTCTTACTGACCTTCGACATTGTGCTTGCCTCAGGATAATCAGTTTCAGGCTCAATTTTATTACTAGAGCTGACTTCCTCTTCGTACTGTAGCATACCTTTCTTATCTAGATCTTCATATTGATAAGCCATATAAATCATTTCTGAAAAAGGAAGCTTCACATGCCCCAATACTTTATTCTGGTATTTCCTTTGAAGCCCATTGATAAATCTCATATTTTTCCTCTTCGGATTTTGAATTAAATGAGGAGCAAAGTGAGCAAGTTCATTGAATTTCTTATGATATTCGGGAATGGTCATATCTCCTTGTATCAGATAAGAAAATTCATCACATAGTCGTTCGGTCGCTTCGGGAGGAGTAAATCTTTCCAGGAAAATCACTTTGAATCTATCCCAGGTGATATCACCTTCTGGGTTATTCTCTATAACCGAATCCCACCAGAACAAAGCTTCATCTTTAAATGCCCAGGAGGCCAGTAATCTTTTCTGGTCATCCCTCAGCTTTAATGCTTCGAAGATTTTCTCAGCCGAACGAATCCAAGCTTGTGTCTTCATAATAGATTCTTCACCAGAGAACGGTATTCCACCCATATTTCGATATTTGATTAATAGGGCCTCAATATTCGGTTCTGCATTCCTTCTGTTTCTGACACTCATTTTCTAGTACTTCTGCAAATGGCAGATCAAGTGTCAGGTCATAGAAAAGGTATTTTAAAATATAGAAACACACACTTCAAATGTAAATGTGTCTATCAAGGTGTAATTTCATTCTGCTTTACTCATACTAGGATATTACTGATCCTATCTGTATAGAGTTACCCATCCTAGAACACTACTGGTTCTATTCCTGACGAGTTCGTTCAAATGTTATATTCCAGAACTAAGCTTAACCAAAGCTCTGATACCACGTTGAGACGACCCGAAATCCCGTTCAGACGGAAACAGGGTTATCTTTGGAATATAACACAGAAACAGATAATAGCAGAACAAAATTAAATAAATACACCAGATATGAACCATAGAATATACTGGATAAAAGTAATCATCAGAGTTACACAGTATACAGGGTCTTACTTAGTACAAATACAGTTCAGCTATACATAAATGTCTACAGCGGAAAATAAACAAAATATGTACAATAGGAGCTGAACAGCTTAAAAAGAAATAAATGATAGAATCCATCTTCAGCTCCAGCTATCCAGAAAGAACCAGCTAAACCTGAATACAAGGCTGCCCGTGTAGAAAAAGGGGCACCCGAGTTTGAAAGTGAAACAAACTACGAGTCAGTCATGGGACTGGTATGAGAAATCTACTCAACACATATATTGTTTAGCTAATCTCAGGACCACGCCACTTTCGTGGAACGGGTTTACTCCATTGGATTGCCAGTGCTTTTAAAACAAATCTTTCTTTTAAACTTCGCTATGCTTTTTATAAAAATGAAGCCATTATAAGACTCAGTTCCCATCACACAATGCAACGCAAACCAGAGGATAGAGTTTTACCTTATAATGGCCAAAATGTAAGGACCCGTAACTTCCCCGTGAAGGAAAGAGCGGATACTTTTGAGAACAACACACAAAAGGACGCAGACGGAAGAACATTTCATTGTTATTACAACAATTCCATCAGATACAAGAATATACAGAGTATAAATGAATAAATTACATTCGATAAATATCAGAGATTACAATAAATTACATAGCAGCGGAAAAATATACAAAACACAACTAGAAGTGATACACGGATACAGAGCTTTTCGAGCATCGTTCCAGCTGTAAATCAGGACCCTGTGAATATAAATCTGCAAAACCAAAACTACTAGCTGCCCGTGCGGAAAATAGGGGCACCCAGAGTTTAGGTTAAAACAATAAACTCCAGGTCAGTCATGTGACTGGTGTGAGAACTAAAACAGTTATTAATCTTTATTTTTAAAGTTAGGTAAATCAAGGGACCACGCCGTATAACACGGAACGGGTTTCCTCCCAAGAATACCAGTGCATAAAACAACAGCGCAATGCTAAATAAAGAAAAATGAAGCTGTTATAAGACCCAGGTTCCATCACACAATGCAACGCAAGCCGGAGGATAGGGTTTTTACCTTATAACAGCCAAAGCATGCTTGATATGTTTAAAACACATTATTTGATACTATAATAAGTGTATAGTGCCAAAACAATTTCAATCATAAGTATCAATCATAGGCGGCATGGGTACCATCTATCATGTCGCCATACTAGTTCTACAATTAAAACCGCAATACACGTATTGGAAATTGGATTCCATCATGAGTCGAGGCAAGGGGCAAGCTCCTCTCCGCGTTCGAGACACTCTAGCAAATGCCTCGGGACCGCACACAGCAATCCCATGGATCCTCCAAGGCCGGTCCTCTCTTACTTTTGAGGATTGGCAATTCCTGAACACACGTTTCCCGGTCCTTACAGACCTATATCCGAGGCGCCTCATATCCAACAACCACACAGGTGAAAAGTATATAAATGTCAGGGCTGGTAGGTCACTGACACCACCCTAGCTAGAAAGAAACGTCATGCACTCCTTGGGTCCGTCTCCCGTTTTTGACTCATACCGAGGTGTGAGGCTCGCGAATTCACGTTATACACAAAGCTACACCACACAGGCCGTGCTTTGATCATCAACCACAAGACTTTGCTTTTCAACAAAAGCCCTGATCAATTGCCACTTACACATGCCACATTGGCAATTCACTCCATGCGACTGATGTCCATCGATATACAACCTCTGAGCTCGTACGTCTCAGAGAAGGGCGTTAAGCAAGAGAATAAATTCTCCGCCGCCAAACAGATGTATATTTAATAGAAATCAATCAACACAGAATAAAATCCAATGTCAGACACACAATCCATTTACAAGTTCGTTCTGGGTCTGAACGAAACCGGAGGCACTTTCCTCGCATATCCATCCATCTCCAAGTACGTCTGGAAGATCACCAACTGATTCCCTCATCCTGGGTGTACAGCCCAATCAAGATCATCAGTAATCACCCAAACGATGTGAAGACTTCCGGTCTTCAACCACCGTCTTCATCTTCGACATCTCGTCGAATCAATTATTCAGAATGGGTATAAACCCGGCCTTTCTGAATAACCCACGTATATAATAAACGAATGTTACACAAACACAACAAACGCCTCATTCCAATTCAGAATATTCTTTTATTCACAAAATCACATTCTTAGGGAAATGTTCCCATTAATTTTATCAAAGATAAATTCTTCTAAATTTATCCTATAATCTTCCTTTGGATATCATTTCAAACTAGTCTGGATTAGCGAACCACACCGAAGTAATTATTTGTTTTATTTCCCAATCCCAACCTATATATCCCATGGAGCAAAACTGGTGATACTCCATATCTAACACCACGGTGTTATCGGTAAAATTAATTACCATTTCACGTTCAAATCTAATTAAAGATTTAACTATCGCTTTGGAGCAAAACTGGTGATACTCCACTTTCGATCACTTTTCAGATTTGATAATTTAAATTATCAATTCACTTTTTAATCTAATTAAAGATTCATTAAAACTCCACTTAGTTTTAATCTTCTCAAAAATCAATATTATGTCTTTAACTGGGTTAAAGAACCAATGTCTTCTAAAACACGATTCACGATAAACCCAAATCACATTTGATATTAAATACAAGGCTCTGAATAGAAAATATATCGGCTTATATTCAATATCAAATTCTGAAACCAACATATATCGTATTGGCAATATCGATATAAAATATATCTTTCAAATTCCCATAACAATATCTGTATAGTCACGAAATCCAACATCGAAATATCCCGAAGATAATTTCGATTCAACTCCAGTCCAATTCACGTATTGGAAATATCGATTATTTTCAAAATCACTTTCAAATTCAATTTATTTATTTCAAAAATAAATTGAATTTAATTCCTGTTCAAAACTAGTTCATTTCGATAAAAATCTATTTTTATCTTTTCAAATGTGGAATTTTCCAGCCCAATTCTTTCCAATTCACATATTATAATTTTACACAAATTATCGATATTTTTAATAATTTTATCAAGGCCCGTACAGTCGATTTCCAACAACGGCCATCGAACTGCACTTACAACGACCTTTTTCGAATTTGATTTGGACATAATTCCAAATCCAACCGTTAGATTTCAAATTTCTAATATTCATTGGAAAGCTCTTTTCGATACGAACCCAACGGTTCCGGTTTTAGGAGAATCCAACGGTCGGATCTCCCGCAATGTTCGTTTGAAATAAATGGTCGAAATTCACGAACTGCCGCGGCGCGGCGCGTTCTATTCAGGCCATTATATTATATATATAATATATATAATATATATTTCGTCGATTTCTATTTAAAACGAATTTTATAAATCGTTTTAAAATCGTTTCTGAAACAATTCAACTTCTATATTCAATTCAAATCAAAATTGAATTCTTCTTTATAAATCCGTTTTAAAATTCATTTCTATTCAATTCAAATTTTAATTCAATTTGAATTCATTTCAATTCACTTTCAATTCATTTCGAATTCGTTTTCAATCCAATTCATTTCGAAATCGTTTTCAATTCAATTCATTTCGAAATCGTTTTCAATTCAATTCATTTCGAAATCGTTTTCAATTCAATCCATTTCGAAATCGTTTTCAATTCAATTCATTTCGATTTCGTTTTCAATTCAATTCATTTCGAAATCGTTTTCAATTCAATTCATTTCGATTTTATTCGAATTCAAATTCACTTTCTATTCAATTCGAATCGAATTCGTTTTCTATTCGATTCGAATTGATTTCAAATTGATTCAATAAAATTTCCATTTGAATTTTTAATCTAATTCAATTTGAATTTCCTTTCAAAATATTAAATTTTGAAATCACTTTTCAATATTCATTATAAAACGAATAAAATCGATATAAACATCGTTCGCATCAAAATAACGCATCTCTAATCCACACGGCTTTATATTTCAATAATTCGTTATTCTATTCAACAAATGAATATTTGTTCTATTCAACACATGAATTTTCTTTCAACACACGACTAATCTCAACACATGAGTATTGTCGACACATCACTATTTTTGTTATGTAAAATATTTTATAAAACTATGGTATCTATCGTTTGATTTTTAATTAGACTTCTACTGAGAAGTAGTTCTAATTTTAAATATGATAAAGATGTAAATTTTATTATATAAAATATTTCACTCAACACCTGAACATCGTCAACACATGACTATTTTTATATTCAACACATGAATTTTCTTTTCTAATATTCATTATTTTCCCGATTGGAATGAGGCCCAATCAATCACCATATAACGTTAATTATATGGATTCCATACAACACATGTATATAATAGCATTGAAAAATAATCAATCATCAACCAAAGTGCACTACACTGTATAAGCATCAAATATAGATATCTGACGCTTATAACAGTCTGTCAATCGACCGATCGACATATTTAATCAATCAGGATGAGTGCACATCAAATTTCATCCCAACACCCGTGTGGGGTTTCAAACAATCAAACACAGATTTTATTTGTGCAGTTGGGCAATGTGTAAAATTTATCGACCCAATCAATATCAGTCAAATCAGTGTATATAAACAAATCGGCCGATTTGTTTATAAATATTTTAGTTATTCACTTTCACGTTAAAAACTATATTTTTAACGATAAAATATTTTATTTCAACACATGAATTTCTATTCAGTTCATTTATTCAATAAATGATTATTTTTATTTTTCTAACATATTTTAGAAAATTTCGGCGGCATAACAGCACGATACTAGAAACGGGACGAGGCCTAGCCTTATCCCCGGTCTAGTGAAGGCCCACGCCATTCACACATCAATCGAATCACTTTCGTTATGCAAACCACAAAATTTGGAGTAAGAGTCTAACCTAGCCTTACTCCTTCGCCTTATAACGGCGCACGTCTAATCCTAACCAATTTATCGATTCGATTTTTCACACCACAAACCACATTCAAACCAATATCTCAATCAATCACCAAACAGCCAAACAAACAAGTCCATGGTCTGTGGACGATTGTGTCGGGTGCTACTAAACACCGTCTGCATCCTAGTATATATATGTATAACTAGAAAATAAATTGAAGAGTGAGAAATTCTCACCGATAGCTATCCAGCTCCACGACACTTCATTGATAGAAATCTTCGTCGTTATCCTATCTTCGTCATCTTCGTGGCCCGTTGTCACTATATATATAAAAATCACACATTTTTATATTTCGATGTCTTTAAAATAAAAATCACATTTTTATTTATTCACTTTCAATTTAAAAGTCATATTTCTATAATCACTTCATATATTTAAAAATCGAATTTTTACTTTGCTATTCAATATATAAAAATCACATTTTTATACCGCTACTGTATAGATAAAAATATAATTTCACATCGATGTTCATATAGTAAAGATTATATTTTTATCACGCTATTCTTCATATAAAGATTCCGCCTTTTCAAAAATAAAGTTTTCGCCTTTATATAAAAATAAAGTTTATATTTTCATTTCATCACTATAAAAATTACCTCTTTATTTCAGCATATATAAAATAAAAATCAGATTTTTATTTCGCTACATATACAAAGATGATATTTTTACATTCTCTATCCTATAAAGATTATATTTTTAATACTTTAAAAATATAAAAATCATATTTTTAATATTGCTATATAGTAAAGATCATATTTTTATTATTTTAAAAATATAAAAATCATACCTTTATCTTTCTACAATGTAAAAGATTATATTTTTATCACTTTAAAAATATATAAAGCATATTTTTACTTCCACAATATAAAAGATTACATTTTTATCACTTTACAACCTAAATAAAAAAAACAGTTTTTAAGGTAAATAAAAATCAGTTTTTTTAAAATAAAGAAAATTCAGTTTTCAAGTAAATAAAATAAAAAAAAACAGTTAAAGTAAATAAATAAAACAAACGTTTAAAGTAAATAAAATAAAAAAGAACATCAGGGAACTTACAGGGGTTTGGGGTCTGAAATCGAGGAGGGAGGAGCCTAAGGGGGGCGGTGGGGGTTCGCTGTGGGGCGTGAGATGCTGGTGGCGGCCTCGAGATGGAGGGAGGTGGCGCAGCGTTCGATTGGGGAAGCTCGAGGTCGTGGGGTGGCTCGGGTGGGCGGAGATTGGCTGCGCGATGGGTTTCAGGGTTCGGGGCGATGGGGTCTTCATCGCGTCAGAGGGGTGGTGGGCGGCTCCGTTCGTGGGCGAGGAGGGAGAAGAAGGGGAGGGCGGCGACTGGCCCCCGGTGGCGGTGGCGGCGTTAATCGCCTGAGCGATTTGGTTTTTTTTCTTTTTTCTGAATTAGTTTAGAACGGGGGGGGGGGG
The DNA here is from genome assembly GCA_030737875.1 of Allium sativum. NCBI lineage: Eukaryota > Viridiplantae > Streptophyta > Magnoliopsida > Asparagales > Amaryllidaceae > Allium > Allium sativum. Next base: position 612,123,073 of record CM060922.1, read on the forward strand.
CAAAGGGGATATAGGAAGAGAGATTTTTATTTTATTTTATTAATTAATTAATTAATTTTATCCTAAAGAGTTGACTTTTACATACGACCTCGAAACGAGGCCCACCGCCTGTCGTCCATAGCGTTTTACCCCCACTCCGAACACAATGGGATATGTACCGCAAGCTGATTCGACTGTTTGAATCAGTTTCCGTTTAATTTGCATTTAAATCACTATATTGAATTTTAAACGTACATTTCAAATTGCCGGGGTCACATACTAGCTCGATAAATTGCAGAAAAATATTTTCTAGCTTCGTATTGACGATACAGTCCTAACAAAACTAGTTTCGTCGAATTCTGAGACCATTAGAAAAATGGACAATTTCCAGTTGATTAAAATCAACTGAAATTGGTCAAACGCGTTTTCCTTCGCCACGCTCACATATTGATTCGAAAAATTATGAAATTTGAAACCTAGCAATAATTCGACATCACGGACCCAACAAAAGTGGTTTCGTCGAAATCCGAGGTCATTTGCAAAATGTCCATTTTTAAGGGCCTGAATTCCATAGCGACTATTCAGAATTTTCAACTGGACATATCTTTTGATTCTCGCTACGAAATTTTGATTTGTCGGATTCGTTGGAAAGATATTACCAATTAGATCCTAATGTTTTTGGTTTCACTAAAATCCGGATTGTTTTGCACCTGGTACATTCAATTGAAGTTTGAAATCGAATTATCGAACTACCGCGCCATTTTCAATTCTATTTATAATTATATATAATTATTTATATTCTAACGACGACGCGTATAAATATATACGTCGAATTCTATTCAAAATAAATTTTCTCGTCGATATTATTTAAAATAATCTATTTTAAATATTCAAATTCAGCTAAAATTGCCAAAATAAAAATTTCAAACTGGCTCGCATTTTGCGGGTTATTACACAAAATATGATTGATACGAATAAAACAAAAGCATTTGGTATTATGACTAGTGTTTATATGTTTCAAAAACAATTTCAATCATAACTATCAATCATAGACGGCATGGGTACCAGATATCATGTCGCCATATATATATACAATCAAAACCGCACGATGTCGTATTTGGAAATTGGATTTCCGTCATGAACCAAGGAAAAATATAGTCCTTACCTAATTTGAGACTGCCTAGCCCGAGCCTCAGGAACAGCCGCAACTGCCCCTTGGATCGTCAGGGCCGGTCCACCGATGTGGATTATTATGCCTGAACAATACGTTTCCCCGCCCTTTGGGGCGTAAACGAGCCAACGAATGACTCCATCGGACCCGGATCGTCCGATCAAACCGAGGCGCCTCGCAACAGCAACAACCACATAGGTGAAAAGTATATAAATGTCAGGGCTGGTAGGTCACTGACACCACCCTAGCTAGGAAGAAACGCATGTCCTCCCTGAGGTCCTTCCTCCCGTTTCTGGTTCATACCGGGGTGTGAGGCTCGCGAATTTACGTTATACACAAAGCTACGCCACACAGGCGGTGCTTTGATCATCACCACAAGACTTTGCTTTTCAATAGAAGCCCTGATCACTGCATCTTAGCATGCCACACAGGCAATTCACACCGTGCAACTGATGGCTATCAATCACACAGAACAAATTCCAATGTCGGACACACAGTCCATTTACAAGTCCGTTCTGGGTATGAACGAAACCGGAGGCACTAAATACCTCGCAAACCCATCGATCACCACGTACGTCTGAACGATCACCACTCATTATCCATATTTCGAGATGCCTCCCAATCAGGACCTCGGTTACCATCCAAACGAGGTGAAGATCTCCGGTCTTCGACCACCGTCTTTATCTTCAACTTTCAATCGTCGGTCAATTATTTGAAATGAGAATTAACTCGGCCTTCTCAAATAATTCACGTCTATTTATAATTTCAATTCAATTTATTTCAATGGTTAAATTATTCGACAACACCAATTTTGTTCTTTAATGTAATTTTCACACCAAACACATTCAACCATCAAATATCACATAAATCAAGCAAATTCAGTTTATTTCCATTCCATAACGTTTCCAATATTTTATAACAATTTATCGCTATTTTTATTTATTTTAAAATAGCTGATTTATTCAAAACGACGCTTCGGGCCATAAAGCGGCCGTGGCGCTGTTTTTCTTCAGATTTGATTTACACATATCTGAAAATCTAACCGTTGGATCTTCGCAAAATTTACATCATTAGAAAGGTCTTTTCAAAACGAATCCAACGGTTCCAGTTTCGGGAAAATCCGACGGTCGGATCTCCCGGTACAATCGTTTGAAATTTCGATTTCAAAATACGAACTGCAGCGTCGTTATTCGATTAAATATATAATTATATATATATAAATATAATCGCTTCTGGCGCTGTTTTTCTTCAGATTTGAATTAAACATTCCAGACAATCCAACCGTTGGATTTTTACAAGGTTGGTGCCGTTGGAAAGATTATTCCAAGGCGAACCCGACGGTTGAGGTTTCGGGAAAATCCAATGGTCGGATTTCCCGTACTAGTTGTTTGAAATCACGGTTTCAAAATACGAACTGCACGGCCACGTTTCGTTTTAATTTTATTTATATTTATATAATTATATAAATATAGTTCATTCAATGATTTCAATATCGTTTTCACTTCAAATATTTTACTAACGCCTTAAATTTTTGGAAAATTTCACCATAACCTCCCCTGCACCGGGAGCATCGGGAAATCGCAAATAGCTTTCCCAGTCCTTCTAATCTCAAAAAGAAAAAGAAAAAGCCAACAGGCTCATAAAATCATCACCCAAACAAAGCAGTAAATGTGTACCTATTTGTCGGGCACAAAATTTTATTCCTCTTCTCTAGCCCCTTTGCTATAACCTGTTCAATGAATATGCATGTACATATATATACAGTTCTTATCATTTATCATTTTCTATTCAACTTCATATTTGATTTCTATTTGGTTTAAAAATACCATTCATTCTAATGTTACATAAATAGGTGCAAATCATTTCATTAGCTAATTAATGAATATTTCAACTCATATATGTTTATTATGAACAAGTGGCTATTTTTAACACTTCACATTTCAACGATTTATGCATACAATAAAAATGTGATTTTTATTGTAAAACAATTCATTTCAAAACACTATTTTTCCATATAGTTCATATAAGTGACAAAAATAGGATTTTTATCATAAAACAATTTCTTTTAAAACGAGATTATTTTGCACAGTTCATATAGTCGATAAAAGGTGATTTTTATTATCAAACAATTTATTTCAAAATATGAATACCATTCAACACATGAATTTCTAATCAACGAATGAATATCAATTCAACACATGAATGTTTTCTATAGTTTCTATATATATATAAAAATGTGATTTTTATTATCAAACAATTTATTTCAAAATATGAATACCATTCAACACATGAATTTCTAATCAACGAATGAATATCAATTCAACACATGAATGTTTTCTATAGTTTCTATATATAGATAAAAATGTGATTTTTATTATCAAACAATTTATTTCAAAATATGAATACCATTCAACACATGAATTTCTAATCAACGAATGAATATCAATCCAACACATGAATGTTTTCTATAGTTTCTATATATAGATAAAAATGTGATTTTTATTATCAAACAATTTATTTCAAAATATGAATACCATTCAACACATGAATTTCTAATCAACGAATGAATATCAATTCAACACATGAATGTTTTTTATAGTTTCTATATATAGATAAAAATGTGATTTTTATTATCAAACAATTTATTTCAAAATATGAATACCATTCAACACATGAATTTCTAATCAACGAATGAATATCAATTCAACACATGAATGTTTTCTATAGTTTCTATATATAGATAAAAATGTGATTTTTATTATCAAACAATTTATTTCAAAATATGAATACCATTCAACACATGAATTTCTAATCAACGAATGAATATCAATTCAACACATGAAGGTTTTCTATTCAATGAATAAATATAGTTTAAGCATATGAAAATAATTCAAACACACGAATATTATTCAAAATTTTGGCAGCATAACGGCAGGGTAGTTAAAACCGGGACCGTCCCTAGTACGGCTCCTCGCTCTACCTTAAAACCTCGCGGTTTTTGACAATGGGGATCATGCATCTAGTTCGCACGCAGGCGGCATGTATATATTTATTTCATTTCCACAAACTAATCCTATGTGGTTTCAACCAAATATTTCTCAACCACAAATGGGTATTTTTCAACCACAATCCATCAATATCAACCACAAACAATCCCAAACAATCATTCGCTATCAATCAATTTTCACAACAATTTCAATCAATAAATATCGTCCATGGTTTGTGGACGAGGGGGCGTATATATATATATATATATATATATATATATATATTATATATATTATATATAGCAATTCACTTTTATTTCAACACACATATATATATATAGAAAAAGAAATTGAAGAGTGAGAAATTCTCACACATTTATAATTTTTAAATCAGAAATCTCACCAATAGCTATCCAATACTACGACTCTTCCTTTATAGAAATCTTCGCCAATCTCGCCTTTTGTCGCTTCGTTGCCCGTAATTCTCTACATATGTAAAAATCGAATTTTTACTATGTTATTCAATATATAAAAATCGAATTTTGACTTCGCTATTCAATATATAAAGATCATATTTTAAAAATAAAGATTATATTTTCAATATTCCTATGATGTAAAAATTATATTTTTATTGCTTTAAAAATATAAGAATCATATCTTACTTCTTCTACTTAATAAAAATTCCGCCTTTTCTATTTTAAAAATATGATCTTTTCTATTCTAAAAAAAAATCTGATCTTTTTCTTTTTAAATTTCAAATCTTTTCCTTTTTAAATTTCAAATCTTTTTCTTTTTAAATCTCAAATCCTTTCCTTTTTAAATTTCAAATCTTTTCCTTTTTAAATTTCAAATCCTTTCCTTTTTATAAAAAATCAGTTTTTAAATCATTTAAAAAAAATCAGTTTTTAAATCATTTAAAAAAAATCAGTTTTAAAATGCTTTTAAAAAAAACAGTTTTACATCCTTTTCAAAATTCAGTTTTAAACCCTTTTTAAAAATTCAGTTTTAACCTTTTTTTTTAAATAAAAATAAAATAAAATACTCACTGTATCTCGAAGAAGGGGGGGCGTCGTCTTCGTCGGAGCTGGCTTCTAGGGGGGGCGGCGGCTTCAGCGTATCGAACTGGGGGGGCTCGCGAATCGAGCGCCGCGATGCTTCAGGGGGGGCGGATGCGTCACTGGCGGTTCGACGTACGAGGGGAGGGGGTGCGGTGATGGGCGGCGGTGGCGTTCGCTTCAGGGGAGGGGACGGCGATAGTTTAGGGTTTTTTTTTTCTTCTGCCGATTTAATTTTGAAGAGGGGGGGGGGGGCAGAATGAATAAGGAGAGGGAAGGGATATTTTTATTTTTATATTATTTAATTTATTTTATATCAAAAAGTTGACTTTTACATACGAACTCTAAACAAGGCCCACCGCCTGTGGTCCATAGCGTTTTACCCCCATTCCGAACACAATGGGATATGTATCTTAAGCTGATTCGATAGTTACACTCAGTTTCCGTTGAATTTACATTTAAATCATTATATTGAATTTTAAACGTACATTTCAAATTACCGAGGCCACATACTAACTTGAAAAATTCCAGAAAAATATTTCCTAGCTTCGTATTGACGATACGGTCCTAACAAAATTAATTTCGTCAAATTCTAAGACCGTTTGAAAAATGGCCAATTTCCAGTCGATTAAAATCAACTAGAACTGGTCAAACGCGTTTTCCTTTGCCACGCTCACATATTGATTCGAAAAATTATGAAATTTGAAACCTAACAATAACTTGACACTGCGGATCCAACAAAAGTGGTTTCGTCGAAATCCGAGGTCGTTTGCAAAATGTCCATTTTTAAGGGCCTGAATTCCATAGCGACTATTCAGAATTTTCAACTGGACATATCTTTTGATTCCCGCTATCAAATTTCGATTGGTCGGATTCGTTAGAAAGATATTACCAATTAGATCCTAATGTTTTTGGTTTCACTAAAATCCGGATTGTTTTTCACCCGGTACAGTCCGACAAAGTTTGAATTCAATTTTTGAAACTGCCATGCCATTTCAGGCCTTGTTTATAATTATAATTAATTATATTCGTTTTCAATTGTCGATTCAAACTTAGTTTTCATCGCCATTATTTAAAATATTTATTTTAAATATTTAAAATCCATTATTTTAGCCAATTTAAAAATTTTAAATTGGTTCAGATTTTCTGGGTCGTTACAAAATCTAACCCAACGACTAACATTCCTAGTCAAATACCCCCATTCCGGACACAATGGGATATGTTTCGTAAGCCAGATCGACTGTTTCTATTAGTTTTTTTTAAAAATTAAAATACAAATCAATATATATATATATATATTGAATTTAAACATACATTTAATTTACCGCGGCCACATACTGACTCCAAAAATTCCCAAAAAATAAATCTAGCTATGTTTTGACAATACAGTCCTAACAAAACTAATTTTGTTGAATTTGGAGACCGTTTGAAAAATGGCCATTTTCTGGTCGATTCAATTCAAACTAAAAGTACCAAACACAATTAAATTCACCACGCTCACATATTAATTCCAAAAATTGTGAAAATTGGAATCTAGCAATAATTTAACATTCCGGATCCAGCCAAAGTGGTTTCATCGAAAATAGAGTTCGTTTACAAAATGACTATTTTTAAGGGCTATATATTATATTAAAATATATATAAATTCCATAGCGACTATTTTAAATTTTAAACTGGACATAACTTTCAATTCTTGTTATGAAATCTGGATTTTTCACGTTCGTTAGAAAGATATAATTAAACAGATTAATATATTTTTGGTTTTACTGAAATCCGGTTTATTTTGAATCTTGTACATTCATTTGAAATTTAAAATCGAATTTTCAAACTACCATGTCATTTCGAGTTCGTTTTATAATTAAAATAAATTTATACGTTCTAACTTCGTTTAAAATAAATTTTTAGTCGTTACTATTTAAAATAAATCATTTTAAAATTTTAAAATCCATTAAAACAGCTAAAATAAAAAATTTAAATTGGTTCTAAAATTTCGGGTAGTTACATAACAACTTTGATTGAAACAAAACTTGAAATCGTACAGTCATTTAATATTACAGATCCGATGAAATTAGTTCAATCAGAATCCAAGATCGTTTGAAAAATCTATATTTTCATGTGTTAAATCAAATCAGTAAAATATAAATTAATTTTCAAATACTCAAATTTATTGATAATAAATCGTTATTGTCGTGTATATTCAAATAGAATTTTGCATAGCTTCAAACTAAATTATATTGGATTTTTAAACCCAACATTCTCAATTTCAGGCTAAATCGACAACTACATTCTCATTTAAATAAATTTTAGGTCATTTAATCCTAAAATTAATCGATTTATTATTTAAATAAATTAAATATTCTTTTGTTAAAAATCCGGGTTATTACATTCTTCCGGCTAAAAGGATTTTGTCTTCGAAATCACCAGTTAAGAACGTTGTTAGAAACCGATTAATTTTACTTCAAAAACATTTCTTACTAAAATTTGTTAATTTTTTCTAACAACTGGAATTTTCGGAAAATTTCCGCAGCACTTCTGTTGCGCGGCACAATCCTAAAAAATTTACAACATCAAAGTATGACACTATACATCTTATCTCAATGACAAGGCATCGCAAAACATGGAAAAATGATATATACAACACGCAAACGCTCTGTAATCTGAAATATGTACCATTTTGTTGGGCAAACATATCTTTACCATGAAACCAACAGTTATAAGCAAGCTACCATGATTTTGCTTCCATATGCGCGTATATACTTACATAACCCAAAAGAGAGTCAACCAAAATAGACAACTAACACAACAACAACCGACACATGCATAGCAATCATAGCAATAACCAAACACGATGCAATTGGCAACAATGATGCAAATCAGCAAACAACACAGTTGTAACTTAATGTTACATGCCACAACAATTAATCAACATGTATCAATATCACATAGTGCTACAAACACTAACAATTTCAACTCATGGTTATTCAGGTTATAAACCTCATCTTCGCACAAGGGTCATAACAATTTGTTAAGCATCACCATTTTCTCAATAGCCTCAGGTTATTACATAACCAATCATTCTCGCTTCCTTAAGCAACTCAAAAATTCAAATCCCAAATTCACCACAAGTCTAAATACAGAGCAAGTATATTTTTCCTATGGGAATTCCTATTTTGTTTTCTTAAAATTATTCCACTTAATTAAAGTAATAGTTATAGTTTATAAATGACCGCACTGCGATTTTTCTAGAAATTTGATTTTGACTTAACTCAAAATCTACAAGATGAAATCTTAATATTTCTCTTTCATTAGGAAACTTTAATCAAATAGATTCGAAAGATTCTTGTTTAAAGAATTCCGACTTATATTGGATCTTACACATTCATTTAAAGTTCAAATCGTAAAATTATGAACTACCGCTGCGCGACGAGCTTGTTTTATTTAAATTTTAATTATATGTACAAATTTTTTTTAATTAATAAAGTATAACCATATTCACTTAAGTTTCCATATAACTTAGCTTATACTTACTTTTCAACTTAGAAATCTTGACTGTCCAAAATTGCCGAATATTTCATTACACTTAGAAACAAACCTAGAAACATCATAACAAGTGAAATGCATAACCAACCAACTCTAATACTTAGAATATATACATCCATATTACATTTTGGTTGAAAATTTCAAAATTAAACTCCCAGATTTTAAAATCATTTACCTTGGCTTCAAATTAACTTCCACTTTGACCCGAACAATTTCCACTGTAGCTAGTCATACTTAGAAACTCGAAAATGAAACCGATGATGTCGTGATCATCATCAAAATTATTTTCCAGCGACCTAAGTAAGATCAGTGCTTTTAAAATCTATTTATTTTTCGTAAACACTTCCAAATAATCTTAATATTCTATTTCAACTTCAATTTTTTTTTCCATATTTTACTGGAAATTCAAATCCTTTAGTTCTCAACTAAATTCCAATTTATAAATCTCGTTTATCAATTACACTTATAAAATTCTAGTACTATATAAGATTTCTTCATATAAGTTTTTCCCTGTTAAAATTCATATTAAATATTTTACCAAGGCTGAATTCTTACCCAACATCGTCGTTGAATCTCGTATTGTCAAATCGTGAAACTAAATTACATGGTGTTCAGTTCCAATGTTTTTCTAATTATAAATCTACCCGACCCAAGCAAGAGTGATAAGATTGTTCTTTTCTAACAAGGTAGCTAACACCCATAAACTGGCAGGGCACAACTGCAAATCAATCAATACTAGTCAATGATGAAAAGTGAGCATGACCAATCGAACAGTAAATGATAATAGTCAAATATCATCATTTCTTATCAAACCAAATTAATTATCCATAAAACTGTACTTAGTTTGAAAATTTACTTTATATATAAAACTTGGTAAAATTATTTCATTTACTGCTCTTTAAGACACTATGTTGATTTGTCTTGTTCACGTGTTTAGAAAGCCCTATCGACCACGTTGGGCAAACATATAGATTTAGAATTTATATGCCACTTAATAAATAAACAACTAAATATAAAACATTTTCAACACTAACAAGTATGCGCTCTCATACATACACACAAACAAACTCATAATAAGGCATTCCATTACCTTATCTATTATTGAGTTTACTCCACAGAGCCTAGGTTCTCGCTTAACCTCGGTTTGATACCAAATGTAATGAACCGAAAAATTCGACCTCGAGTTCTAACATTAATGCATCATTTGTATTCATGTGTCTAAATTCAAGTACCAAAAACCCAAAAAGGTAGAAGAAAGAAGTGAGAGGGTGAGAAAGAAGAAGAATGAAATATTAGAATAAAAGAGGAAGAACACGTTCACATCAATTCAGAGAAGATTAAAATCTCACAGCGGAATGAATAAAATAAAATATAATATATGTAACACCCCACATTCCTTAATGTCACCCATGTGAGGATTTCATTCAGAAATTATTGAGCATTGTAGGTATGAAGACATATAAGCAGCGTTTTTTTGCACGCTAACTTTCTCAAAATAATGGCGACATCTCCCATCGCTTTTCCCCAAAACCATTCCTCAGAAACCTCTGCTTCTCCACCAAATCAGCCACCAAATCCGCCGCCAACTCCGGTTCCACCCTCGCCTGACCCACCCCCTCTTCCTCCCCCCGCTCACACAAACCCTGACCCCTTGCTGAAGCAACAAAGATCAACGCTATTCTCCTTGAAGCCAATGAATGCAGGGTCCTTTTCATCGTCGGATCTGGTACTAAAATTTGAGGCGACAACCTTGTTCCAATGGAGGATATTGTACAACAATGGAATGGCTACGTCGTAGGATTCTTTTTGGACTCCCCTTTGCCGTATTTCCCAGTCGTTAACTATCTACGGAAGCAATGGAATGTACAAGGTTCGGTTGATTTCAAATCTAATGGAAATTTTTTCCTTTTTCAATTTTCATTATTGGCTGATAGAATCAGAGTTCTAGAAGCTGACCCGGTGATAATTCACAACAAACTTTTCATAATTAAACCATGGAATCCTAGATTGAGTAATGTCGTGAATAGTGTTAAATTGGTGCATGTTTGGATCAAACTGTTCAACATTTCACTTGTTACATGGTCGAAGAGAGGTATAAGTTGGTTAGCAACTAGAGTTGGCAAATTTTTGTGTATGGATGCAAATACAGAAAGACTGGAACGACTTGAATATGTAAAGTGCATGGTTGAAGTTAACGCAAATTCAGAGCTACTTGATTCTTTTCCGTTTCGAAACCTGGATGATACGATTCAAATAGTGAAAGTGTGCTAACTCTGGAAGCCTGATCTTTGTAAACATTGTAAGACATTTAGTCACTTAACAGAGAAATGTCAAAGCCAGACGCCTTCTGGGAAATCAAACTTGGGGCTTGGACACAATACAGTTAACAGTTCTGGAAATGTTATCCGGGATGTTGCGCATGAGGGTAAACGTCAAAGCAGAGTGATGCAGTATACCCGTTTTCCTATCCAAAACAAGGCCGATGGTTGGACTAAAACTGTTAAGAAGAAAATTACAGTTAGGTTTGCAGTAAGAAGTAAAGAGAAAGGGAAACAAGTCCTAGTCAACGTGCCTCCACCAAGGCAAGTTAACAACAAAGTAGGTACTTGGAACCGATTCTCTCATTTGTCAGTTAACAACATGGTATCTCTGGTAATATGAACGGTAATGAAATGGAGGATGGTGAGTTTAGGAATGATGAAATGAGTGTCAAAAGTGATAATGTTTGCAATGAAGGAAAGGTGAACAGCGTTAGCTCAAGTGACAACAGAGCCGAAACCCTCGTGGAAAGCATAGAGAAAAAGTCTAAGAAGATTGCCACTAATGAAAGGAAAATGCAGGTATGTCATATTGCAACAGTGAATGACTTTCTTTCCAAATATTTTGGAGGATCTAAAGAAAATGATAAGCATGTTAATATTGAGCAAGACCTTGCACAAGTTGATACTAGAATAGCTAAAGTGGTTGATGCCATTACTGATGTAGTTCAGGTAAAAACTGTTAATGAAGGAGAACTGATGTCTAAAATTAAAACTAGGTTAGAATCAATTGTTCAGAAGCCAAGCCGCCATGAATCTTAACAAAGTGAAAAGCTTTATCAAAATGCTTGCATTAGAGTGACGAGCCTGATTGAAACTGCCAGATTAGCTCACATCCATTCTATCAATGCCGATATTTTAGTAATTTCTAATGCTATCCAATGTGAGCTAGCTAGCAAGTAAGTGAACTCCTCAGATTATCAAGCGTCAGTGAAGAAACAAGAAGACTTCAAGGCTTACTGTTCTGGTATAGTTTTTGATCAAATGCATACTGCTCAGCTTGACTCTGTGTCAGCTGTGCTACAAAGAACCATAGCAAGTGGTAAGAAGAAAACGAAAAAGTCTCCTACAGTCACAGACAAACTTGCCAATCCCTATACACACCTTGCTCTCCCTCCAGCTTACAAGGAGCGACCACAGGACATAATTATTGATTAGGTTACTCCAAGCTCCAGTGACAATGCAGGCCATAAAACTCCTGTCACTCGGAGCATGAAGAAAGAGATGCTGAGAAACCTCCAAGAGAATGGATAACTACTATGTCTGGTTAAGTAGCATATGTAATAAAAATGACATTCAAAATGCTAATTAAAAGGTTATGTGTTAGAGTAATTCAGTAGGAGATTTTATTTGTACCCTGACTTCCCTGCGTGGAAGTATATTGCTGATATGTTTCTTTGCATATCACCTGTCCCTCAATGTACTCCTTTATCTATTTTTTAATAAAATAGTGTTACGGATCACTATAAAAACCGATCATCCTTGCCAAAAAAACATTGCGGAGACTATGATTTCTCAAAACATAAAGCTATAAATTTACAAGGGAAGAAGAAACTTTCGTTTAAAATGCAAAACCATCTTTTACCAATTAACCAAATAGTTACAAAGTGTCATATCTCAAAATCTCAGTCGAAAACAACATCAGAGTAAAATAATATTATCCCACAAATAGTTAAAAATATACAACCTAACCTTGGAAGGATAACAGAAAGTAATCCATCTTTTGTAGGAATCCATCACGACAAAGTTAACAAAGAAATCTGAACCATGTACTTTCTCCCTATAGGCCTGGTGGAAAGAAAAGAGAAAGGAAAAGGGTCAGGCATAAAGCCTAGTGACCTGCCATGATTACCAGCCCGACTACTAAGTTAAGTAAAACAAATAAATAGTGGTTCTAGTGTCATAAAAGGGTAAGTGTTTGTACATATCTAAAGGCGAAAACTAATTGATATGAGTTGACATAAAGGATTGACTATTCTTATCCAAGAGACAATGATGATAATAATGATCATACTAAAACTGATTGATTGTTTTGCACTTCTACAGATTCAGACATAAACAAGTAATTAGGAAAGAATTTCCTAATGCTACCCATCGATCGGCTTTCCAAATGCGAATAATCTATGCTAGCTATGGCATTTGGGGTTACCATTTCTCAAACCCATCAACTAAAAAGACACAGCCTTAATCACAGGCTTTACAACGTCTTACTTCCACTTTTGGACCCATGCACGCTCATGACTCCGCTAGAACGTGCCCGTACCCACGTCCTGTTTGGATCTCTTACTACCTAGTTCAGTATAAGCGTGCCTTGACCCCTACCTAGTGTAAGGCTCCGTTGATAACCAAGGAATACTGACTAATACGGATCCCACACAAAAATGCATATAAGTCTCCCCGAGGCTAGGTCCCCAAGTTAACTAGGATTTCCACGAGCCCCTTATATCTCAAAGAAATGGACCCCTCCCCGCTTATTAATCCATTATTTTAACTTAACTCGTTTAAGTTCATTAATAAGCCCATAATATGTTTTCCCCAAGATTGTAATTAACGAAACTAATATACAACCCTTTTTCCTCACTTATTAATTCAGTGTTTTAAATTAACCCTTTTAAGTTCATTAATAAGCCCAGTGTCATAACATGTTATTTCTAAGATTGTAATTAACGAAAGTAATATACAACCCCTTTTCCTTGCTTATTAATCCAGTTTTTAACATAACCCTTTTAGGTTCATTAATAATCCCAGTGTCGTAACATATTATTTCTTATATTGTAATTAACGAAAGTAATCTACAACGTTTTACCCCCAGATTGTACTTAACGAAAGTAATCTACAACCCCTTTTACCCCACTTATTAATCTAGTGTTTTAATTAACATATTTTAAGTTTGTTAATTATCCTATAACATGTTATTCCCTAGATTGTAATCCACAAGCCCTTTTATCCTGCTTATTAATCTAGTGTTTTGACTTTAACAGTTTTAAGTTCATTAATGTAACGACCCATATTTTTCAGCTATATATAATTAATTTATTTAATTATTTAAATAGTGGAAATGGTTGTTTAATTAAATAATATTGAATATTTAATTAAATTAAATATTAGAATAATATATTTGATTTCTGAAATAGTCAGAAATAGTGAATTGACAATATAATGTGAACTGGGCAAATTCAAAATATTTAATTCAGCTTAGAATTTGAATTAGAATGACGAATATATTTAATTAACGATGGTTGAATGTATAAATTTTATTATAGTTAAAAATCGAGCTCGAAATGGCGCGGCAGTTCGCTATTTGGCGATTCGAACTTTAAACGAATATACAGAAGCCGTTTTAAATCGGATTTCAGTGAAAAAAGAAAAGTTAGAAGCTGGTGAAGTATCTAGTGGAAGAGAAAAATCGGGATTTCATTGTGTAGATTTTGATTTATGTCCAAATCAAATTTTAGAAAAGTCGCTATTGAATTCCTTTAAAAATTATAGCGATTTATTTATATTTTAAAGGGATTTTTCAATATAAATTTAATATCGATTCAACCGGGATTTGAATATCGAGTTATAAATCCAATTGGAACTGTATGGTATTCTAATGTGAATATATACGATAATATTTATTTTTAAATATTAAATTTAAATGTTTTTAAATGTATTTATATATTTAAATGGGTTATTTAGAGCTTTAAAAAGAGCCAGTTTTGCAAACGACCTCAGAATTCGACGAAACTAATTTTGTTGGATCCACAATATTAAATTATTGCTAGATTTCATTTCCGTGATTTTTGAAGTCAGTGTGTGATCGTATGGATTTTTAATGATAAAAACAGTCAGTATTTTGACAGTTAAAAATACGATGTGTGAGCAAACGGAGTCGGAATTCGACGAAACCAGTTTCATTGGGTCCGCAATGTCAAACTGTAGTTGCATGTCCATTTCCGTGATTTTTGGTTATTGTATGTGAGCAAGGGATTTTTTTAACACAAATATAAGCAGCGATAGGATAAATAATAATATAAAACTCGAATATAAAAATAATAAACTAACGCTATAAATACCCTAACATCATTCCTAACCCTAATCATATTTTTCCACAGCCAAAAACTTGGCTGCCGCTTCAGAAAAAAAAATTCAACAGTGAGAATCATCTTTGAAAATCCACCAAAAATCCTAAAATCATAATATATATATATATATATGAGCTCCTCAAAAGATTCTCTACCATTTCTATATGGTTTCGTCAGGTGCGATCCAGATTTTGGAGCTCGACAATTTGTACAGCGTCGGTTTCTTGAACTAGGGTTGCGATTTTTGGGTGATTCAGACTTTGATTCATGGTGAGAGTATCGCAGTTGAGTTTATGGTTGGATTAGTGTTCATCTGTGAAGAAGTTGTTGATTTCGATGAGAATTTGTGTCGATGTCATCGAAGGAGGCACCGTCGACGGGATTTAGAGGAGGCCGTCAAGTCCGTCGTTGTGGGTATGGGAGTGTAGAGATTTGGATGAGGATCGAAGTGGTGGTGTCGGTTTAGAGATCGATGGTGAGATGAAGGTACGGTGGAGCTGAGAATGCACGGTAATGGTTACTGGAGTTTGTCGCGTTGGAAGGAGGAGGACCAGGAGAAGGTGGGTCGGGTTTTAAAAGGAGCGGTTTGGGCTGGGCTGAAATGGATAGTGTGAGGGCCCAATTTATTTAATCCATTTGAATTTGTTTTTACATACACAAAGTTATATAAACCATATCTCATGCATACGATATCGGTTTTCAGCGAAACAAGATCCGTTGGGATCGTATGGATGGGAGCTCCACAATGAGACTGACTGGGAGTGAATCGAAGCTCGTTACAATTTATGGTGAAATAAATTGTCCGACCTGAATCGACGAACATATATTGTTATTTAACGATAACCGACCAATGTGAGTAAAACTCACTAACTCTTCCCGGTTATATTTTTATAACGTACTTTTATAACTGATAGATAATGGTTGTTTGCTGTGTGTTGGCTATTTGGTTGAACTGCTAGTCGGTTGATTGAAAATATAGATAACGATATAAATATAAATCGTGTAACACCCCGGATTTTTGAATAATCGAATTAACTAAATTAAAGAATAATTAATCTCAGACGTGAGAATTAAGAGAAATGGGTTGCGCCATTGTGTTCATCTCGGAATTCTGGTTGAGATAGAGTCCGAGTCTGCGTAAATTGGACTTCGTATGAAGAAGTTATGGCGATCAGAAGTTTCATAAAATTCAAAACAGATTTTCGGAAAATTCAAATTTCGGAGTCAGACAGGCTAGGCGGGAAAATTCCCGCCAGGTCCAGGTCGACCATAGGGTCGACCTGGAAGTCGACCTGCCTTAACCAGGTCGACCATAGGGTCGACCTGGGGGTCGACCTGCCTTAACCAGGTCGACCATAGGGTCGACCTGGGGGTCGACCTGCGCCCCCGGGCAGATTTGATTGATGACCTGTTTGTGACTATGTGCTGACTCATTAGGGTTTCTGATCTGCTCTGATTGGCTGGGATTAATTCTGGGTTGATCAGACGGCTTAAACTAATCCTAAACTCTATAAAAACACCTATAGACTCAAACCCTAAAATCAAAACAAAATTGGATTCATGGCCTCTATGTCGTCACCTTGCAACTCAGAATAGCCGCCGCCCATTAGAGAGGAAGAAAGCAAATCAAATTCAATCCTTTTCAACTCTAACAGCGAATCTTCATCAAAGGAGCACTAATTCAACTCCAGAAATCAGAATTCAGAACTCAAGACTACTTTTGAGTTGTGAGTTATATAGTTTTAACAAAATAATTAATAAATGAATTGGATTGGATTGAGTTATAATGCGGATAATTTGGATGTGATATGAATTGTTGATTTCATGTTGTAATTATGTTGTAGAATTATGTTGTAATTTCTATGATATTATGTTATGATGCTATTACCTACGATGCAAAGTTATGATGCTATCACCCATGTTATAATCCTATGATTAGCTTATGTCTAGTTGAATCATCATGTCTCTTATGCTAGTTTGTTATATTGACTCATATGATAAATCATATGTGTGCAAGTTTAGACTTTGATTCAAACATGAATCATATACAAGTTGGGTAGAATTAAATGTGAACTTACATGATTATGACACCTAGTTTATGTGAGAATTTAATTGAAAATTTTGCTATGACATATGCTAAATTATACATGATACTTTACATGTTAGATACTAGTTTACGCCATTGTTGCGATGTATAAATCACATAGGTGAGTTTATGAGTTGGATATGAATCATGTTATGTTATTACCTATGCAAGTTTACCCCCTTTAGATATAGATCAATGACATATGTTGTTTATGTTAGTTTGTGGCCATTATTTCATCAAGTTCACACCTTTAGATTTGGATCCATGACATATGATGTTTATGTAAGTTTGTGGCCATTATCTCATCAAGTTCACACCTTTAGATTTGGATCCATGACATATGTTATTTATGCAAGTTGTAAATTTTGGCCTATGCAAGTTTTAGATGCAGAACATCATTCACATATGCAAGTTCACCCCTATGTTAGATATATGTTTTAATTATGTGTATAAATTGTGATGTTTTCTTTTATTTTATAAGTTAGACTATTCGAGTCTAACGTATATTTTACGTTAAACGAACAAACGTACTACGTGGGGTAAAGGGGATAATGTTAAAATTATTTAATTGGCATAAATGCCTTAAAAAGGCATAAAATAAAATTGTGGTGAAATTGGTATGATTACATACCATAAATAGATGGACATAATTGAGTCAATTATGGACATCGTTAAATTTGGAATTGATTGATAATTTGAATAGGGAAAGTAATTCAAATTTGGGGAATGATTAATTAGGAGTAATTAATCGTCTAAGACACGAGGTTAGGCTCTTTTGTGGTGTAAGGCTGCCCGGACCCGTACGGCAAATCCAGCTGCCACAAATGCCAGTCTAATGTGAGAGGTCTTAGGCACAAACTAAATACGTAACAATTGTAAAGACACGAGGTTAGGCTCTTTTGTGGTGTAAGACTGCCCAGACCCGCCTGGCAAATCCAGCTGCCACAAATGTCAGTCAAATGTGAAAGGTATGTATGAGGTTACGGTCTTAATGAATTAAGAAACACTTAACCAGATAAGCATGTAGTGGGACATGAGGGGGTTAAGTGGGTGCCTTGGGTGGCATGTGGAATCTAGTGGGTGCCTTGGGTGGCATTTGGAAATACGATTAAAAATACTTAACCAAAATTGAAACATGTAATTGAAACATGAATAAGAAGTGGGTTAAGTGGGATGTACTAGAGGGGACCAAGCTTAGGTGGATAGCTTGTGTCAAGTAATGGGGGCATGTTTCAACTAGTAACCCATACATATCTTTGTGGGCTCGACCCAAGTCGAGGACGGGACACACATACTGGGCTTGACTGTAAGAGGCCAAACCGGGTTAGCGGTGGCAACGCAAGTCCAACGGGTTCATATGCGTGTGTGGACCTGGGCCGGTAGGTAAGACGTGGTTGCATCGTGTAGGTATAAGCCGTGCATTCTTGGTGGTATCGGGTTGCCACTTTGTGGAGTTATACACCCCACTGTGGGGCCAACACGGGTATCTACGAGTTAGGGAGCCGATCGCTTGGGGGTAGTGGGTACACCTAGTGGAGATAGGGGCAGACGACACCTATGAAGGCAGCTAGGGGTGCACGAAACTACCAATATAATTATTAAGTCTGTAGGCGGGATCAACCTTAGGGTGACTAGTGGTGGTGCAGTATACTAGTGGCGGCGCAGTATAACAATTATCCTATAGAGTTGGTGTAGTTTAGTAAATTTATCTTAGTGGGCTAGGTGCGCTTTAACGATATCGTTGTTCATCTTGTTTCCTTGTTTACTCTGTCATACTCAACGGTTCATGATCATTTCCTTATTTTCCAACTTATGCCTTAGCCTAGTTACTTTGTTAATTATATTGTTAGAATTATCGCACTCGCCAGACTTTATGTCGGATCCCCCTTTTTTCCATCTCTTTCCTCCCCCCCCCCCAGATGCTCAGGCTGGAGCTAGCACCAGTGGAGCTTGATTTTGGACTGCTTTTAGAAGATCACTTGGATCGCTGAAGTAAAGTTCAGCTTCTCTTTATTTATGTCTATTTTGATGTTGGGGACTATGTCTTTCAGTTTATGTACTTTGTTTTATCAAGATGGATATGATGTACTTGACTTTGGTTTATGGTTTTGATGATGTAATCAAACATATGTGTTTTCCGCTGCAATGAAATAAAGTTTTAAATTTCCAAGTACTTCTTTATATCTGTCTTGTTGTGATTTTCTGTTCTATATTTACTTAAAATTCTCCATGGAAATTAATGCATTCCCTTTGTGAGTGACATTAATGGACATAGGGTGTTACACGTGGTATCAGAGCTGAAGGTTACCAGAACAGATATGAATTTTTGAAAAACTATTTTTCAAAACAATTTTTATAAAGAAGTACTTTCAAAAGTATGATTTAAGGAAAGTATTTTCAAGAGAAAAGTATATTTTGGAAAGCATAACCCCAGGAGCCGTATATCTTTCCTTCAGCCCTTTTTGTATTGAATCTTTCCTTTTTCGTTTCAGCATGTCTGAAGCATCTGAGATACCAGAGGGCGTTCATGTGCCCGGTTGGTTTCGTCAATATCTCGAGGCTAGGGCCGCCACCGCAGGTCCAACAAATGCTCCTCCTCCCCTTCCTCCTCGCGTCGATACTTTTGCTAAGATATGTAAGGACTTTAGTGCAATGGGTGGAAAACCTTTTCACGGGACGGAGACATTTGTTGAAGCTCGTAACTGGCTAAAGGAGGTGGAAGAATTGTTTGGAATCTTTGAAGTGGATGATGGAAGAAAAGTCCAGCTAGCTGCTTGGCTAATGAAGGATGAGGCCTCGTTTTGGTGGGAGGTCACTAATGGGGGACGTCCAGTCGATACATGGCCAGATTTTATGCAGAGGTTTGAGGCGAAGTTTCTCTCACGGGCTGAAGAGAATGTATACATGGAAATATTTTTGTCACTGAAGCAAGGGAATCTATCGGTGAAAGAGTACGTTAACAAATTCAACCAATTGGCAAGGTTTGGCTTAGACTTAGTGAATACTCCAGAAAAGAAGGCTCTAAGATTTGTTAAGGGTTTAAACGAGCCGCTTCATGGGTTAGCTATGACCCACATTCCCATGGGGGCTACCTTTGAGAGGTTAGTTGACATGGCACTCATGCATGAAGAAGAGAAGGGCGCCAATGCTAATAAGGCACCCGAGAAGAAAGGGGATCAAAAGAAGCCGCAATAGCAACAACAGAACAAGAAAGGTGGCAAAGGCAACAATGCTAAGGGGAAGAAGAAATGCTTTAACTATGGGACACCCGGCCATCTAAGCAAAGATTGTAGGAAGAAAAAGAAGACTGGTTGTTTCCACTGTGGCGAAGCGGGACATCTTATTAAGGACTGCCCAAAGAAATGTCAGAGGGCAGGGTCTACCTCGGGAGGATAGGTGCAAGCTCTTATGGCACCCGGGCAGGCAAGGGGACAAGTTCAGGCTCTCATGGTCCCACCGCTGCAAGAACGAGGTAGAGCAATTTCCGTTGAAAGTTTATTTTCTGTTTGATCATCTTGTCCGTACTTGATTCGATTCTGGCGCATCGCATTCGTTTATTTCTACATCATTAGTTGAAACACTGCACCTAGATACTTGTCTAGTTACTGATCCCTTAGTAGTCTCAAATCCTATTGGTGGTTCGGCTCATCTTTCTATGATTTGTCGGAATTTGAGAGTGTTTATCTTGGGCGTTGAGTTTGAATGCAACGCCTTTGTTCTGGTCTTTATGGGATACGGCTTGATTCTAGGTATGGATTGGCTAACTAGATATGAGGCCATCCTAGATTGTGAAAGAAGGGTAGTTAGATTGTTGACTCATTATGGAAGGACCCTTGACATTTCTTGTGACCCTAGAGGTTCGGTAATGCTTAGCTACCTAGAGTCCCTTGATGCATCCGATGATGATTTACATTCAGTTCGTATAGTCCGTGAATATATTGATGTCTTCGATGAGGTGAGGGGTTTACCCCCAAAACGTGAGATAGACTTTCGAATATATCTAGTAGATAATGCAAAGCCAGTTGCATTGCTAGTGCGCCACATGGCTCCAAGAGAGAGAGAAGAGATCTCAGTAAGCAAGTGAAAGAATTGCTTGAGAAGGGGTTCATCAGACGTAGTATATCGGAGTGGGGTGCTCCAGTAGTATTTTCCACAAAGGCAGATGGGTCCCTTAGACTTTGTGTGGACTATAGAGAACTCAATAAGCTTACTAAGAAGAATAGACACCCACTGCCGAGGATTGACGATCTCTTCGATCAGTTAGTTGGCGCCTCAGTGTTTTCGCAGTTGGACTTAGCCACTGGTTTCCATCAGTTGAGAGTGGCTGAGGATAGCATAGACAAGACTGCCTTTAGGACTCCAGACGATTTCTTCAAGTGGCTGGTGATGCCCTTCGGTTTGACAAACGCCCCCGCATACTTTGTTGATTTGATGAGTAGGTTGTTTAGGGAGTACCTTAATAAATTCGTGGCAGTCTTTGTAGATGACATCTTGATCTTTTCTAAAAGCGAGGAAGAGCATGCCCTACATCTTAGGGAAGTATTGGAGACTCTTCGAGCGCATAGCCTTAAAGCAAAATTTTCTAAATGTCACTTTTGGAGAAAGGAAGTGCGATTCTTAGGGCACATGGTTTCCAAAGAAGGGATAGCCGTGGATCCCGCGAAGGTAGTGGCCATCGAAGATTGGAAGGTTCCTAAAAATGCTACCGAGGTGAGGAGTTTCTTAGGGTTGGCTGGCTACTATAGAAAGTTCATCAAAGACTTTGCAAAAATATCAGCTCCATTAATACGGTTGACGAAAAGAACTTAGTTTTCATGTGGGACGTAGATTGTGATGATGCGCTCCAATGTTTAAAGAGAGCTTTGACCACAGCCCCAGTCTTAGTGTTGCCAGATGGAAGTAAGCCATTTACCGTTTATACCGACGCTTGTGGGACAGGACTAGGCGCAGTCTTAATGCAAGAGGGAAGGGTAATAGCCTATGGTGGAAGGCAGTTGAGAGTGCATGAAAGAAATTACCCCACACATGACCTAGAGTTGGCCGCTATTGTTTTCGCGTTTAAGTCTTGGCGTCATTATCTTCTTGGCGAGAAATTCGAATTGTTCACTGACCACAAATCGCTAAAATACTTATTTTCTCAGAAGGACTTGAACTTAAGGCAGCAAAGGTGGATGGAGTTTTTAGCATCCTACGACTTCGAGATAGCATATACCCCTGGCAAGGGTAACGTGGTGGCAGATGCCTTAAGTAGAAAAAGATTATCCTTGAGTCCGTTGTTTATTGAGCGGCGAAGTTTAGAGTTCATCTCTACGTTTGACTTTACACCTTCCATTGACTTCGTACCTGGTTGCTAGCATCCTTAGAGGTCAGACCTACGCTTTTGGGAAGGATTGGCGAGGCACAGCTAGACGACCCACAGTTGGTTGAGTTAGTAGAAAAGCTCAAAGGAGGGGAGTCATCGAGCCATCTCCGTAGGTATACCCTAGATGATAAGGGTTGGTTGCGTAGGGACGGTAGACTTTGTGTACCACGGGACGAGAATCTGAGGAAGACCATTCTTGATGATGCCCATCATTCGAAGATGACCATTCATCCCGACGGGGACAAGATGTACATCGACATGAGACGAGTTTACTTTTGGGCTGGCATGAAGAAAGATGTGGCTGAGTATGTCGCTAGATGCTTGGTGTGCCAACAAGTAAAAGTGGAGCAAAAGAAGCCCGGTGGATTGCTTCACCCATTGGAGGTCCCACAATGGAAGTGGGAAAACTTCTCGATGGACTTTTTTGACGGATTACCAAGATCGAGGAAGGGTAATATGAGGATTTGGGTCGTGGTAGACAAACTTACTAAGAGCGCCCATTTCATTCCCGTGAAGAGTAAGAGGACTGCTCCATGGTTAGCCTCCGTATACATTCGAGAAATAGTTCGTTTGCACGGTGTTCCTTCTAGCATAGTGAGCGACCGCGATCCCATCTTCACTAGCGAGTTTTGGAAGAGCTTGCAAGAGGCGATAGGGACTCAGTTATGTTTGAGCACCGCATATCATCCTCAGATGGACGGCCAGACCGAGAGGGTGAATCGTATTCTAGAGGACCTATTGAGATTATGTGTCTTAGATTTCGGAGGTACATGGGAGGAACATCTTCCGTTGGTAGAGTTCGCATATAATAATAGCTTTCAGTCTAGCATTGGCATGGCACCATTCGAAGCTCTTTATGGACGGCTGTGTCGTTCGCCTACATGTTGGTGGGAATCTACGGATAAGATCTTTCTTGGACCCGATATGATTAGAGAGACTTCGGAGAAGATCGATTTGATTCGAAGGAGGATGAAGACGGCGCAAGATAGACAGAAATCTTATGCGGACAAGAGGAGGTCAGATCTTGAGTTTGATGTTGGGGACATGGTATTTGTCAAGGTGTCTCCATTACGGAACGTCGTTCTCTTTGGGTCCATTGGGAAGTTAGCACCAAGGTTCGTAGGACCGTTTCCTATTAAGGAAAGGATTGGGCAGATGGCATATAGAGTGGAGTTGCCTGAGATACTTAGTGGTGTACACAACGTATTCCATGTATCTCATTTGAGGAAGTGCTTGCACGAGATCGCGGAAGTAGTAGAGCCGAGCTTGCTTAGAGAGGTGGAGATCGAGCGTGATGCAACGATTCGACGAGCTCCTACGCGCATTCTTGGGTCGGGGATTAAGAAGTTGAGGAATCGAGAGGTCAAACTAGTCAAAGTGCAATGGGGAGATGATGAGAGCAACGCTACTTGGGAGACGGAAGCGAAGATGCGTTCATTATACCCTTTTCTTTTCGAGGGTATGTCTTTTAATTTCTCCTTTATCACTTATCTCGTACTTATCTTATCTTTAGTATGTCCTCTCGTTAGTATCTTTGACCTTTAGATAGGATAGTCCTATGGTTGAAACATGTGTTTGAGACATGTTATGTATGATGGATGCAAGTAGATGCAAGTGTTTGCTAGTGGTTGCTCGTGGATGCATATACACACACTTTAGGCACTTGATCGGCTCAGTCACTTCATATTGCATATTGCATATAAATGTGTGTACATATTTAAGAAATGGATGTATAATGGTTGTACCATCATATGGATGTTGCATTTTGGTGAATGGTTGTGCACACATGTAGAAATAATATGTATCGATAAGGTTCTTCGCATACATAATGGACGCATAGCACTATCATGGTTTGCATTAAGGAGGTCAACTGAATCAGTAGACCGCCTGATTTTGCATTAAATAAGGAACATATACACACACTTCTTGCATATGTTCATACAGCATTAGGAATTTATAAGGACAATGGATGCCTGTGTTTGATGGTTGAGTAGATGGTTGTTTGGATGTTAGGATATGCATTCTCCTTAACTTAGAGATTTCGGGGGCGAAATCCGTTAAGGAGGGGAGAATGTAACACCCGGAATTTTTGAATAATCGAATTAACTAAATTAAAGAATAATTCATCTCAGACGTGAGAATTAAGGGAAACGGGTTGCGCCATTGTGGTCATCTCAGAATTCTGGTTGAGATAGAGTCCGAGTTTGCGTAAATTGGACTTCGTATGAAGAAGTTATGGCGATCGGAAGTTTCAGAAAATTCAAAACAGATTTTCAGAAAATTCAAATTTCGGTGTCAGACAGGCTAGGCGGGAAAATTCCCGCCAGGTCCACCATATGATCGACCTGGGGGTCGACCTGCCTTAACCAGGTCGACCATAGGGTCGACCTGCCCCCCCCCCCCCCCTGGGCAGATTTGATTGATGACCTATTTGTGACTATGTGCAGACTCATTAGGGTTTCTGATCTACCCTGATTGGCTGGGATTAATTCTGGGTTGATCAGACGGCTTAAACTAATCCTAAACTCTATAAAAACAACTATAGACTCAAACCCTAAAATCAAAACAAAATTGGATTCATGGCCTCTATGCCGTCACCTTGCAACTAAGAATAGCCGCCGCCCATTAGAGAGGAAGAAAGCAAATCAAATTCAATCCTTTTCAACTCTAACAGTGAATCTTCATCAAAGGAGCGCTAATTCAACTCCATAAATCAGAATTCAGAACTCAAGACTGCTTTTGAGTTGTGAGTTCGATAGTCTTAACAAAATAATTAATAAATGAATTGGATTGAGTTATAATGTGGATAATTTGGATGTGATATGAATTGTTGATTTCATGTTGTAATTATGTTGTAGAATTATGTTGTAATTTCTATGATATTATGTTATGATGTTATTACCTACGATGCAAAGTTATGATGCTATCACCCATGTTATAATCCTATGATTGGCTTATGTCTAGTTGAATCATCATGTCTCTTATGCTAGTTTGTTATATCGACTCATATGATAAATCATATGTATGCAAGTTTAGACTTTGATTCAAACATGAATCGTATACAAGTTGGGTAGAATTAAATGTGAACTTACATGATTATGACACCTAGTTTATGTGAGAATTTAATTGAAAATTAGGCTATGACATATGCTAAATTCTACATGATACTTTACATGTTAGATACTAGTTTACACCATTGTTGCGATGTATAAATCACATAGGTGAGTTTATGAGTTGGATATGAATCATGTTATGTTATTACCTATGCAAGTTTACCCCCTTTAGATATAGATCTATGACATATGCTGTTTATGCAAGTTTGTGGCCATTATTTCATCAAGTTCACACCTTTAGATTTGGATCCATGACATATGATGTTTATGCAAGTTTGTGGCCATTATCTCATCAAGTTCACACCTTTAGATTTAGATCCATGACATATGTTATTTATGCAAGTTGTAAATTTTGGCCTATGCAAGTTTTAGATGTAGAACATCATTCACATATGCAAGTTCACCCCTATGTTAGATTTATGTTTTAATTATGTGTATAAATTGTGATGTTTTCTTTTATTTTATAAGTTAGACTATTCGAGTCTAACGTATATTTTACGTTAACCGAACAAACGTACTACGTGGGGTAAAGGGGATAATGTTAAAAATATTTAATTGGCATAAATGCCTTAAAAAGGCATAAAATAAAATTGTGGTGAAATTGGTATGATTTTACATACCATAAATGGATGGACATAATTGAGTCAATTATGGACATCGTTAAATTTGGAATTGATTGATAATTTTAATAGGGAAAGTAATTCTAATTTGGGGAATGATTAATTAGGAGTAATTAATCGTCTAAGACACGAGGTTAGGCCCTTTTGTGGTGTAAGGCTGCCCGGACCCGCCCGGCAAATCAGCTGCCACAAATGCCAGTCTAATGTGAGAGAACTTAGGCACAAACTAAATACGTAACAGTTGTAAAAAAACGAGGTTAGGCTCTTTTGTGGTGTAAGACTGCCCGGACCCGCCCAGCAAATCCAGCTGCCACAAATGTCAGTCAAATGTGAGAGGTGTTTATGAGGTTACGGTCTTAATGAATTAAGAAACACTTAACCAGATAAGCATGTAGTGGGACATGAGGGGGTTAAGTGGGTGCCTTGGGTGGCATGTGGAATCTAGTGGGTGCCTTGGGTGGCATTTGGAAATACGATTAGAAATACTTAAACAAAATTGAAGCATGTAATTGAAACATGAATAAGAAGTGGGTTAAGTGGGATGTACTAGAGGGGACCAAGCTTTGGTGGATAGCTTGTGTCAAGTAATGGGGGCCCGTTTCAACCAGTAACCCATACGTATCTTTGTGGGCTCGACCCAAGTCGAGGACGGAACACGCATACTGGGCTTGATTGTAAGAGGCCAAACCGGGTTAGCGGTGGCAACGCAAGTCCAATGGGTTCATATGCGTGTGTGGACTCGGGCTGGTAGGTAAGACGTTGTTGCATCATGTAGGTATAAGCCGTGCATTCTTGGTGGTATCGGGTTTCCACTTTGGGAAGTGATACACCCCACTGTGGGGCCAGCACGGGTATCTACGAGTTAGGGAGCCGATCGCTTGGGGGTAGTGGGTAAACCTAGTGGAGATAGGGGCAGACGGCACCTATGAAGGAAGCTAGGTGTGTACGAAACTACCAATATCATTATTAAGTCTGTAGGTGGGATCAACCTTAGGGTGACTAGTGGTGGTGCAGTATACTAGTGGCGGTGCAGTATAGCAATTATCCTATATGTTGGTGTAGTTTACTAAATTTATCTTAGTGGGCTAGGTGCGCTTTAACGATATCGTTGTTCATCTTGTTTCCTTGTTTCCTTGTTTACTTTTTCATACTCAACGGTTCATGATCATTTCCTTATTTTCCAACTTATGCCTTAGCCTAGTTACTTTGTTAATTATATTGTTAGAATTATCGCACTCGCCAGACTTTATGTCTGATCCCCTTTTTTTCCATCTCTTTCCTTCCCCCTCCCCCCAGGTGCTCAGGCTGGAACTAGCACCAGTGGAGCTTGATTTTGGACTGCTTTTAGAAGATTGCTTGGATCGCTGAGGTAAAGTTCAGCTTCTCTTTATTTATGGCTATTTTGATGTTGGGGATTATGTCTTTCAGTTTATGTACTTTGTTTTATCAAGATGGATATGATGTACTTGACTTTGGTTTATGGTTTTAATGATGTAATCAAACATATGTGTTTTCCGCTGCAATGAAATAAAGTTTTAAATTTCCAAGTACTGCTTTATATCTGTCTTGTTGTGATTTTCTGTTCTATATTCACTTAAAATGCTCCATGGAAATTAATGCATTCCCTTTGTGAGTGACTTTAATGGACGTGGGGTGTTACAAATCATTAATCAAATATTGATTCTGTTTAGCAGAATATTTCATAGTAAGACGAAATTGATGTTAATTTTATTGTTTAACATCTGTGGATGCAGGGAAACAGGTCGGAGGAACCCAACTAGGTTCCTCAACAATTTATTTTACTATTTTTTTTTATATATTGTGCTATATGATGTGATATGAAATCTGTTGTTGATTTTGTATGGTTGAATGATATCGATCATTGTTATATGGTACGTTAAATACCATAAGGAATACTGGAATGTTAAAAAGGAAATTTTCAATGTTATATTGAAAAGAAATATTTATAAAGTCAAAAGATTTTATAAAAAGAAAAATATTTATTTATAAAATAAATAGATTAAAAAGGAATATTTATTTGTAAATCAAATAGATAAAATTAAAGGGAAATATTTATAAAACATTTACAAACAGAATTGAAAAAGAAATATTTGTAAACCATTTACAAATAGAATTGAAAAGGGATATTTAATTGAAATAAATAGAATAGAAAGAATAAATATTTGTAAAACAAATAGAATAGGGAATAGTTAGATAATCAAAGGAATTACTTATAAAATCAATAGATTTTATAAGTAGAAAATATTTTATAGAATAAATAGAATTATCAAAAAGGGGTTTATTTGGTAAATAAATAGATTATAAAAAGGGAATACTTGAAAAGTGATTAGAATTGTACAAAAGGAGAATTTTACATTTGAAAGGTTTAGAACCGTGCTTCGCACACAGGTATAACATGATATGAATTTAAAGCAAAGATTTTAAATAGAATCTATTCTGACCTATATATTGAGAAGATAAATTTATAAATAATATTTTATAAATTAAATAAAATGTTTATCATTGTATAAATAGAATATATAAGTCAAGACTTATATAGGGAAGTAAGAATCGTTTCAACATCGATATTTGAAACTGAATAAACGTAGAGTTAATCAGTAGGAGTTAATCAGTTAGAGTTAACCAGTTGGAGTTAATCAGTTAGAGTTAACCAGTTAGAGTTAATCAGTCGGAGTTAACCAGAAAGAGTTAATTGAACATAGCTAGTCGAATTAGGATAAATTGAATATTAGTTATTCAATTAGAGTTGATCGAATGTAGATATTTGAGATAGAGTTAGTCAAACATAGTTATTTAGGATGTGTTGCCATTTCATACGACTGCTAGCGTAATTCGCAGGGCTGCAGATAGCCTACGGCAGTCGGATGTTTTCCTGAGGGAATCAGGCATAACCATTGTGATCGCTGCGATCTAGAGTCAAGCGAATGGAGTTAAATCGAATATTAGCCATTTGAAATAAAGTTAAAACAAACATAGTTATTCGAATATAAATTATCGAATATTAGTTATTAGATAGGAGTTAAATAAGTTGAGTTAATCAAGTAAGTTAATCAAGTTGAGTTAATCGAGTCGAGTTAGTCAAGATGAGTTAATCAAACCGAGTTAATCCAAATGAGTTAACCCAAAGGAGTTATTCGAAATAGTTTATTCGAATAGAACTAAAGAAGATTAATCGAATGTAAATCATTCGAAGAGAGTTAATCGAATGTAAATCATCCGAAGAGAGATTATCAAATATAGTTATTCGAAGAAGGAGTTATCGAATATAGTTATTCGAAGAAAGAGTTATCTAATATAGTTTATTCGAAAAGGAGCTATCGAATTGAGATTATTCGAAAAAGAGAATTATACACTGAATTCGATTATATCGAATTCAGGAAAGTAATATTTACTTTCCGGTTTAATCAAGATTTACTTATTTATTAATAGATTAGTGGTTTAGTTATTTAGTTAGATTAAGGAATAAAAGTTACATTTTGAAGTGGGATATTTAAGAAGAAAGGAATTATAACGCTATAGTTAAAATCAATGTTTTAAAATAAAGAAGGGGATTCATAAATAGAATCCGAGAGTTTCACAAGGAAGTTTGTTAAAGGTTTAAAAGGTGAACTTTGTCTATTTCAAGGTTAGAAATGTTGTTCAGTTAAGGTCTGAGA
The DNA here is from genome assembly GCA_030737875.1 of Allium sativum. Classification (NCBI taxonomy): domain Eukaryota; kingdom Viridiplantae; phylum Streptophyta; class Magnoliopsida; order Asparagales; family Amaryllidaceae; genus Allium; species Allium sativum. The sequence continues at coordinate 612,153,048 of CM060922.1, forward strand.
GGTAATTATACCCCAACTTGATTGACTTCGTTATTAACTAAGGGATGGGTAAGGTTCGATGGTGAAGATTGGCTAAGTGAATTTAGTTAATGAGTGTAATGGTTTGAAATGGCTTAGTGATGTTTTATTTAAACATCTATTTAAATCCAATGAAGGAGTTTTGGAAATGTTTTCGAAATAAAAGAAATCAGAAATGTTTTCTAATTTAGAAAACAAGAGATGGGAGTAAATATGGTGATGTTCTCAAATGATTTATAAAGTATATTTTCTAAATCTAGAAAATAAGAATTTACAAATATATAGAAATGGGAAATGAATAAATAAATGATAAATTAAATTAAAAGAGATAATTGTTAATTGAACGATCGAATTTCTATCTAGAAATAAGATCGTTGGTTGTACACCTATTTTTCTTTGATAGTTAAATCACCGACTATCGAAGTTTTTGACCATTTTTCCGTCGTCAATACGGAGAGACCGGGATCAAATTCATTATCTGAAAACCACTCTGTATGGACTTTAGCATTGCAATCAAATATGACGAAGATATCGAAGACGGAGTTATGCAAGGGCTATCATGTTTACAGAATAGTGCCTTCGGTTTGTCCAGTCCCAGGACAAACGTGAATGGACGAATGTATGACAGAGTATATCTAACAGATCGTGTAAGTTGATCTCTTCAAATGTACTTACGTTTGGTAGCGGAGGAATTCGTTTCTCTTAGCTTTATACCCTTGGTATTTTTGGAGAAATCAATTTGTCATTTGACGGGTATGACGATGTGGCATTCAAAGTAAATGGTGTTCAGGTGTATCAAAGATACGTTATGACCTCAAGCCTCATCAACCGGGAAATGACAGAAATCGGGCAGGCAGCATGGCTAAGTGGGTCGCTCCCATTAGGGCGTATATCACCTATCTAGAGAAAATCCATTTCATTCTTTTATCTATTATCGATGATGTCCCTTTTCGGGAAACGGTGGGTATGTAACAACCCGTATTTTTCGATAACGTGCTAAGACGAAAATCAAGGCAGAATTTAATTTTAAATTCTGAATCAAGTAAAACGGTCTATGCCATTGCGTTCGTCTCGGAAAAATACGCGAAATAGACTCTGAGTTTTCGAGAATCGGAGTCCGTATGACCAAGATATGGCCTCGCGAAGTTTCACGAAAAATTCCCAAAACATGTATACTTAATTAAGTGAAATGGGTTGCGCAGAGAAATATATATATATATTGATATATATATATATATATATATAATTGAAAATTAAATAAATAAATATGCAAAAATGTTCAAAACAGCGAATTGGGAGAGGGGAATAACCGAACCGGCCGATTTTTGAGGTCGACCCGAGCATGCTGGGTCGACTAGGGGTTAATCCAGGGTGTTTGGCTGTCAACCCGTGGGCCGATTCGCTCAAATGCAGATTTTGCATTTGGATGGTTCTCATGGTTCATCTTTAATCTAAAGGCCCTAGATGGTTCCTACACTTGACTTCTTCCCCAAGACATGCTTTGATGGCTTGGATTGAAATCTAGGTTTAATCCTATGGCCTAAAACACTTGCCTAATCTATAAATAAGACCCTAACCTATCCTAAATCCTCATTATTCATTCATGCAACTAAACTATGGCAAAATTTTACCTCTCATGGCCTCCACTCTCTTCATAAAATTTCTAAATGGTTTCTATGAGAGATTTTCCATGCATACAAGTGTTTTCAAGCTTGTATGAGTGTCATTAGCTTGCATTCAAGTCAAGTTTCTATCTTTGCATCATAAAGTAAGGGTTTTGATCATTTTGGCTTAAGGGTTTTTATGTTAGAGCTTGCATTTTGGGTCTATTTGATTGCATAAGGGCTTTGTCATATCTTTTGTGCCTTCATATCAATGTAAGCCCTTTCCCTACTCTTAGATATTAACTATGAAGTTAAATGTTTATGTTGCAAGTTTGAGTTTGATCATTGAGTATGATACATGCTATCATGTCATGCAAGTTTATGAAGTCATTATCTTGATCTTGTGAGCTAAAAGCTACAACCTTTATGTTGAAATGTTGCATTAGACAACATGAGAACCCTCATAACCTTTATGTCAACTTGCATATGAAGTCATAACCCTTATATGATGATATATGTGAGTTACTAGTCATCATTCCATATCTTTTGTCACCATAATTCGCTTATGTGCCAAGTTTGGGTTTATGCATGTTTTGAGGCTTAAGAATGTAACATGCAAGTTAATGAACACATTTGTGCCTCATTTGCCACCATGATTAACTTGTGGCTTAATATCCATTTTTGTCATGCCTTTGTCAAGTCTCTTCTTTTAATCCATTACGTTGTCGCGGACGTATATGCGAGTTTAAAAGCGTTGGGTTATGTTATGGGTAATTTCTAATGACATGAAAATACAACTTGAAAACATGACTTGAAATATAACATGGAAGTTGACATGTAAGTATGCATAAAAACATAAGCTTGGGAATTTACCTATTAAGTTAGGTCTACCCTTTGGGAATTTACCTATTAAGTTAGGTCTACCCAAATGCTTGAAAACTTGTAACATGTTTTGGGAAACATGATGGACATGACACTTAGATAATATAAGTGTGGCCAACTCGAGGTTGGGTTGAGTTTGCAACGTAAAACTACCCGGAACCGACCGACCTAACTAGTAGTTGCAAACAATAGGACCCAATGTGAGAAGTTGGTCATGTTGTGCTTGAACCCGAGGTTAGACCAAGTTGTGGTGTAAAGCTACCTGGAACCGACCGGCTTAACTAGTAACCACAACAAAGTCTAATGTGAGAGGTGAAGGTGCATTAAGTAATTAATGCCACATGATAGGGTTAAGTTAATTTGATTAATGACTCTTAACCAAATATGACATGGACAAATGGGTTAAGTAATTTGATTAGGCTAATGATACTTAACAAAACATGACAAGGTTGGGTAGGTTAAGTAACTTGATTTGCCTAATGACACTTAACCATTTTTATATGACTAGTGGATGGGGTTAAGTTAACCAACACTTAATCAATCCAACGCGATAACTTGGTAAGGTTAAGTAAGTTTTCTTAATGACGCTTAACCGAAAAATACAGTTAACGAATGGGGTTAAGATTAGACTCAACTAGTCTAAACATGGAAATCGGATGGGATTAAGTTAGCCTAGACTTAATTAATCCCACTTGGTAGTTTAATGGGGTTAAGTTAAACACTTAACTAATCTAAACATGATGAATTGATGTGGTTAAGTGACCTATACTTATCCAATCTAACTCGTTAATTTATTGTGGTTAAGTTAACCAATACTTAACCAATATAACGTGAAAACATGATAAGGCTAAGTCACGAATCGCTTGAATACACTTGACCGATTTGACTAAGTAAATTGATAGGGTCAAGTTAATATATACTTAACCAATCTAGAATGATAATTGGACGAGGTTAAGTCGTGAATTGCTTAATATACTTAACCAACTTGAGCATGGTTTGTAGGGTTAAGCCTTGAACTTGGATACTTAGCCAATTTTGACAGGATTTGTAGACGGGTTAAGTCATGAACTTAAGTGACACTTAATCCATTATGTAAACCCTAGTTCTGTGGATTAGGTGGATAACCGTAGTTAACAAGGATAACGGGAACAATGCTAAGTGGTAAACCTTAGTTGAAGAATAACTAAGTAATGATTCTTAGTCAAGGAAATTTAGACCAGTTCATAGATAGATGAGTAACCTGATACGGTAGGTCATCGTTTAAGTATACGAGTAGGAGCAAGTATCTGATTTAGATAAAGGCTCCAGCGAACTGGGTAACGAAGCAGCGGCTTCAGGGAACATGAGGATATTCTTGGTATCCCTCTATGAGCTGCCAGGTGATTATACTAGGCTCATGAGAGGTTAAGGTCTGCGTTAGAAGAACCAAGAGTATGCCTTGGTTGCTATACGAGCGACCTAAAGACGGGGATGGATAGGGAATAGTCGACGATACACGGTCGTACCCTAGATAGCATTTCGTCAGGCTACCTACCATCTTCGGTCAAGCGTGTACGTACGGAAAGGCAGAGAACACCCAAAAGACCATAATTGCTATCTAATTATGGTTGCAGTAAGGCTTGGATGTGGGTTGGCCAGTGTTGTGTTCTCATACAGGATTTATCCTGTCTTGTCTTTCACTAGTTGAGGGAGTGGTCTCGTGGGACCATAGCCACGTATAAGAAAAACAGACCTTAGCATCTGCATCGGCAGATAAATCGAAAGCTCCCGACCGAGTCCTGTATTTCTTGATTTGCCCTGTGACAGGACTCGGATGGCACGATGTGATACATGTGCATACAGTCATGGAAAAGCGATTCACGATGAATGCGTGGGAAAAAGGGCGCGGTTGGCGGTTAGCGTAATCCCTAGTGGCCCTAGGTGGTTGAACCCAAACCGAGATACGAAAACGTGCAATAGGTAAGCATAATCCCTAGCAGCCCTAGGTAGCATAAGTCCTAGTTGTACAAACAATAATTCATGTTGGAAGACCCTAGCTAGGTTTAGGGTAACGGTCCAAACCGATCTTAAGGATCATGGAACTATGTTAAAGTAATATAGAATCTCATGGGAAAGCCCGTATGGTCTACGGCAAGGGACTGAACATTTACATGGAATAAAACATACAAGTTGAGTAACCTATATATGCGATATATTAGGTTGACATGGACCATTACATGACTTTTGAGTGAGGGTCATTCTTGGTTAACACATGACACGGTGGGGATACTAGTACGGTAGGTGCAGAGCTAAAATACAGGATAGATATCACGGGGCGTTATACGTGACAGATATCTTGGGGATATTATACTTGATAGAAACCTGACGATGTGATACCTTGTTTTATCTTGACATCGTAATTTATCATGACACCTTAGTTTATCTGAGTTCAGTAGTTCATCCTGTTACTTTGATTTAGCTTATCTATCTTGTTATCATGCTTATGTTCATCTCAGTTTCTCATGTCAGTTAACTTTACTAGTTTTTATGCTAATAGTAGATAGGGCTTACTCAGTCTTTTTGACTGACCCGTTTTGTTTCGCCTCTTTTCTTCCGTTCCCCCCCCCTAGGTTATAGGGAGGAAATACTGTTGTTTAGTTCGGACTTCTTCTGCTTGAAGGTCATCATGGATGGCTTGGACTTTTCTTGGCTAATGGCTACTTTACTGTTTTTACTTGGGGAATAATTTATGAAAATGTCTTTATGCTTCTTTACTATTGCAAGACAGGTTTTGATGTACTCTGATGTAAAAGGCTTTAGACCTTATTTATTCATGTTATGAAAGTTTGATTTTACTTCCGCTATTTTATATGTTCTGTCTTGTGATATTTCTGTGCATGTTTACCAATAATGCCCCTCTAAAGCTAGTGCATTCCTTTGCGAGTGACCCTAGCGGAGGCGGGGTGTTACCCGTGGTATCAGAGCAGAAGGTTACCAGACTGGGCAAAAGTTTTTAAAGACCTTCTGAAAACTATTTGAAAAAAAAAAACCGTTTACAAAGAAGCATTTTTCAAGAAAATTTTCTTTTAAAAGAAAAAGGCTATTCCCCAAAGGCCATTAGCACTATCCTTGTTTCCTTAATTGAGTCTCTTTTCCTTTCTTTCCTCCATCTGTAGTCACAGTAGTTTTAACTGCGACTAGTCTTTTCTACCTACGAAAGTGCTTTCCATACGATGGAGGTGGTTCTCGAGAGACCAGTGGTCGCGTTATAAGAAAGGATCGTGAGAAAGAAGGATAAAGGATACGAGCTTAAGGATGAGCAACTTGTTGGTATGGTTTAGTCCTCAAAGGAGGGAGAAAGATGAACAATGAAACCCATGACGAGAGAGTACCTTTGGCATGGTAAAATGGGGTGGATAGTTAAGTATTATGGGACAAGGACAAGATCATCGGGAGGGCAGTAGTATGCTCTCATTTCTAGAGTACCTCGGAAGGAGGGTAACGATCTTGTTAAAGGTTTAGCTTTTCTTCTCTATCATCCCGTTACGACTTCGTTGTTCGTATCATTTAAGTCTGCTCCGATAGTTGAGTCTCTGCACCTTAAGTACTAGCGTAATAGAGAATCTCATTTTTGTCTCAAAGTCCTATCGGAGAATCAGTCCATTTATACATGACTTGTTTGGATTTGGGAATGTCTATGCCAAGTGTTGAGTTTGGAAATAATGCTTATGTTTATAAGCTATGGATGGACTCTAGGGATGAAGTGGTTATCCAGTAGGGGGTGCCACTCTCGGTTTTGATAGGAGGGTAGTTAGACCTTTTGACTAGCCTTGGTAATGCCCTCGAAGTATCGGGTAACCTTTTTGAGGTTCTGTCATGACTAGTTACTTAGAATCCCTTGATGCCTTTATTGGAAATTTGAAGCCCGATCGAGTGGTGTTCGCCAATAAGACGGATGGTTTACTTCATTTATGCATGGGTTATAGAGATCACCCTAGTAAGTGTGCATGATAATCTGATTGACATCTGTTTACTTTCAAGAGAAAGTTCTTCTACATGGAATGCCTTATAGTATATAAACGAGATCCAAGATTCACTAGTGAATTTTGGAAAGCTTGCATGAGATCATGAGTACACAGTCATGTTTGCGTCAAGTATTCTAGGAAAAGGATAAGTGCAAGTGGAACGAGAGGCGACGAAGAAATGAGTTCCAGCTCATGTTATGGAAACAGGAATAAGAAGCTACAAAATCGCGAAGTTAAAAGACGACTTTGATGGTCAAAGACTAGATACACGCATGATATCTCTTTTTGGGAGTATATCCTTGATCCCTGTTTTCTGTAGAGCTTACTTGTAGGCTATCTTTTGTGGACATCCTCTCGTTCCTATTCTCCGTTACAAACCCTGTAAGGAGTTTGTCCTGTTTATCTTCTCGACCCTGTTTCAGGGAATTCTAGGTAGAACCCTATGGATGTAAACATGTATTTGAAACATGTTATGATTGATATGGTTGCAAGTGGTTGCTCGTGGATGCGCGAATACACATTAGATACTAGCTCGACTCGGTCACATTTCATATTGCATATGCACGAGTATTTATACTTGTTTATGGATGAAATCGAATGTATTATCATGCGGTTGTTGCATATGAATGAATGATTGTGCACGCATATTGTATCTATATGACTAGGACTATTTGCATACATGTTGGATTCATGGCACTATACATATTTTGCATTAGAAAGATTATTCAGGCCTGATCATTAGCATTAGCTAAGGAACATGTACACACACGTTTTGCATATATTCATACAGCAATAGAAATCATCTAAGGACAATGGTTGCTTGTGGATGATGTTTTGAGTAGATGGATGATGGATGGTAGGATATGTCCTACCTAACATGGAGATTTCGGGGACGAAATCCTAAAAGGTGGGGAGAATGTAACAACCCGTATTTTTCGATAACGTGTTAAGACGAGAATCAAGGCAGAATTTAATTCTAAATTCTGAATCAAGTAAAACGGGCTATGCCATTGCGTTCGTCACAGAAAAATACGTGAAATAGAGTCTGAGTTTTCGAGAATCGGAGTCCGTATGACCAAGATATGGCCTCGCGAAGTTTCACGAAAAATTCCCAAAACATGTATACTTAATTAAGTGAAATGGGTTGCGCAGAGAAATATATATATATATATATTGATATATATATATATATATATATATAATTGAAAATTAAATAAATAAATATGCAAAAATGTTCAAAACAGCGAATTTGGAGAGGGGAATAACCGAACCGGCCGATTTTTGAGGTCGACCCGAGCTCGCTGGGTCGACTAGGGGTTAATCCAGGGTGTTTGGCTGTCAACCCGTGGGCCGATTCACTCAAATGCAGATTTTGCATTTGGATGGTTCTCATGGTTCATCTTTAATCTAAAGGCCCTAGATGGTTCCTACACTTGACTTCTTCCCCAAGACATGCTTTGATGGCTTGGATTGAATCTAGGTTTAATCCTATGGCCTAAAACACTTGCCTAATCTATAAATAAGACCCTAACCTATCCTAAATCCTCATTATTCATTCATGCAACTAAACTATGGCAAAATTTTACCTCTCATGGCCTCCACTCTCTTCATAAAATTTCTAAATGGTTTCTATGAGAGATTTTCCATGCATACAAGTGTTTTCAAGCTTGTATGAGTGTCATTAGCTTGCATTCAAGTCAAGTTTCTATCTTTGCATCATAAAGCAAGGGTTTTGATCATTTTGGCTCAAGGGTTTTTATGTTAGAGCTTGCATTTTGGGTCAATTTGATTGCATAAGGGCTTTGTCATATCTTTTGTGCCTTCATAGCAATGTAAGCCCTTTCCCTACTCTTAGATATTAACTATGAAGTTAAATGTTCATGTTGCAAGTTTGGGTTTGATCATTGAGTATGATACATGCTATCATGTCATGCAAGTTTATGAAGTCATTATCTTGATCTTGTGAGCTAAAAGCTACAACCTTTATGTTGAAATGTTGCATTAGGCAACATGAGAACCCTCATAACCTTTATGTCAACTTGCATATGAAGTCATAACCCTTATATGATGATATATGCGAGTTACTAGTCATCATTCCATATCTTTTGTCACCATGATTCGCTTATGTGCCAAGTTTGGGTTTATGCATGTTTTGAGGCTTAAGAATGTAACATGCAAGTTAATGAACACATTTGTGCCTCATTTTCCACCATGATTAACTTGTGTCTTAATATCCATTTTTGTCATGCCTTTGCCAAGTCTCTTCTTTTAATCCATTACGTTGTCGCGGACGTATATGCGAGTTTAAAAGCGTTGGGTTATGTTATGGGTAATTTCTAATGACATGAAAATACAACTTGAAAACATGACTTGAAATATAACATGGAAGTTGACATGTAAGTATGCATAAAAACATAAGCTTGGGAATTTACCTATTAAGTTAGGTCTACCCTTTGGGAATTTACCTATTAAGTTAGGTCTACCCAAATGCTTGAAAACTTGTAACATGTTTTGGGAAACATGATGGACATGACACTTAGATAATATAAGTGTGGCCAACTCGAGGTTGGGTTGAGTTTGCAACGTAAAACTACCCGGGACCGACCGGCCTAACTAGTAGTTGCAAACAATAGGACCCAATGTGAGAAGTTGGTCATGTTATGCTTGAACCCGAGGTTAGACCAAGTTGTGGTGTAAAGCTACCCGGAACCGACCGGCTTAACTAGTAACCACAACAAAGCCTAATGTGAGAGGTGAAGGTGCATTAAGTAATTAATGCCACATGATAGGGTTAAGTTAATTTGATTAATGACTCTTAACCAAATATGACATGGACAAATGGGTTAAGTAATTTGATTAGGCTAATGATACTTAACAAAACATGACAAGGTTGGGTAGGTTAAGTAACTTGATTTGCCTAATGACACTTAACCATTTTTATATGACTAGTGGATGGGGTTAAGTTAACCAACACTTAATCAATCCAACGCGATAACTTGGTAAGGTTAAGTAAGTTTTCTTAATGACGCTTAACCGAAAAATACAGTTAACGAATGGGGTTAAGATTAGACTCAACTAGTCTAAACATGGAAATCGGATGGGATTAAGTTAGCCTAGACTTAATTAATCCCACTTGGTAGTTTAATGGGGTTAAGTTAAACACTTAACTAATCTAAACATGATGAATTGATGTGGTTAAGTGACCTATACTTATCCAATCTAACTCGTTAATTTATTGTGGTTAAGTTAACCAATACTTAACCAATATAACGTGAAAACATGATAAGGCTAAGTCACGAATCGCTTGAATACACTTGACCGATTTGACTAAGTAAATTGATAGGGTCAAGTTAATATATACTTAACCAATCTAGAATGATAATTGGACGAGGTTAAGTCGTGAATTGCTTAATATACTTAACCAACTTGAGCATGGTTTGTAGGGTTAAGCCTTGAACTTGGATACTTAGCCAATTTTGACAGGATTTGTAGACGGGTTAAGTCATGAACTTAAGTGACACTTAATCCATTATGTAAACCCTAGTTCTGAGGATTAGGTGGATAACCGTAGTTAACAAGGATAACGGGAACAATGCTAAGTGGTAAACCTTAGTTGAAGAATAACTAAGTAATGATTCTTAGTCAAGGAAATTTAGACCAGTTCATAGATAGATGAGTAACCTGATACGGTAGGTCATCGTTTAAGTATACGAGTAGGAGCAAGTATCTGATTTAGATAAAGGCTCCAGCGAACTGGGTAACGAAGCAGCGGCTTCGGGGAACATGAGGATATTCTTGGTATCCCTCTATGAGCTGCCAGGTGATTATACTAGGCTCATGAGAGGTTAAGGTCTGCGTTAGAAGAACCAAGAGTATGCCTTGGTTGCTATACGAGCGACCTAAAGACGGGAATGGATAGGGGATAGTCGACGATACACGGTCGTACCCTAGATAGCATTTCGTCAGGCTACCTACCATCTTCGGTCAAGCGTGTACGTACGGAAAGGCAGAGAACACCCAAAAGACCATAATTGCTATCTAATTAGGGTTGCGGTAAGGCTTGGATGTGGGTTGGCCAGTGTTGTGTTCTCATACAGGATTTATCCTGTCTTGTCTTTCACTAGTTGAGGGAGTGGTCTCGTGGGACCATAGCCATGTATAAGAAAAACAGACCTTAGCATCTGCATCGGCAGATAAATCGAAAGCTCCCGACCGAGTCCTATATTTCTTGATTTGCCCTGTGACAGGACTCGGATGGCACGATGTGATACATGTGCATACAGTCATGGAAAAGCGTTTCACGATGAATGCGTGGGAAAAAGGGCGCGGTTGGCGGTTAGCGTAATCCCTAGTGGCCCTAGGTGGTTGAACCCAAACCGAGATACGAAAACGTGCAATAGGTAAGCATAATCCCTAGCAGCCCTAGGTAGCATAAGTCCTAGTTGTACAAAAAATAATTCATGTTGGAAGACCCTAGCTAGGTTTAGGGTAACAGTCCAAACCGATCTTAAGGATCATGGAACTATGTTAAAGTAATATAGAATCTCATGGGAAAGCCCGTATGGTCTACGGCAAGGGACTGAACATTTACATGGAATAAAACATACAAGTTGAGTAACCTATATATGCGATATATTAGGTTGACATGGACCATTACACGACTTTTGAGTGAGGGTCATTCTTGGTTAACACATGACACGGTGGGGATACTAGTACGGTAGGTGCAGAGCTAAAATACAGGATAGATATCACGGGGCGTTATACGTGACAGATATCTTGGGGATGTTATACTTGATAGAAACCTGACGATGTGATACCTTGTTTTATCTTGACATCGTAATTTATCAAGACACCTTAGTTTATCTGAGTTCAGTAGTTCATCCTGTTATTTTGATTTAGCTTATCTATCTTGTTATCATGCTTATGTTCATCTCAGTTTCTCATGTCAGTTAACTTTACTAGTTTTTATGCTAATAGTAGATAGGGCTTACTCAGTCTTTTTGATTGACCCGTTTTGTTTTGCCTCTTTTCTTCCGTTTCCCCCCACTCCCCCCAGGTTACAGGGAGGAAATACTGTTGTTTAGTTCAGACTTCTTCTGCTTGAAGGTCATCATGGATGGCTTGGACTTTTCTTGGCTAATGGCTACTTTACTGTTTTTACTTGGGGAATAATTTATGAAAATGTCTTTATGCTTCTTTACTATTGCAAGACAGGTTTTGATGTACTCTGATGTAAAAGGCTTTAGACCTTATTTATTCATGTTATGAAAGTTTGATTTTACTTCCGCTATTTTATATGTTCTGTCTTGTGATATTTCTGTGCATGTTAACCAATAATGCCCCTCTAAAGCTAGTGCATTCCTTTGCGAGTGACCCTAGCGGAGGCGGGGTGTTACAGGGTAGCTCCCAACCGTTGGTGGTATACATTCGATACACTCAAGCGAAATGAGTGGTCGGCCATGTGTGGGCCGGGTTGCAAGACGTTCTTGTTGAACCCAATGTATTCGCCTCTAGAGATATACTATCGATAGGTGGTCCCATACCTTGTCATAGTCGGAATCCAATCTCCAATAAGAGCCCGCGATTTTGATTTGTATACTATATATGTGGAACGTGAGATGCAAGCGTTCTGCTAGATTGTTAATTACTTGCGATTAGACAATATTATAATATCAGAGAAATATTGATTTCCAAAAGTGTTTTGGTTATCGTAAGGTAAAAACCATCTGTGTTTATGTGTGGATCGGTCTTACGATTATAATTTCTTTTGAAAAGGATTTTGAAAAGTTAAATCAAATGATTTGAGTTTACTCACACCAGTCCCATGACTAACCCAGAGTTTATTTTGTTTGTTTTCCCTAAACTCTTGGGTGCCCATATTTGTACGGGCAGTCAAGTAGTTCAGGACTTTTGTGACGACCCCAAATCCCGTTCCGACGGAGACAAGGGTAATCTTTGGAATATAACACAAAAACAGATAATAGCAGAACAGAAATAAATAAATACATCAGATAATGAACAATAGAATATACTGGATAAGAGTAATCATCAGAGTTACACAGTATACAGGATCTTACTTAGTACAAATACAGTTCAGCTATACATAAATGTCTACAGCAGAAATAAACAAAATATGTACAATAGGAGCTGAACAACATAAAAAGAGATAAATAATAGAATCCATCTTCAGCTCCAGCTATCCAGAAAGAACCAGCTAAACCTGAATACAAGGCTGCCCATGTAGAAAAAGGGGCACCCGAGTTTGAAAGTGAAACAAACTACGAGTCAGTCATGGGACTGGTATGAGAAATCTACTCAACACACATATAATTTGGCTAATCATAGGACCACGCCACTTTCGTGGAACGGGTTTACTCCATCGGATTGCCAGTGCTTTAAAACAATCTTTCTTTTAAACAACGCAATGCTTTTTATAAAAATGAAGCCATTACAAGACTCAGTTCCCATCACACAATGCAACGCAAACCGGAGGATAGAGTTTTACCTTATAACGGCCAAAATATGATTGATACGAATAAAACAAAGGCATTTGATATTATTACTAGTGTTTATATGCTTTGAAAACAATTTCAAATCATAACTATCAATCATAGGCAGCATGGGTACCATATATCATGTCGCCATATATATACACAATCAAAACCGCACAGTCACGTATTTGGAAATTGGATTTCAAGGCAAAAGATAGTCCTTACCGAATTCGAGACGCTCTAGCCCGTGTCTCAGGAACAGCCGCAACTGCCCCTTGGAGCGACAAGGCCGGTCCACCGATGTGGATTATTATGCCTGAACTCTACGTTTCCCCGCCCTTTGGGGTGTCAACGAGCCAAAGAGTGACTCCATCGGACCCGGATCGTCCGATCAAACCGAGGCGCCTCGCAACAGCAACAACCACATAGGTGAAAAGTATATAACTGTCAAGGCTGGTAGGTCACTGACACCACCCTAGCTAGAAAGAAACGCATGCCCTCCCTGAGGTCCTTCTCCCGTTTCTGGTTCATACCGGGGTGTGAGGCTCGCGATTTTACGTTATACACAAAGCTACGCCACACAGGCGGTGCCTTGATCATCACCACAAGACTTTGCTTTTCAACAGAAGCCCTGATCATTGCATCTTAGCATGCCACACAGGCAATTCATGCCATGCGACTGATGTCCATCGATATACAAACTCTGAGCTCGTGCGTCTCAGAGAAGGGCGTTAAGCAAAAGAATAAATTCTCCGCCGCCAAACAGATGTATATTTAACAGAGATCAATCGACATAGAATAAAATCCAATGTCAGACACACAGTCCATTTACAAGTCCGTTCTGGGTCTGAACGAAACCGGAGGCACTAAATACCTCGCAAACCCATCAATCACCACGTACGTCTGGACGATCACCACTCATTATCCATATTTCGGGATGTCTCCCAATCAGGACCTCGGTTACCATCCAAACGAGGTGAAGATCTCCGGTCTTCGACCACATTCTTCATCTTCGAATTTCAATCGTCGGTCAATTATTCAAAATGAGAATTAACTCGGCCTTTTCAAATAATTCACGGATATTTAGAATTTCAAATCAATTTATTTCAATGGTTAAATCTTTAGACAACTCCCATTTTGTTCTTTAATGTAATTTTCACACCAAACACATTCAACCATCAAATACCACATAAATTGAGTAAATTCAGTTTATTTCCATTCTATATCGTTTATGATATTTTATAACGATTTATCGCTATTTTTATTTATTTTAAAATAGCCAATTTATTCAAAACGACGCTTCGGGCCATAACGCGGCCGTGGCGCTGTTTTTCTTCAGATTTGATTTACACATATCTGAAAATCTAATCGTTGGATCTTCGCAAAATTTACTTCATTAGAAAGGTCTTTTCAAAACGAATCCAACGGTTCCAGTTTCGGGAAAATCCGACGGTCGGATCTCCCGGTACAATCGTTTGAAGTTACGGTTTCAAAATACGAACTGCAGCGTCGTTATTCGATTAAATATAATTATATATATATATATATATATATATATATATATATATAATTGTTTCTGGCGCTGTTTTTCTTCAGATTTGAATTAAACATTCCAGACAATCCAATCGTTGGATTTTTACAAAGTTGGTACTGTTGGAAAGATATTTCCAAGGCGAACCCAACGGTTGCGGTTTTGGGAAAATCCAATGGTCGGATTTCCTGTACTAGTTGTTTGAAACCACGGTTTCAAAATGCGAACTGCACGGCCACATTTCGTTTTAATTCTATTTATATTTATATATTTATATAAATATAGTTCATTCAAAAATTCCTATATCATTTTCACTCCAAATATTTCACTAACGCCTTTAAATTTTGGAAAATTTCGCCATAACCTCCTTTGTACGGGAGGGGCTGGGAAAATTCCCAAATAGCCACACGTGCGTCTCATGTCGAAAAGAAAAAGAAAAAGCCAAGCGGCTAGCCAACAGGCTCATAAAATCATCACCCAAACAAAACAGTAAATGTGTACCTATTTGTCGGGCACAAAATTTTATTCCTCTTCTCTAGCCCCTTTTGCTATAACTTGTTCAATAAATATGCATGTACATATATACAGTTCTTATCTCTTATCATTTTCCATTCAACTTCATATTTGATTCCATTTGGTTTAAAAGCATCATTCATTCTAATGTTACATGCGTAGGTAAAAATCACGTCATTAGCTAATTAATGAATATTTCAACCCATGCATATTTATTTGAACGAGTTGCTATTTTTAAAACTTTCCATTTCAACAATTCATGTGTATAATAAAATTGTGCTTTTTAATTTAAAACACTTCATTTCAAAACACTATTATTTTATATAGTTCATATAGGTAATAAAAATAGGATTTTTAGTGTAAAACAATTTATTTCAAAACAGGATTATTTTATACATTTCATATTGATGATAAAAAGGTGATTTTCATTGTAAAACAATTTATTTCAAAATATGAATACCATCCAACACATGAATTTCAATTCAATGAATGAATATCGATTCAACACATGAAGTTTTTCTATAGTTTCTATATATAGATAAAAATGTGATTTTTATATTTGAAACACGATTACCACTCAACACATGAATTTCTAATCAACGAATGAATATCGATTCAACACATGAAGGTTTTCGATTCAACGAATAAATATAGTTTCAACAAATGGAAATAATTCAAACACATGAATATTATTCAAAATTTCGGCAGCATAACGGCAGGGTAGTTAAAACCGGGACCGTCCCTAGTACGGCTCCTCGCTCTACCTTAAAACCTCGCGGTTTTTGACAATGGGGATCATGCATCTAGTTCGCACGCAGGCGGCATGTATATATTTATTTCATTTCCACAAACTAATCCTATGTGGTTTCAACCAAATATTTCTCAACCACAAATGGGTATTTTTCAACCACAATCCATCAATATCAACCACAAACAATCCCAAACAACCATTCGTTATCAATCAATTTTCACACCAATCACAACCAATAAATATCGTCCATGGTTTGTGGACGAGCGGCGTATATACATATATATATATATATATATATATATATATAGCAATTCACTTCTATTTCAACACATATATAATTTTTACAACGCATATACAACTTATACATCGAACATACAACTTATACAACGCTTATACATGAGGTGTACAACGCTTATATAACTCATACATCGACTATATAATTTATACATCGTCGTTTTCCATATTGTTTATAAATTAGAAATCTCACATTGGGTTCCACTCCACCAAAAATAGCAGAAGGCTCAGAAAAATATGCGGTCTCTTCTAAAATGTAGAAGACGTCCACACGGTCACGATGTTTCCTGTTTCATCGAATTTCGTTAACGAACGAAAAAGATATGATTTTTCAAAGGTTTGCAACGGTTTAAAGGTGTTAAAATCAAATTAAATAAAATCAGCCGTATACCTTCCTTTTGATTCAAAACTAGGTTTTGAATTATCGCGAAATCCGTGAAGCTAGAGGACGATCAGGTGCTGCAGCGTCGAAGAGCTACGAACGGCGCTCAGATCGGTGGTAGGCACGGCCAGTTCGGTGGTCGGAGGCGGGAGATCGACGGCGATGTTCGGCGACTCTTCCCTGGCGCGATTCTCGAGGTAGACGAGGTGATAGGGGGCGAAGAAGGTATGGATTTGTAGAGGGGAGTGAGGGCTTCAAAGTTTGGGTGGTGGCAGGGTCTGGTTCGTCGTGGTGGCATCGGAATTTGTCCAGGAAGTGGGGAGCGTTTCCGCCGTCGCGATTTTCAATCGGGGGAGAGAGAGAGTTTGACCGTCCAATGAGAGTTTTTTATTTATTTATTTATTTTAAAAATCCCAAAAATACCCCCTGTTCCACACGAACACCAATCCAGACCCAACGACTGTCGTCCCTAGCGTTTTACCCCCATTCCGAACACAATGGGATATGTTTCGTAGGCCCATTCGACTATTCAGTCAGTTTTCCTTCAAATTAAAATATATAACATTCAATATTTGATTTGAACGTACATTTCAATTTGCCAGGGCCACAAACTGATTCGAAAAATCCCAGAAATATAAATCTAGCTATGTTTTGACGATACGGTCCCAACAAAAATAGTTTCATCGAATTCTGAGACCGTTTGCAAAAAGGCCCATTTCTGGTCGATCCAATTTAAATGTAATTGACCAAAACACATTTTCTTTTGCCACGCTCACATACTAGCTTCAAAAATTATGAAATTTGAAACCTAGCAATAACTTCCCATCCCGGATCCAACAAAAGTGGTTTCGTCGAATTCCGAGGTCGTATGCAAAATGGCCAATTTCACGGGCTATATAAATTCCATAACGACCTTTCTGAAAATTCATTCGGCCATAACTTTTGCTTTCCGCTATGAAAATTTGATTTTTCAGATTCGTTAGAAAGGTATTCACTAACAGATTTAAATATTTTTAGTTTCACTAAAATCCGTTTTGTTTTGCACCCGGTGCAGTCCGACAAAGTTTGAATTCAATTTTTAGAAACTGCAGCGCCATTTCAGGCCTTGTTTATAATTATCATTAACTATATTCGTTTTCAATTGTCGATTCAAACTCAGTTTTCATTGCTATTATTTAAAATATTTATATTAAATATTTAAAATCCATTATTTTAGCCAATTTAAAATTTTTAAATTGGTTCAAATTTTCTGGGTCGTTACAATCTCCCCCACTTAAAACTTTTCGTCCCCGAAAAGGAACAAAGTCGAAAGTGGTTTGATAAATCTATAATCACACAACACAACAACCAATCCAATTGTTTTCGACCTTTCAAAAATATACTAATCAACTTCTATACTCTTTTAAAATCATTCAGACTATAGAATTAAAAGTGCACATCCATGAGAAGAAAATAACAATAGAGTAGAGAATTGAATGGTAATGCAAAGTAGGGTAAATGTACCTTGCATCAGAGTCAATCAGAGATATCCACTCAGCATCTAGGATAAGCTTTCTGAATGCTCTCCTCAGTTTCCCAAGTACAATCTCGCGGATCTCCACTCCACTGCACTTTGACTAAGTGAACCTTCTTATTCCTCAGCTCTTTGGTTTCTTTGCCGATAATCTTTAGCGGCTCTCTCCTCACAGCCAATTTTGGAGTAATTTCAATATCCTGTTGAGCTGCTTCTTCCACGATCAAGTCTGGATCATGAACGTGCTTTCGAAGTTGAGATATGTGAAATACATCATGCACTCCAGGCAACCAATCAGGCAGTTTGACCCTATAAGCGAGAGTTCCGATCCGTTCCAGAATAGGAAACGGACCAATGAATTTGGGCGCTAACTTTCCAGTTTTACCGAACCGGATTACTCCTCTCATCGGCGATACTTTCAAATATACATAGTCGCCAACAGCAAAGGATATATCTCTTCTTCTTCTATCGGCATAGCTCTTTTGTCGGCTTTGAGCGGCGAGTAATCGCTTCTTGATAAAATTGACTTTGTCGGTAGCCTCTCGAATCATGTTTGGCCCTAACACAAGTCTATTCCCAGGTTCGACCTAACAAGCAGGAGATCGGCACGGTCTACCATACAATGCTTCGAATGGCGACATTGTCAGACTCGCCTGGTAGCTGTTGTTATATGAGAATTCAGCCAAATGCAGATGGTCTTCCCATGATCCACCGAAATCTATAACACAAGCCTGCAATAGATCTTCTAAAATACGATTCACCCTCTCAGTTTGACCGTCTGTCTGAGGATGATAAGCGGTGCTTAAGTTCAACTACGTTCCCAGTTCGACTTGCAGTGCTTCCCAGAATTTGCTAGTGAATATTGTATATCTATCACTGACTATACTAAGCGGCACTCCATGCAGTCTAACTATTTCCCTGAAGTATATCTGCGCCAGACTCTGAGCAGTTCTGTTTGATCTGACAGGTATGAAATGGGCGGTCTTCGTGAAGCGATCTACAATCACCCAAATACTGTCATTTCCTTTTCTGGTTCTGGGCAAACCATCAATGAAGTCCATAGAAATATGTTCCTACTTCCAACCAGGAACTTCTAGAGGTTGTAATAATCCAGCTAGTTTCTGTTGGTCGCTCTTAACTAGTTGGCAAGTAGGGCATCGGCTAACATATAAGGAAATGTCCCTTTTCATCGACTTCCACCAGAAAGTGCGTTTAATGTCATTATACATTTTGCTTACTCCCGGATGGATACTAAGTTTTGACTTGTGGCATTCATCCAGTACTTCCTTTCGAAGCTCAGGAATGTTAGGGACACAGATTCGACCTTTGAGCCTTAAAATCCCATCATTATCTACTTGAAAACTCGAGGGCTTGCCTTTCTGAATTATCTCTCTGATCTTCTGAATGAATTGATCATCCTCCTGAAGAGCAGATATTTTATCTGGCAATGAAGTCGTGATAATAAAACTGGCGATCATTTCATTATTTCGGTTTAACGCATCGGCCACGACATTGGCTTTCCCCGAAGTGTATATAATTTCAAAATCATATGCTGCTAGAAACTCCAGCCAACGTTGCTGCCTCAGATTCAAGTCCTTCTGAGTGAACAGGTACTTTAATGACTGATGATCTGTAAACAGTTCAAATCTCTCACCCAACAGATAGTGTCTCCAGATTTTCAAGGCGAATACTATGGCCAATAACTCAAGATCATGAGTTACGTAGTTCTTCTCGTGCGGCTTCAGTTGACGGCTAGCATAAGCAATCACTTGGCCTCTTTGCATTAACACTGCGCCAAGGCCTTCTCTAGAAGCATCAGTCCAGACCTTTAAATCCTGGTTGCCATCGATGATGGTTAACACCGGAGCAGTCGTTAGTCTTAACTTTAGCTCTTCAAAAGCCTCCTCACTTTCTGGAGTCCATTTGAATTTAGAGTGCTTCTTTGTAAGCTTTGTTAAATGACCAGATATCTTCGAAAAGTTTTTAACGAACTTCCGATAATAGCTAGCCAATCCAAGAAAACTGTGGACTTCAGTGGGGGTACTGGGCTGTTTCCAATTCTGAATAGCTGTGATTTTGCTTGGATCCACAGCGATTCCTTCTTTCGATACGACGTGGCCCAGAAATATTACTTCATCCTGCCAGAATATACATTTGGAAAATTTTGCTTTTAGTACATTCCGTCTCAGAATTTCTAGAACCTGTTCCAGATGCTTTTCATGTTCGGCCTTTGATTTAGAGAAGATTAGAATATCGTCAATAAAAACCAGAACAAATTTATTCAAAACTCCTCTGAACACTCTATTCATCAGATCGACGAAATAGGCTGGAGCGTTACATAAGCCTGACGGCATTACTAACCACTCGTAGAATAAGTCGGGACCTCTGAATGCTGTCATTGGAACACACTCTTCGGCGATTCGAAGTTGATGGAAGCCTGTAGCTAGGTCCATCCTTGAAAATACTTGTGCTCCATTTAATCGATCCAACAAATCATCAATCCGCGGCAATGGATATTTGTTCTTTATGGTCTGCTTGTTCAAATCACGATAATCCACACATAGCCGTAGAGTACCGTCAGATTTTGGGACAAATACCACTGCTGCACCCCAATCAGAGAAACTAGGCCTGATCAGACCTTTCCATACCAGCTGTCGTGTTTGATTGTCTAATTCCTCTTTCTCTTTCAAGGACATTCTTCGAATAGCGTGAACTACCGGCCTTGCATTAGGAATTAAGGCTATTTTGAAATCTATTTCTCTTTGCGGAGGTAAGCGAACAACTTCTTCAAACACATCCGCATAGTTTTTGACGACAGGAATGTCTTTAATGAGGTCAGGAATATTCTCCGTGACTTCAGGGATATTTTCTACTTGGGCTGGAGAAACATCCAAAGCTGCCCAGAAGTCCTTTCTATTTGAAGTCGGGCCTTCACATGGTATGGTTATATAATTCCCCGATTGTGCCTTTGCCATAACAACTCTCTCGGCGCATCTAACCTCTGCTTCATATTTGGTTAGCCAATCTAATCCCAGAATAATATCGAATTCATTAAAATTCATGACGATAGAGATAATAGGGAATTTATAGCAAGAAAAAGAGACAGGTACTGCACAAATCCAACTGAGATTGATGGAACCCCCAACTGGATTTTGGACAGTCATTGGTTCTTTGAGCTTCTTCAAATTCAAATCCAACTTCTTGACCGCACTCTTTGCAATAAAGCTTCGTGACGCGCCTGTGTCAAACAGTACTTTAACTGGAATATTTTTGACAGTAAGCATTCCTTCTAAAACATCAGATCTTCCTTGACTTGCTGAGGGATCAGAAGTTTCTGCTACTTCATTCACTTGAACTACTTCTGGCTTCTTCATCTTCCAGCAATCTTGCTTTACGTGCCCAACCTGATGGCAGAGATTGCATTTTCTATTTGCTTGAAATCCTTCTTTGGATCGAAGTCCACCCTTAAATCGCTTCTTTAAAGGTCCGCATTTTATCGACAAATGCCCTTTCAGATGGCAGTTATTGCATACGGTGGTCGTTACCGGTTCTTTTCCTGATCTGGCCCTTTTTCGATTGACTTTGGGTTCCTTACTGACCTCAGACATGGTACTGGCCTCAGGACGATCAGTTTCTGATTCAACCTTATCGCTAGAACTAACTTCTTCTTCATCTCGCAACATGCCTTTCCTATGGAGATCTTCGTACTGATAAGCCATGTATATCATTTCAGAAAAGGGGAGCTTCACATTCCTCATTACACTGTTCTGATATCTTCTTTGAAGCCCGTTGATAAATCTCATATTCTTCCTCTTCGGATTTTCAATTAGATGAGGGGCAAAGTGAGAAAGTTCATTGAATTTCTTATGATATTCGGGAATGGTCATATCTCCTTGTATCAGATAAGAAAATTCATCACATAGCCGCTCAATTGCTTCTGGAGGAGTAAATCTTTCCAGGAAAATCACTTTGAATTTATCCCAGGTGATATCACCTTCTGGATTATCCTTAATAACAGAATCCCACCAGAACAAAGCTTCATCTTTGAGTGCCCAGGAGGC
Organism: Allium sativum; assembly: GCA_030737875.1. Taxonomy (NCBI): domain Eukaryota; kingdom Viridiplantae; phylum Streptophyta; class Magnoliopsida; order Asparagales; family Amaryllidaceae; genus Allium; species Allium sativum. The sequence continues at coordinate 612,175,092 of CM060922.1, forward strand.
CAGCAATCTTTTCTGGTCATCCCTCAGCTTTAGTCCTTCGAAGATTTTCTCAGCCGAACGAATCCATGCTTGTGCTCTCATAATAGATTCTTCGCCCGAGAATGGCTTTCCACCCAGATTTCTATATTTCACATATAGGGCTTCAATATCTGGGTCTGTATCACCTCTTCTGTTTCTGGCACTCATTTTCTAGTTCTTCTGCAAACAGCAGATCAAGTGTCAGGTTACAGAAAAGATAATTTAAAATATAGAAACATATACTTCAATGTAAATGTGTCTATCGAGGTGTTATTTCACTCTGCTACTCATACTAGGATATTATTGATCCTATCTGTATAGAGTTACCCGTCCTAGAACACTACTGGTTCTATTTCTGACGAGTTCGTTAATATGTTATATTCCAGAACTAAGCTTAACCAAAGCTATGATACCACGTTGTGACGACCCCAAATCCTGTTCCGACAGAGACAAGGGTAATCTTTGGAATATAACACAAAAACAGATAATAGCAGAATAGAAATAAATAAATACATCAGATAATGAACAATAGAATATACTGGATAAGAGTAATCATCAGAGTTACACAGTATACAGGATCTTACTTAGTACAAATACAGTTCAGCTATACATAAATGTCTACAGTGGAAATAAACAAAATATGTACAATAGGAGCTGAACAGCATAAAAAGAGATAAATAATAGAATCCATCTTCAGCTCCAGCTATCCAGAAAGAACCAGTTAAACCTGAATACAAGGCTGCCCGTGTAGAAAAAGGGGAACCCGAGTTTGAAAGTGAAACAAACTACGAGTCAGTCATGGGACTGGTATGAGAAATCTACTCAACACACATATAATTTGGCTAATCACAGGACCATGCCACTTTCGTGGAATGGGTTTACTCCATCGGATTTCCAGTGCTTTAAAACAATCTTTCTTTTAAACAACGCAATGCTTTTTATAAAAATGAAACCATTATAAGACTCAGTTCCCATCACTCAATGCAACGCAAACCGGAGGATAGAGTTTTACCTTATAACGGCCAAAATATGATTGATACGAATAAAACAAAGGCATTTGATATTATTACTAGTGTTTATATGCTTTGAAAACAATTTCAAATCATAACTATCAATCATAGGCGGCATGGGTACCATATATCATGTCGCCATATATATATATATACAATCAAAACCGCACAGTCACGTATTTGGAAATTGGATTTCCATCATGAACCAAGGCAAAAGATAGTCCTTACCAAATTCGAGACGCTCTAGCCCGTGTCTCAGGAACAGCCGCAACTGCCCCTTGGAGTGACAGGGCTGGTCCACCGATGTGGATTATTATGCCTGAACTCTACGTTTCCCCGCCCTTTGGGGCGTCAACGAGCCAACGAATGACTCCATCAGACCCGGATCGTCCGATCAAACCGAGGCGCCTCGCAACAGCAACAACCACAAAGGTGAAAAGTATATAAATGTCAGGGCTGGTAGGTCACTGACACCACCCTAGCTAGAAAGAAACGCATGCCCTCCCTGAGGTCCTTCTCCCGTTTCTGGTTCATACCGGGGTGTGAGGCTCGCGATTTTACGTTATACACAAAGCTACGCCACACAGGCGGTGCTTTGATCATCACCACAAGACTTTGCTTTTCAACAGAAGCCCTGATCATTGCATCTTAGCATGCCACACAGGCAATTCATGCCATGCGACTGATGTCCATCGATATACAACCTCTGAGCTCGTGCGTCTCAGAGAAAGGCGTTAAGCAAAAGAATAAATTCTTCGCCGCCAAACAGATGTATATTTAACAGAGATCAATCAACATAGAATAAAATCCAATGTCAAACACACAGTCCATTTACAAGTCCGTTCTGGGTCTGAACGAAACCGGAGGCACTAAATACCTCGCAAACCCATCAATCACCACGTAAGTCTGGACGATCACCACTCATTATCCATATTTCAGGATGCCTCCCAATCAGGACCTCGGTTCCATCCAAACAAGGTGAAGATCTCTGGTCTTCGACCACCGTCTTCATCTTCGAATTTCAATCGTCGGTCAATTATTCAAAATGAGAATTAACTCGGCATTTTCAAATAATTCATGGATATTTAGAATTTCAAATCAATTTATTTCAATGGTTAAATCTTTAGACAACTCCCATTTTGTTCTTTAATGTAATTTTCACACCAAACACATTCAACCATCAAATACCACATAAATTGAGCAAATTCAGTTTATTTCCATTCTATATCGTTTATGATATTTTATAATGATTTATCCCTGTTTTTATTTATTTTAAAATAACCAATTTATTCAAAACGACGCTTCGGGCCATAACGCGGCCGTGGCGCTGTTTTTCTTCAGATTTGATTTACACATATCTGAAAATCTAACCGTTGGATCTTCACAAAATTTACATCATTAGAAAGGTCTTTTCAAAACGAATCCAACGGTTCCAGTTTCGGGAAAATCCGACGGTCGGATCTCCCGGTACAATCGTTTGAAGTTACGGTTTCAAAATACGAACTACAGCGTCGTTATTCGATTAAATATAATTATAATTATATATATATATACAAATATAATCGTTTCTGGCGCTGTTTTTCTTCAGATTTGAATTAAACATTCCAGAAAATCCAACCGTTGGATTTTTACAAAGTTGGTACTGTTGGAAAGATATTTCCAAGGCGAACCCAACGGTTGCGGTTTCGGGAAAATCCAATGGTCGGATTTCCTGTACTAGTTGTTTGAAACCACGGTTTCAAAATGCGAACTGCACGGCCACGTTTCGTTTTAATTTTATTTATATTTATATATTTATATAAATATAGTTAATTCAAAAATTCCTATATCATTTTCACTCCAAATATTTCACTAACGCCTTTAAATTTTGGAAAATTTCGCCATAACCTCCTTTGTACGGGAGGGGCTGGGAAAATTCCCAAATAGCCACACGGGCGTCTCATGTCGAAAAGAAAAAGAAAAAGCCAAGCGGCTAGCCAACAGGCTCATAAAATCATCACCCAAACAAAACAGTAAATGTGTACCTATTTGTCGGGCACAAAATTTTATTCCTCTTCTCTAGCCCCTTTTGCTATAACCTGTTCAATAAATATGCATGTACATATATACAGTTCTTATCTCTTATCATTTTCCATTCAACTTCATATTTTATTCCATTTAGTTTAAAAGCATCATTCATTCTAATGTTACATGCATAGGTAAAAATCACGTCATTAGCTAATTAATGAATATTTCAACCCATGCATATTTATTTGAACGAGTTGCTATTTTTAAAACTTTCCATTTCAACAATTCATGTGTATAATAAAAATGTGCTTTTTAATTTAAAACACTTCATTTCAAAACACTATTATTTTATATAGTTCATATAGGTAATAAAAATAGGATTTTTAGTGTAAAACAATTTATTTCAAAACAGGATTATTTTATACATTTCATATTGATGATAAAAAGGTGATTTTCATTGTAAAACAATTTATTTCAAAATATGAATACCATCCAACACATGAATTTCAATTCAACGAATGAATATCGATTCAACACACGAAGGTTTTCTATAGTTTCTATATATAGATAAAAATGTGATTTTTATATTTGAAACACGAATACCACTCAACACATGAATTTCTAATCAACGAATGAATATCGATTCAACACATGAAGGTTTTCGATTCAACGAATAAATATAGTTTCAGCAAATGAAAATAATTCAAACACATGAATATTATTCAAAATTTCGGCAGCATAACAGCAAGGTAGTTAAAACCGGGACCGTCCCTAGTACGGCTCCTCGCTCTACCTTAAAACCTCGCAGTTTTTGACAATGGGGATCATGCATCTAGTTCGCACGCAGGCGGCATGTATATATTTATTTCATTTCCACAAACTAATCCTATGTGGTTTCAACCAAATATTTCTCAACCACAAATGGGTATTTTTCAACCACAATCCATCAATATCAACCACAAACAATCCCAAACAACCATTCGTTATCAATCAATTTTCACACCAATCACAACCAATAAATATCGTCCATGGTTTGTGGACGAGGGGCGTATATATATATATATATATATATATATAGCAATTCACTTCTATTTCAACACATATATAATTTTTACAACGCATATACAACTTATACAACGCTTATACATGAGGTGTACAACGCTTATATAACTCATACATCGACTATATAATTTATACATCGTCGTTTTCCATATTGTTTATAAATTAGAAATCTCACATTGGGTTCCACTCCACCAAAAATAGCAGAAGGCTCAGAAAAATATGCGGTCTCTTCTAAAATGTAGAAGACGTCCATACGGTCACGATGTTTCCTGTTTCATCGAATTTCGTTAACGAACGAAAAAGATATGATTTTTCATAGGTTTGCAACGATTTAAAGGTGTTAAAATCAAATTAAATAAAATCAGCCGTATACCTTCCTTTTGATTCAAAACTAGGTTTTGAATTATCGCGAAATCCGTGAAGCTAGAGGACGATCGGGTGCTGCAGCGTCGAAGAGCTACGAACGGCGCTCAGATCGGTGGTAGGCACGGCCAGTTCGGTGGTCGGAGGCGGGAGATCGACGGCGATGTTCGGCGACTCTTCCCTGGCGCGATTCTCGAGGTAGACGAGGCGATAGGGGGCGAGGAAGGTATGGATTTGTAGAGGGGAGTGAGGGCTTCAAAGTTTGGGTGGTGGGAGGGTCTGGTTCGTCGTGGTGGAGCCGGAATTTGGCCAGGAAGTGGGGAGCGTTTCCACCGTCGCGATTTTCAATCGGGCTAGAGAGAGTTTGACCGTCCAATGAGAGTTATTTATTTATTTATTTATTTTAAAAATCCCAAAAATACCCCCTGTTCCACACGAACACCAATCCAGACCCAACGACTGTCATCCCTAGCGTTTTACCCCCATTCCGAACACAATGGGATATGTTTCGTAGGCCCATTCGACTGTTTCAGTCAGTTTTCCTTCAAATTAAAATATATAACATTCAATATTTGATTTGAACGTACATTTCAATTTGCCAGGGCCACAAACTGATTCGAAAAATTCCAGAAAAATAAATCTAGCTATGTTTTGACGATACGGTCCCAACAAAACTAGTTTCGTCGAATTCTGAGACCGCTTGCAAAAAGGCCCATTTCTGGTCGATCCAATTTAACTGTAATTGACCAAAACACATTTTCTTTTGCCACGCTCACATACTAGCTTCAAAAATTATGAAATTTGAAACCTAGCAATAACTTCCCATCCCGGATCCAACAAAAGTAGTTTCGTCAAATTCCGAGGTTGTATGCAAAATGGCCAATTTCACGGGCTATATAATTCCATAGCGACCTTTCTGAAAATTCATTCGGCCATAACTTTTGCTTTCCGCTATGAAAATTCGATTTTTCAGATTCGTTAGAAAGGTATTCACTAACAGATTTAAATATTTTTGGTTTCACTAAAATCCGTTTTGTTTTGCACCCGGTGCAGTCCGACAAAGTTTGAATTCAATTTTTAGAAACTGCAGCGCCATTTCAGGCCTTGTTTATAATTATCATTAACTATATTCTTTTTCAATTGTCGATTCAAACTCAGTTTTCATTGCTATTATTTAAAATATTTATTTTAAAAATTTAAAATCCATTATTTTAGCCAATTTAAAAAAAATTAATTGGTTCAAATTTTCTGGGTCGTTACAACTTTACAAATATACTTGGAGGAGCTTGAAGCAGGAGGCTTCAGGATTATATAGCTATTGTTATTTCCACTGTGTGTAAGTGTTGTACTGTGATAATGTTAAAGTATATATATTATTTTATTGCAAAGTTATGTTATATATTATATTTTATTCCTTCCGCTGTGAGATTCATATTACTATGATTCTGTCCTATGGTGATCTTCTTCTTATTCTATTCTAATTTTCTATCTTCTCTATTCTCACCCTCTAATTTCTTTCTATTAATGATCAGGTATTTCCGATGTCTGAATAGTCAACATGGTAGTTTGTGTTGATTTTCGGAGTCGAAAATCCCAGTTCTTTACAATTAATAAGCCTATAACATGTTTTAATTAATGTATAATTAAGTTTATCTTACCCCAATTCACATGTTTTCCATTTGCAAGTTAATGTCAATTAAATAATAATAATTGTAATTAACATGTTTTCCAATACATACTACTTAATGTCGAAATAAGTATAATTCACTCCGATTAACATACAGGTTATCCCAACACAGGTTACTTGATGATATATTAAGTACAATTAACATGTTTTTCGAATGAACGTCAAATTAACATTCTTTATAGATTAACGTCAAATGAACATGTTTTCCAAAATTAATGTCAAATAAACATAAATGACAAATGAACATGTTTTCCAAACTTATGCCAATTGAACATAAATGACAAATTAACATGTTTCCGATTTAGTGTCAAATAAATATAAATGACAAATGAACATGTTATTTTTTCAATCAATGTCAAATGAACGTAAATGGCAAATTAGCATGTTTTCCCAAATAAATGTCAAATGAACATAAATGGCAGATTAACATGTTTTCCCCAAATAAATATCAAATGAACATATTTTCCAATTTAATGTCAAATGAATATATTTTCCATTCTAATGAACATAAATGACAAATTATCATGTTCTCCCCAAATATATGTCAAATGAACATAAATGATAGATTAACATGCTTTCCCCAAATAAATGTCAAATGAACATATTTTCCAATTTAATGTCATATTAACATGTTGACATATCAACGTCATGTTGTCAAGTAACATGTTTTTCTTAATCAATGCCATATTAACATATTTCAAAATCAATGTCGAATAACATGTTTACCAAACCAATGCCATATTAACAAATCAATGTCAAATAACATGTTTTCCTAATCAATGTCATATTAACATATTTACAAATTAATGTCAAATAACACGTTTACTTATGACATGTCTACTTAATATATAATTAAGTTCAACCTATTCTGATTCACAAGTTTACATATTCTTCCTTTATAATAATCCCAGTTTACAGTCAATGATTCATAAATTCAATATGCTTAATTTCCTCTTTTTAACGTTATTTCAGATTATTCCAATTCTACACAACTCAATAGCAAAGGCCTAGGCTCTCGTTGACTTAGGATCAGCGCAAAATAAAGGAAAAGGGAGAAATAAATCTGCACTCAAAAATGAACAAAATGAATAAATAGGCATAATAAGACTGTAAATAAAACAATGACAGAAAGGGGATAAGGAAGAAGAATGTACATATAATCAAAGAATAATTGCAAAAGGAATATGTAATTGATAGTAATTAAAATGTGTAATAACATGTTAAAGGATTAAACCTATAAACACTGATACTTTCAGATCCAATGTATTTTACTGTCAAAATCCTTTTTATTTAGATTGTTAATCACTACAACAACTATTGTATCTATTTTAACGTTAACTTAGAAAAAATCTAAAAATCACAGTAATACTCACATAAAATTGTTGTAGATCCAAAAAAGGCTTTTGAAAACTTAAAGTAGAAGAAGAAATATCCTTTCAATCTATATTTTGACAACACCCTAACCTTTTCCTAATTTTATTTTAGAACATGATAGAGGAGGAGGAGGAAGATGAAGAAATATTTTGTGTAGGAAAATAGTGAGGGTTATTAGTCTATTTATAGTAGAGCAATGTGTCTAGGTTCATTGGATTTATTGTCCAGGTTCATTATATTTTACACATCAGCAATACATCGGAAGAATTATCCACAGCAGGCTCGAAGGTGGGTCGACCCACCTTAGACATGGGTCGTCCCATCATGTGTCAGCCTAATTAAGGCTTGGATCGCCCATTTACCATTACTTTATCATGATTTTTTTATTAAATTATTTAATATAACTCCAAACTTTGATTGATCATAACTTGTTCATTTCTCGCCCGATTTACGCAAACTAAAAGTGTATCTGAATTAGAATTTCGTAACCGACGCAATGGTGAAATCGATTTTTCTCAATTCTTAATATTTTTATTTAATATTTATTTTATCATTTTATTCCTCAATTGATTAATACATTAATTAATTATTATTTGTCAAAAATTCGGGTTGTTACATTCTCGCCTCCTTAAATGATTTTGTCCCCGAAATCTCCAAGGCTAGAAGAATGTTATGAATGCTAACATCCATTTACTCAACCATCATCCACTGGCATCCATTTTCCAAAGAATTTCTAATGCTTTGTACGAACAAATGTAAAGGTGTCATGTGTTTGTCCCTAGGCTTATGTGAAAATCAAACAGTCTACTGATTCAGTTGACCTCCTTAATGCAATTCATGTTTGTGCCATGTATCCAATATGTATGCAAAAGAATCCTAATGATACATATAAATTTTATATGTGTGCAACAACCATTCACCAAAATGCAACATTCGAGTGATGCTTCAATCGATCTTTAATCCATAGTGAAAATAAATTTAAAATGCACACACATCCATATACAATATGTTAATTTCCTAGTTCAGTCGATCTCTAATCTATTGCCTAGTGTGTTTATATGAATCCACTAGAAATCAATTGCATCTCTTGCAACCATCAAACATAACATGTCTCAAACACATGTTTCAACTATATCCTATCATCCATAAGCTCAAATCTTAAAATCTACACTTCCCAATAATATACTCTAAGGAAGTCCCTAATCACAGGATGAAGTTACTAATAGAATATTAAAGAGGAAATACTTGTCAAAAGGATATAGGTAAGAAACTTGAATCCCTCAGTGTAGTTCTTTCATCCCAATCATCTTAGTTACTTCGGGGAGAAACTTCAAGTGAACTAATCCAAAAACTTACCTTAATTTTACAAGTAAAGTCACACTTTTCCTCCTATCCATTTGTAGTGTCTACTGTACCTATCTTGCGTTCCTTGGTTCATTCCACTTATATTGTCCAACTGCAGAAAGACTTACCTATTGTCCCATGTTTTTTATATATATAATTTTCTGAAACCTTATTAGAAAAATCTCAATGAGGCAAAATTTCAGTTGCAAAAATTTCATTTTGAAATATAGTTTCTTTCATGAAATTCCCAAAATACAAATTTCATATCAAAATTCATTAATCTTTCAAAATTTCTGTTTCTTAAATATATATATACATATATATACAAAGAGAGAGAAAAACTTTTTCTCCTCAAAAATAGCGGACTCGAAGGAGGTTTCCTCCTCCGATCCCCCACCTAAATCTTCTCAAAATCAATCGGATACTTTACCAAATGAAAAAGTGACGAAGTTGAATTTAGATCTACCGAATTCTTTTATTGATGAGGATCTTTCTCTTGAATACGTTAAGCCTAAGGAAAATTATATTTATCTTCCTAAAGAAGATTTTAATGCTTCGCCGGATTCATGGATTAATACTATTGCTTTGCACCCAGTGGATTTCAAACCTGCAGTAGTTAAATTGAAGGAATATATTTCAAATGTTTGGCAACCAAAAGGTAATTTCCTGGTTCATATTACTCCTGAGTTCCATTATACAGTCAAATTTGAGCTTGCTGAAGATTGTATTTCAGTTCTAAGATTTTCTACTCATTCTTATTTTGGAAGATTGCTAATGGTCTTTAAGTGGTTTCCTGGTTATGACTTTGGTAATTTTTGTCCAAATAAGGTTCAGATCTGGGTTAAAATTTTCAAACTTGATATGGAAATTGGACTAATAAGGCTTTTTCAATGATAGCAAGTTTTATTGGGGATCCGGTTAGGGTTGATGAAAGAATAGCTAATAAGAAGATCGCAAAATTTGCTCGAGTATTGGTTTAGATGCCAATTTGGTGGATAAAATTCCTATACTTCTTCATAATGGTATACAAAAGGAAATTGTAGTAGAATATGAATTTGTTCCTTTTAAATGTGATCAGTGTAAATTTTTTGGCCATAGAACTGATGTTCATGATATTTCTAAGGACCCAAAGTGGACTGAACCCACGGGAAATTCAAATGATAATGCTCAATCTAGTTCTTCTAATGTTGAGGTGAACAAGGATGGATCTGGTTTGGATTTTCTTGATTTAGATCTTCCTAATAATATTATGCCAGATGAACTGAATCATTTAGCAGATAGTTTGGTTGAGGACCCTCCTAATGAAGTAAATGTTGATGTTTCAGAAGGTGTATCAAGGAATGCAGATTATCTCTCTCATGCTAAAGGAAAAGGTAAGGCTGTCTATGTTGCTCTTCCTAAAAGAGACTTAAGGAGAAATTCATCAATTAAATGACACTTATGGCATGGAATGTCAGGGGGATGAATTCACATAAGCATATGTGTGATATTCTATCCCTTCTGACTAGCTCCAAACCAACTTTTGTTGGTTTGCTGGAAAATAAACTTAACAGTGATAATTTGAGTGTCTTTAGTAGAATACTGCCTTATAAATGGAATTATCTCCCTTGTGATGGTGTTATGTTCTCTGTTAGGATATTATTGATATGGAATTCAGATGTGTGGTCTATAAATGTTATTTCTGTTTCTAATCAACACATTACAATGCATGCTTTTAATACTGGTGGTCTCTCAATTTATGTAACCATGGTATATGCTAGTAATAAGTTTTCTGAGAGAGAAGTGTTGTGGCACCATATAATTCAGGAAGCTAATCTGATTAATGAAGAGTGGATTCTCATGGGTGACTTTAATAACTCTACTTCCCATTTAGATAAGAAAGGTGGTCTTCCCATTCCATTTCAACAAATTAGAGCTATAAACAATTCTCTTACCCAATCTGGTTTATATGAGATAAAAGCTTCTGGTTTCAATTATACTTGGAGAAGGAAGGAGATTGCTAATAATATTGATAAAATATTTTTCAATCACTCTTGTTTGCAGAAATTCACTGACATGAGAACCTTATCCTTGTCTCATCTTTCTAGTGACCATAACCCTTTATTATTGGAATTAATTGAAACTATTTCAAATAAAGGATTTCCTTTTAGGTACTCTAATGAATGGCATCTAAAAGAGGGTTATGATGATTGTATTGCTTTGGGTTTGCAGTATGCAGGTTGGGGTTTCTCTAGCTACAGATTTTTAGAGAAGTTAAATGCTTGCAAGAGAGAATTGAAGAAGTGGAATAAAATCAGACCTAAAGAAAATGCCTTACTTTCATAGGCTGAATCTATATTTAGAGAAAGGGAAATTGCTTGTGATCAGGATCCAGAAAATTTGAATTTGTATGAAAGCATGTTAGAGGCTAAGCATGTTGTGGATGTTCAAAAGCAGATTAGATATTGGAGTTATAAACAAAAAGCAAAAGTAGCTTGGCTTCAGGATCAAAGTTTTTTCACTCTAAAATGTCTTCCAGGAAATACACTAATAACTTGAAAGCTCTTATTGATGTAGATGGAAATTTGCTTTTCAAACCTGATGATGTAGCTGTAGAAGCTATCAACTATTTTTCTGGATTGTTCAATGGTCATGTTGAATCTGAGTTCCCTTCATTCCAATCTCCAGTAGTTATTAATTCTAAAGGTAAACAGTTGTTAATGAAGCCTATTACTTTAGAAGTAGTTCATATTGCTGTTAATTCTATTCATATAGATTATAGTCCTGGTCCAGATGGAATGAGCTCTAATTTTTTTAAATTGCATTTGAAAGTTTAAAAGTAGATCTATTAAATGCAATGCAAGATATGTTTACATCTGCTTAGTTACCTAAGGGTATTAACCACACTTTTGTAACTCTTGTTCCCAAAGTTGAAAGACCATCAGAAATTGCTCAATATCGACCAATAGCTTGCTGCAATATCTATTATAAAATCTTCAGCAAAATCTTGTGTAATCGTATTAAGTGGTTTCTTCCTCATTTGATTGCTCTAATCAGTGTGTCTTCATACCAAATAGATATATTGGTGATAACATTCTATTATCTCATGAGATGTTAAGGGATTTTAAGAAAGTTAGAGTGGGTAAATTTTGTATAAAGGTCGATTTGCATGAAGCTTATGATATGATGAATAGGAGTTTCATATGTCATATTATGCATAAAATGGGATTTCCTATACATTTCATTAATATTATTTATGAATGTATATCTACACCGACCTTATCAATCTTAATTCAATGTATCCCAAAAGGTTTTATTACTTCTAATAGGGGTCGCTAAGGGGACCCTCTTTCTCCATACCTTTTCACTATTGCCATGGAATACTTCACATATAATATGAATGAAGCTCTGTTTCAACATAGATTTATCCCTGCACATAAGTTTGATCCTATAGTAACTCATCTATTGTATGCTGATGACCTTATGATTTTTGGAAAGTTTTTACCAATATGTGCTGCTTCTTTGAAAGATATATTTGGTAGGTTAAAGTTGTATAGTGGTTTAGCAGTGAGTTTGCTTACCAATATGTGCTGCTTCTTTGAAAGATATATTTGGTAGGTTAAAGTTGTATAATGGTTTAGCAGTGAATTTTCTTAAAACTAAGATTTATTTTAATTCACATGCTAAAAATACAAATGTTTTCTCCTCCATCTTGGATTTCTAGTCAGATTTATTACCAGTTAGATACTTGGGTGTCTCTCTGTCTATGAATTATCTTCATTACAATGAATGTCAATCTTTGTTGCATAGAGTTCAAATGGAAATTCAGTCTTGGGATGCAAATTTTCTTAGTTTTGCTGGCAGAGCAGAGTTGATTAATTATTACTCCCACAGTGTTGTATTGGTTATTTGTGTACCAATTACCTGAATTTGTCATAGATAAATTATACTCTATGTGTGTTGATTTTTTCTGGGGTAAGTCTGCTCATAAAATCAAATGGGAATCTTTGTGTTTACCTAAGGTAGAGGGTGGTATAGGTTTGAAGTCATTTTCTGATTTAAAGAAAGCTGCTGCTATCAAACTAATGTGGAAATTTTTGAGTGGTGATTCTCTTTGGAGTTCTTGGATGGGGAAAAAATACTGCAATGGTAAATTTTTCTGGAACATGCCATTTGATAATAATGCTTCCTGTACTTGGAAAGTTATACTCAGATTAAGGAAATCAGGTATGCAACTGTTTAATAAAGCCATTTCATTTGGGTTTTCTACTTATGTTATGATCCTTGGATAAATTACAAGTGCTTAGTGGATATTAGTATTTCTAGATTTTCCCGTTTAGGTAGGAAAGATGAGTTAGTGGCTTCTATTATAGTTGATGAAAGGATTAATGGTAATGTACAAGCTTCCACTCGTGAAGTTCTATCTGAATTTAATGCGGATTGTTTAAGATAGGGTAGAAATGATGATTTCTATGAATGGTGCGATGGAGGAAGTTTTTCCTTTCATAAGGCATGGGATAAAGTCAAATCTAGATGTTTGGAGAGGCAGTTTTTTAAAGTTGTGTGGCACAATAAAAATGCAAGGAGAATGTCATTCATCTCTTTTCTTGCATTAAGTAATAGACTTTCAACCAAAGAAAAGTTACACAGGTTTGGTCTGATGGTAGATACGAGTTGCAGTTTATGTGATGGTTCTGTTGAGTCTGTTAATCACTTTTTCTTTGAGTGTGTTTATGTCAGGTTCATTTGGGAAGCTCTTACCAGAAAGCTTGGCAAGACTGCATATGTGTATGGCACTTTGGAGATGAAGGCTAAGAGAATTATGCAGTTTTTCAAAGATAAAGACCAAACGTTTGATCTTGCTTGTCCAGTGTTCACTACTATGGTTTATCAAATCTTGTTTAAGAGAAATGAGAGAGTTTTCAAGAATAAATGCATTCATAAGGAAATTAGATTGAGAATGATAGAAACTGAAGTTCAATTTCTAGTTCAGTCAAATGGCACTAAAACAAGGAGATCTAATATGAAGGAGAACTTGTCAAAGCAATGGGGTATTGAGCTTTTTGATGCAGGCTAAAGTTTCATGATATTTCTCTTTTGTTTTTGACATAAAATTTTACTTGTAAATGAGGTTATGACTGTGGCTGAGAGAGTTGTTTGAGATGTTTTTATCTTTTGATGGTTGTAATGTTCAATATATGGCGTTTATATGTGCTTTTTTCCCTTATTCGCACCCACTTAGGTTAGGGGGGACAAGAGGTTTTACTGAAGCATATAAACAAAGTATATGGTTGGTATAGAAATAAAGCGTATCAATTTTCAAAAAATATATATATAGAGAGAGAGAGAGTTTCGACTCAAAGTTGCTCCACAAATTTCTATAAACATATCCTTGTTACACTTTTCTCTTGGAACACAATTATTCGTTCTATGTTTGCCTATCCAAACTGATTACTTACCTCGATTCTATTGTCATACGAAGGCTTAACTCTTTTGTCTAATTGACAAAATCCTGATAAGCATTAAATCTCAAAAGAAATGTGTCTTAACAAATAGGGAATTCTTATCCAATTCTTAGGTTAAATCTCTTGGGTTTACAAAATATTTCCATTAATATTACATGAATCCGTAAAACTTCCAAAAAGCCAAAAAGGTACGACAACTATTTAAAAAATTCTTTTACTTGGCTTTTTTTAGAAACTTTTTCATTACAACCGAATTCCAATTACTTTCTTAAAATACATGCAGAAGGCTCCAACGTAAGCGTCACACCATTCTTTCAAAATACAGGGTTTAGGGAGTAAAAATATTCCAATCCAACTATGAAACTCAGTTCTCACTTACAACCCCAAAACCATATGCTTTTACCCTTAAAATGCTACAAGTTTAGCGTCATCACAAATATATAGATCCGAAAATCAATCTCTCTTTCTAGATGTAATCCTCAATCATTTATTATATTTGTAATATATAGCGCAAAGAGAACTGAATCGATACTGCCTAGAGATGCACTAAGGAAAATAGGAATATTATAGGACAGACCCCTCAGGTTACAAGAAGCCCCAAAAAATTAGTCCTTGCCTGACCATTTTCTTCTTGCAGTAAAATTAGCCCCCAATCGGCTAATACATCCTTCAATTTTTCCTACTTCAAAATCTTAAAATATAAGCACCTCAACCGAATTCTACTACTAGTGCAAAAATATGGGATAACCAATTATATGGTTGATATATCTAATTCCAAAACCAGCCTATACCCGGAAATGCCACTAAACATTTCCTAAATCAAGATTTTAGTTTCAACCCCAACTTCCCACAGATAACCAAGTTAATCCTATGTGGTTCAAAAACTACAACTGGGCCTAAGTGCAAAACAGTCATTGGTGCTATCACTGCATCCTAGGGGATTTACTATATTTGTAAAGGACCGCTTTATTAAGCCTACAATATAGATGCTCGACTCTTCTTACTGTGTCTACGACTCCATGCATCCAACACATGAAAGGAAGAGGGACAAAATATTCCTAAACCAAATAGGTAAACTGGAAAGAACTAAAGATAGATAACATTATTTCTTTTCATCAACCCTCATCTCTCACTTGACCATTTTTGATCAACACCTTTACTCATAATCCTTTTGACATTAGCATACTCATGTTAATCTTTTACTTGCCATCCTTAAGTTCGCCTTTTTGGAAGTTCCATAATTAAGTAGTTACAGGAAATGTTATAAATAACTATTTCCATAGTACAAGACAATCTATTTTATAGAAAACCATAATTGCAAGATATTTCTTTTTAATTATTTTTAATTTGGTGAATAATGCGCAATACGGTAAAACCCCTATTTCGCACCAATCCATTCATTCTTGTAATGACGTCTTCCAAACTATGGATAGTATGCATAACTCAACTAAAAAGATAAAGATTGAGAAAGAGTCAAAGGAAGGTTGCAACTGACTATAAGGATATTTTATTTTTCAAAAGTAACTTTTGATTTCAGAAAATGCGGTTTCTTTTGAAAATATTTTTTTAAAACAAAATTTTAATGATCTTGGTAACCTTAAGCTCTGATACCAAATGCAACACCCCACATTCCTTATTGTCACTCGTATGAGAATTTCATTAATAAATTATGGAGCATTGTTGGTATAAAGACATAAAACATCATAGAGACTAAGATTAATCAATACACAAAGCTATAAATTTACAATGGAAGAAGATACTTTCGTTTAAAATGCAAAACCATCTTTGTTTCAATTAACCAAATATTTACAAAGTGTCATATCTCAAAATCTCAGTCAAAAACAACATCAGAGTAAAGTAATATTATCCCCCAAAATAGTCAAAAAGATACAATCTAACATTGGCAGGAGAACATGAAGTAATCCATCTTTTGCCGGAATCCATCACGACAAAGTCAACAAAGAAATCAAAATTATGTACTTTCTCCATATAAGTGTGGGGAAAGAAAATAGAAAGGAAATGGGTCAGACATAAAGTCCGGTGAGCTGCCATGATTGCTAGCCAAACTACTAAGTTATGTAAAAAAAGGTAAATAGTGGCTCTAGTGTCATAAAAGGGTAAGTGTTTGTACATATCTAAAGGTGAACAGTAACCGATATGAATTGGCATAAAGGATTAACTATTCTTATCCAAGAGACAATGATGATGATAGTGGTCATACTGAAACTGATTGAATGTTTTGCACTTCTATAGATTCGGACATAAACAAGTAATTAGGAAGGAATTTCCAAATGCTACTTATCGATTGGCTTTCCAAATATGAATAATTTGTCCCAGCTATGACATTCCGGGTTATCACTTCCCGAACCCATCAACTAAAAAGACACAACCATATTCACAGGCGTTACAGCGTCTTATCTTCCGCTTTCGGACCCATGCATGCTTATGACTACATTGGAACGTGCCCGTACCAACCTCCCATTTGGACCACTTACTACCCAGTGCAGTATTAGAGTGCCTTGACTTCTACCTAGTGTAAGGCCCTATTGATAACCATGGAATATTAACTGATACGAATCCCACAAAAAAATGCATACAAGTCTCCCTGAGATTTGGTCCCCAAGTTAACTGGGATTTCCATGATCCCCTTATATCTCAAAGGAATGGAACCTCCCTACTTACTAATCCAGTGTTTTAACTTAACCAGTTTAAGTTCATTAATAATCCCATAACATGTTTTCCCGTAGTTTGTAATTAACGAAAGTAATCTACAACCCCTTTTCCTTGATTATTAATCTAGTGTTTTAACTCAACCCTTTTAAGTTCATTAATAAGCCCAGTGTCAGAACATGTTATTTCTTAGATTGTAATTAATGAAAGCAATATACAACCTTTTACCCCCGGATTGTAATTAATGAAAGTAATCTAAAACCCCTTTTATCCCGCTTGTTAATCCAGTGTTTTAACTTAACCTGTTTTAAGTTCATTAATAAGCATATAAGATGTTATTCCCTATATTGTAATTAACGAAAGTAATCCATAACCCCTTTTATCATGCTTATTAATTCAATGTTTTAACTTAACATGTTTTAAGTTCATTAATAAGCCTATAACATGTTTTACTTAATGTATAATTAAGTATCTCTTATGCCAATTCACATGTTTACCATTTGCATGTTAATGTCGAATTAAATACCATTAATTCCAATTAGCATGTTTTCCAGTATAGACTACTTAATGCCGAATTAAGTACAATTCACTCTGATTAACACATTCTCCCAATACAGGTTAGTTAATGTCATATTAAGTACAATTAACTTTTTTCGAATTAATGCCGAATTAACATGTTTTCTAGAATAATGTAAAACGAACATGTTTTCCAAAATTAATGTCAAATAAACATAAATGACAAATGAACATGTTTTCCAAACTAATGACAAATTAACAGGTTTCCTAACCTAATGTCAAATATAAATAAATGACAAATGAACATAATTTTTTCCCAGTCAATGTCAAATGAACATAAATGACAAATTAACATGTTTTTCATAAATAAATGTCAAATGAACGTAAATGACATATTAACATATTTTGCCCAAATAAATGTCAACTAGACATATTTTCCGATTAAATGTCAAATGAATATATTTTCCATTCTAATGAACATAAATGACAAATTAACATGTTCTCCCCAAATAAATGTCAAATGAACATAAATGACATATTAACATGTTTTCCCCAAATAAATTTCAAATGAACATATTTTCCAAATCAATGTCATATTAACATGTTTACAAATCAACATCATGTTGTCAAGTAACATGTTTTCCTAATCAATGTCATATTAACATATTTACAAATCAATGTCGAATAACATATTCACCAAATCAATGCCATATTAACAAATCAATGTCAAATAACATGCTTTCATAATCAATGTCATATTAACATATTTACGAATTAATGTCAAATAACATGTTTACTTATGACATGTCTACTTAATATATAATTTAGTTCAACCTATTCCAATTCAAATGTTTACATATTCTTCCTTTATAATAATCCCAGTTTATTGCCTATGGTTCATAAATTCCAATATGCCCTCATTTCCCCTTTTTAATGTTATTTCAAATTATTCCAATTTTACGTGACCCAATGATAAAGGCCTAGGCTCAGCGCAAAATAAAGGAAAAAGAAGAAATAGATCAATGCTTAGAAAAGAACAAAATGAATAAATATGCATAATTAGACTGTAAATAAAACAATGACAGAAAGGGAATAAGAAAGAAGAATGTACATATAATTAAATAATAATTGCAAAAGGAATAGGTATTTGCCAGTAATTAAAATAAACAATAACATGTTAAAATATTAAACTTATAAACACTAATACTTTTAGATCCAATATATTTTACTGTCAAGATCCTTTTTATTTATATTGTTAATCACTACAACAACTATTGTATTTATTTTAACATTAACTTAGAAAAAAAATCTGAAAATCACAGTAATACTTGCATAAAATGATGTCTAGAAAGGCTTTTGAAACTTGAAGTAATGGAAGAAATATCCTTCAATCTATATTTTTACAGCACCTTAAGCTTTTTCCTAATTTTATTTCAGAGCAAGATAGAGAGGAGGAAGAAGATGAAGAAATATTTTGCATAGGAAAATAGTGAGGGTTGTTAGTCTATATATAGTAGAGCTAAGCGTCCAGGTTCATTGTATTTTACACGTCAGCAATACATCAGAAGAATTATCCACAACAGGCTCGAAGGTAAGTCGACCCCCCTTTGACATGGGTCGACCTATGTGTCGACCCAATTAACGGCTGGGTCGCTTATTTACTGTTGGTTTATTAAATTATTAATATAACTCAAAACTTTGATTGATTATAACTTGTTCATTTCTTGTCCGATTTACGCAAACCAAAAGTCTATCTAAATTAGAATTTCGTAACAGACGCAATGGTGAAATTGATTTTTCTCAATTCTCAACATTTTTATGATTAATATTTATTTTATTCCTTAATTAGTTAATCCATTAATTAATTATTGTTTGTTAAAAATCAGGGTTGTTACAATATATCAATACACTTTACATAAAAAAGAAATGTATATATATAATGAATCATTCGATTATACAACTAAACAAATCTATATAGTCATAATATTTTGTTTGTGCAATGGCCAATAAGCACAACACATACACAATGGAAATAAATTTGTATAGGAAAATACGAGAATACGTCTCGACTCCAGCTCCTCTCATGTGGCTCTAAGCAAATCTGGAAAATATACTCGGTTTGATCTGAGCATATTTTGAGGGAAGGCAAAAACACCCATATCAGTCTGGAATACTTACAGTGAGAAAACCCATAAGACAAACAACTTGCTTAATCTTTGAAATCTTTTTTTCAAAAGAATGGAACTCTTGTAAGACACGACCACACATAAATGTCAAGGAATGCGGAAAGCGGATCTTAAGGCAAAACAAACACGAGAGGGGGGTGAATAGTGTTTTTTAAGAATTTATGAAAATCTTAAACTTACATGATCTACTATATGAATCACACACAACAGAGATGATCACAAACACAGAATCAAACACAAACACAATAACAGATAAATATAAAATGCAGAAAAAGGAAAAGGCACACCGGATTTTATGCTGGTTCGGATTACTCCTACATCCAGTCTCATGTAACACTGGATTGCGAAGAGTTTTATTATTATCAATATCCAAGTACAATCCCCTTGATTTCAGGGCTACAAGGTTAACACCACTCCAACCACCCTTGATTTCATGGCTACAAGTTTTACACCACTCCCTTTCCTTGATTTCAGGGCTACAAGGAACACATCCTTTTCCAAACACTTTCCAAATGATTACAACAGCCCTATAACTCTTCAATAGCACTTCAATTCAGAGAGTACTGGATGGAGAGTGAGAAAAGAAGAAGTTTTATGTAATTAGAGTAGTCAGCAAAGTAGAAGTGTAGAAATCAATAAAATGATAAAGAATAAAGGTGGGATGAAGAGGGGTGAAGATGGAGAAGAAGAACTATGAAAAAAATCGAAATCAACACTATTTATAAGATTTGAATGGTTGCAACGTTTCAGAACCGCTACAAATAGTGAAAAGACACTTCCTTTGAAAATTGAATTTCTGACAGTTGTATCTCGACATAGCCTCCTATATATGTCAACATATGTATGTTAAAATTATTTTTAGAATTATTTTTCAAGTGTTTAAACATATATATCATTCTGAAAATTCTTGAATTAAAACTTAACGATATAAATGAATATTCTAAAGCGTAAAATCATATGAAAACATAATTATATATTATGTAAACATATTTATAAAATTATAAGGTTTAAAAGTATAAAACCATAAGATTATAAAACTATATATATATATAAACTTATATATATATTTAAAACTTTAAATTTATTTGAAATCATAAGTAAGATATAATAATTTGAAAATAACTGTAAAACAGAATTTGAATTTTGAAAACAGAATTAGAAATCAGAATTGGAAAATAGAATTTGAACCTGGAGTGCTATTCAGAGTCTTACATATAAACTAGACTCTATAACTATATTTTTCTTGAACTCTTGATATTTTGATAACTCCGTAACTCATGAGTCTTGAATCTCTTATGAATCTTGACACTGTACAGTCTTCAGTATTTAAGTCCTATATACAAATCCTGCATATATATATGTATATATATGTATATGTAACAACCCGCTCATTCGACGATTTTAGATTTAAATATTTTATTTAAATATATTCTCGTATCTCATGTGTCAGTCAAAAATGTTGTTTTTCACAACTAATAAAATTAGGATTCGTGACCACTTCCATTGAGTCTGGATCATCGTTTGCGACCTTTTTGGCTATAAGCATCGATATGTTCCGAGCTTCGTAATTTTGGCACTTTGGGCTTGGACTTGGTTAGCTAAACCTAGCTCACTCCACATAACCAAATCAGCGCCTCTTCCTTTCATCAATTCCAAACACTCAAAGAAAATAGAAAATGGGGAAGGGAATGGGAAATAGAAATTCCCTAAGCTAGGGTTCTTGATTCCAAGCTCAATTCTTGTGCAAATCCAATTCTATGACATGGGTAAGCTCTGTACTCTCCCTCTCTACCTAATTCTCCTCTCAATTTCAAATTTTTAGTGTGCCTTAACACTCATGAGTCTTCGTTTATGTTCATAAGGTGATTTTGGAGGAACTAATGAAGAAAGATGGGTTCTTTGCTTGAATTGGAGCTTGTTCTTCGTCATTTGAAACCAAGTGAGTTCTTTATTGAACTCACATCTATGTCGCAAGTCTATGGCTTGCACAAGTGTAATTTTGGGACCATTTCATGTTGCATTTGCTTGTTGAATTGGTTAGGAGAGTTTACACTTTTCCGTTTATTAGTTTGAATTTCATTTGAAGTATAAATTATGACATATGTTATTCATACGACCCAATGCATATGCTAAGAGTTGATTTGGCGATGTTGTGAAGCTCCATGGTCCCCAGACTAAGTTCTAAGACTTCACAATTCGCTTATATTGTGTTTATTAGTTTTGGTTTGGAAATTTGGTTCGTTTAGAACCTATAATCATAATCCTTGCATTCGAGCTTTGCGAGTTGATACGGTGGATCGGAGACGCCTCGTTAATGTCCCGAAGAAGTCACAGATCTCAATGATCGGCGCCGAAAGCTCGTGGGGGACGAATCACCCTAGTTTTTGGCCTGGGCAACAGCCCAGGCCAAAATCGGTCGACTGGCCCAAATGGGGCGGTCAACCGGTTTTCTTGCTGTTTGAAAACGGTCGACCGCCCCTCTTTGACCGTTCGACTGGTTTTTGGATGTGGACCAGAGGGACCTCGGTCCACAGTCTATACCCATCCGGGCTCTTTCCCGGCCGGAGCTCGGGCCGTTCGGATTTCGTTTGTGAACTTCAGCTTCACGAATTCACAGATTCCAGCAGCTCGGTTCGTCGTCTTTGATTCTCAAGTGATTCTTCCGATGTTGATCCTTATTGGCCGATTCACATTTGTTTATGATGTGAATTGAATAAGTGATCATTCTAAAGCCCGTGCGCTCTATTTTGTATATCGAATTTATTCGATATTCTTATTAAGATGATTCGCGCCTCTAAAACATAAATTATCGACTCGATATCCTTTGAGTCTATTCCGATGTCGTTTAAAACCTTTGGGTGCTAGTTTGGGATTTCGATTCGTTCGTTGATCGAAATTACAACCGTTATCCCTTGATTTCCTGTATGTTGTTGTGATGTGAGTTTATTTTCATGATGTTTGTGTTCTATTCGCTACGGCGACGGTTTTCATGAATATTTAACCACAATGGATAATGGGGTTTTATATTATCAATGGGCATCAAACCAATGTTTAATCAGTTTTTAAATTCAAATCCTTTTAAAATAAATTTGGTTTCTAAACCCGGTTCTGGTTCTGTTGATTTATATATGATTCCTTATCCTATCGATCAGACGAGAAAATTAGTTTATTTACCTTAATAAAACTGAGGACTATGACCCCTTATACGTTTACTTCGGTTAATAACTCTTGGACTCGTGCGTTCGAGCATGTGGGGTGATTTTTCTCTGTTTTGAATAGAAACCAATTACGGGTTCGTAAATATTCGAGAATAGCATGTGGTTATGGGACATGTCGCTATTTCCTTATATTAACTAGCTCGGAGTAATTTCTATTCACCTGGATCGATGTGATCCTTTATGACTTGTGTTTTGTGGTCCTCGATCGCCCGAGTGGGATTTACGATTCTTGGATTTCACCTATGGGACTTCGGTCCAACCTTCATGATTTATGTTTTGAGAATGAACTAACAACGAGTTAATAAATATTCGAGGATAGTGAGTGGTTATGAGACATTTAGCTATTTTCTTATATTAACTATCTCGGTGTAATTCATACTCACCCGGATCCATGGTATCCGCCTCTATGACATAGTTGTTTGGTTCGCGATCGCCCGAGTGGGAAATTATGATTTGTGACCTTCATCTATGGGACTTCGGTCCAATTGTCTATGATTTATGTTTTCCTCTACCGGGGTCACGACCCGGAACCTTGGTGGAGCTTTGGCTCTAAACAAATGGGTTCGCTACCTAGAGATCGTATCTCATCAATGAACAGACATGCCCCCTCTTTATGATGTTTTCTAGTGATTCATGATTTATGTGTTTCTCTCTACCGGTGTCACGACCCGGCTCTGTGGGGAGCTCCGGCTCAAACTTATGGGTTCGCTACCTAGGGATTGTATCTCATCTATGAACAGGTTTGCCCCTTTATGATGTTTTCTGGATTTCGAGTGATTTCTGGATTCTTGATTACTTTGACGTGATGCGCGTTAATTTGAGAAATGATTTATGATTCATGATTTACTTTGATGCGATGGTCATCAATTTGATGTGTATTTGGCATTCCGCTGTCATTCATGTGTTTAGTTTATTTGGCATTCCGTTGTCATTCATGTGTTTAGTTTATTTGGCATTCCGCTATCATTTCCTGTTGTGTGCTATTATTTGAATGTTGCATTCTATATTATCTAGGAGATTATTTAGAGATATTTGTGTGCTGACATTCCATTGTCATTTCCTGATTGTGTCGACATGCCATGTTCATGTCATCCTATGTTATATCTCTTGTTATCTCAGTTTATTTGATAAGAACAGCTAGAATGATCCGTTCATTGTTTATTTTCTTATAAATAATACTCGGGTCAGGCCGAGTCATTTTAGGTACTACTCTGGGACTTCTCATTGCAGGATTGATCTTACGCTTTTAGCTTGCTACTCTGTCTCCGTAGCTTATGTACTTCTGTACTTATGACATTATCTTGTTGTGTACATATTCTTTTATTTAGATCATGGTACATGTATTAGTGGATCTTTGTTGACCACTAGCTTGTTGTGCACATTCTTGGTTTATTCATATCTATTCCGCCTTTGTGATATGATTATTCTGTGTCTGGCTTTGAGATATACCATATTTATATTATTGTTGTTGTCTATTTTATACTGCTTTCCGGATTGCATATAGCTATTGTATAGTTGCCCTATGTGCTGAATGGTCATGTCGAAATTTTGATCGGTATCAGAATTTGATGTGCATTCCACACATGGAGTAATCATACAATCGGTCACCCTTCACAAACCTCATTCTCCGTTATGGTCTACGACATTTCTCTGAAATGAACTGGACGATAGTGGGTATAGAGGCGAGGCATTACAGTTGGTATCAGAGAAACTTTTCGGAACAGTGTAAGATAGTAAGACGATGGTATTGTCTTAAGCCTCTCTCAGGAATCGTGCTTTAGGGTTTTAGTTAGAGTCTTAAGACCCGTCATAGCTTATCTTCCAATATGATTCCATTTTGATTGAATTCGCATCGTTCAAATTCAACTTGAGACTAACTTTGTTTTCGTTCTTTTTCCTTAAAGAAGCGAAATAGTTGGTCGTCGCCGTACAAGTGCCGGTTCACCCAGTGTACCTCCTACGGGAGGGGTGATTATGTCTTAAGTAGCCTATATTTATTCTTTTAGAATAGTTATCGACTCGACCTCTTCGGGTTGATTTTTGTAGTCCATCTAGGGCCCGTGTGCTCTAGTGGTGTTTCTGTCTCATTCTTTGACTCGAGTTACTAATCGATGTCTGTTTGGCCTATTGTGTATCACACTTACCTTGTTGATCATTTATGATCCTTGTAGTTGATTGATCATTGGATATCTTGCCCGTGCGTCGTTACGCGCATTGTAAGCACCTTTGATCCTGATATTTCTTGATTTCTAGTTAAGATTGTTTCATACGTCATTACGTACCAAGCATGGTCTATTGATCTCTTATCGATCGGTATGGAGATACCATGTCGTTGTGACTAAATCTACTCCCTTATGGGCAGCTATGTAGTCCTAGTTCAGTGTGAGATCACCAAGCCTTCGGGCTAAAACAACTCATTTGTTACCTCGTTGTGCCGGTATGAGTTACCAAGCATTTGTGCTAAATTAACTCAACGAATGCGCAACGATACATATATGTTACCTCGTTGCGTTCGAAACTCAAGATCAAGAATGAGGGAAAGCATCCCGCTTCTTGTGATCCCTCTTCTTGAGTCAAGATACGTGTCATTAATTCCTTAATGTCATTTACCTTGTTCAGAGATTATTTCATTTATGTTCTTTTGATATACGTCGACCATGTTCTTCGTTATCAAAAGATATCAATTGTGTTTTATCCATAACTTGGTAAAGGAAATTTTATTTCCATTATGCCATCCCGAATGATTTGTTGAATTTTTATATTTTCGCGAGATTTGCGTGAACGTTAGAAATTGTGAGGACTTTCTTTTGTTAACTTGTCCATCGGGTGCGTTAAGGATCTCGAACAAGATATGGGACGCCATGTTGTAGTTTGGAATTCCAAAACACCATTATGTGACAATCCGACATTTGAAATGATCCCTAAAATTAAATTAACCGTTAATAAGTTAATCAAAATAATAATATTTTGGATTTTTGCGATTTTTCATAATCGTTTGTTATCTTTATAGATAATTTATTTCTAGATTTCCTTAAAGCAATTCCAAGAATTTGAGTGGTTAAAGATTTTTAATTAGAAATTATCTTGAATCTTTTCTTTGAGTAAATTAAATAACTCCAGGAACAACCCAAATAATTATTCATTTATGTCTCTTGTTGCTGGATTTCAGATCTTTTATTTTCGAGAATTCTTAGTGATTGAAAATCTTGTCTAATTCTTAATCCTTGTTTCGATTTGCTAAAGAGAATTTAGTATTCTTGTGATTCCATAGGTCTTCTTATTTTCTCTAGTGAACAATCACTCAATAGAATGGGAGTTCCTGTTGGGGAGGGAAACTTGGGTTTTGCGATCCGCGGCGAACTCAATAATTCCTCTCTTCGAATCTATGATCTAGTCGACCATCTGGAAGTGCTATAGTCAATTCACTTATGAACTTAGCCTTGCGTTGTTCTTAGAAATGAATATCGAAAGGATGAGCTCTTTTGATATTCCTCCTTTGCTTGTTTGAATCATTTGGATTGACAATTGTCTCCATACGTTTTTTAACCCTTGTGAATCTAAATTTTTAGGGATTACGACCTCTTTGGTTTAATCTCATCTTATTATAGAAATTGTCTATTGCTTCTTTGATTAATTGCTAATGTTTTTGCAATTTGAGATTTTTGGCGGAAAATTATCTTAAATCCTCTTTTTCCGAGGTGGTAAGTTGTGCACTACTTATCCATCATCTTCTCGATGTTTTTGATTTTCTAAAATCGATACTCAAGTCTCTGAATATTGGAAATTTTGTATAATTCCTAATGATTCATCCTTATGGTTACTAAATGAGATTTAGTACCTGGTTAGAAATCGATTTCCCCGAGTAGTTCATTGGTATTCTGTTACCAATATTTGTATCGATTTCTAGTTCATTGGTATCCCGTTACCAATATTTGATTATCGACTTGTAGTTCATTAGTATTCTGTTACCAATATTTGTTTATCGGTTTCTAGCTGGTTGGTATTCCGTTACCAACCTTGAATCATTAATATTTAAAATTGATTATTCCTTCGAAAATTGCTTTCCTTAGCTAAATTCGTTGGAATCTTTGTGTTGTGCTTTTGTTGGTGTCAGCCACCTTGTCGCAAGACTAAAGTGCTGAGGTTCGATGTTCGCTACGTCGTCGTGATTGAGTTTTGGGAATGGATTAGTCAACCATCGTAAATTCCCATTTCATATCCTAAGATAGATATCAACTATGGATATCTCGTGTCTATAGGACCCAGTCCCGTTGCTTCTTAAAATTCCAAATTAGATTTGCATGGTCTTGGCGCATTCTATCGATTCTCATTCCCTTGAGAATCATATGAAGAAAGGCGAGTCTATTTGAATTCATAGCGCTTATGAATTTTTCTGAAAATATTTTACCTGTTTGGGATGACTACCTTCATGGGTAATGGAGTTCGAGATTGAACTCTATCTTTTACGATCTTGTGAGATGAGATTGGGATCACACCTAGCCGTTGGTGTGATCTTTCCATTTCGTGTCGGTGCTTATGGTACCACTTTGTGGTATTGTTTTTGGTTGTTACTTATTACTTCATTCTTAAGGAATTGCGAGGACGTAATTCTTTTAAGGGGGGAAGTCTATAACAACCCGCTCATTCGACGATTTTAGATTTAAATATTTTATTTAAATATATCGTCGTATCTCATGAGTCAGTCAAAATGTCTTTTTTCACAAACGATAAAATTAGGATTCGTGACCACTTCCATTGAGTCTGGATCACCGTTTGCGACCTTTTTTACTATAAGCATCGATATGTTCCGAGCTTCGGAATTTTGGCACTTTGGACTTGGTTAGCTAAACCTAGCTCACTCCACATAACCAAATCAGCCCCTCTTCCTCTCATTCATTCCAAACACTCAAAGAAAATAGAAAATGGGGAAGGGAATGGGAAATAGAAACTCCCTAAGCTAGGGATCTTGATTCCAAGCTCAATTCTTGTGCAAATCCAATTCTATGACATGGGTAAGCTCTGTACTCTACCTCTCTACCTAATTCTCCTCTCTATTTCAGATTTTTAGTGTGCCTTAACACTCATGAGTCTTCGTTTATGTTCACAAGGTGATTTTGGAGCAACTAATGAAGAAAGATGGGTTCTTTGCTTGAACTGGAGCTTGTTCTTCGTCATTTGAAACCAAGAGAGTTATTTATTGAACTCACATCTATGCCGCAAGTCTATGGCTTGCACAAGTGTAATTTAGGACCATTTCATGTTGCATTTGCTTGTTGAATCGGTTAGGAGAGTTTACATTTTTCGGTTTATTAGTTTGAAATTCATTTGAAGTATAAATTATGACATATGTTATTCATACGACCCAATGCATATGCTAAGAGTTGATTTGGCGATTTTGTGAAGCTCCATGGTCCCCTGACTAAGTTATAAGACTTCACAATTCACTTATATTGCGTTTATTCGTTTTGGTTTGGAAATTTGGTTCGTTTAGAACCTATAATCATAATCCTTGCATTCGAGCTTTGCGAGTTGATATGGTGGATCGGAGACGCCTTGTTGATGTCCCAAAGAAGTCATAGATCTCAATGATCAGCGCTGGAAGCTCGTGGGGGACGAATCCCCCTAGTTTTTGGCCTGGGAAACAGCCCAGGCCAAAACCGGTCGACTGGCCCAAATGGGGCGGTCGACCGGTTTTCTTGCTGTTTGAAAACGGTCGACCGCCCCTCTTTGACCGACCGACCGGTTTTTGGCTGTGGACCAGAGGGACC
This sequence comes from Allium sativum, assembly GCA_030737875.1. Classification (NCBI taxonomy): domain Eukaryota; kingdom Viridiplantae; phylum Streptophyta; class Magnoliopsida; order Asparagales; family Amaryllidaceae; genus Allium; species Allium sativum. The sequence continues at coordinate 612,203,759 of CM060922.1, forward strand.
TCGGTCCACAGTCTATACCCATCCGGGCTCTTTCCCGGCCGGAGCTCGGGCCGTTCAGACTTCGTTTGTGAACTTCAGCTTCACGAATTCACAGATTCCAGCAGCTCGGTTCGTCGTCTTTGATTCTCTAGTGATTCTTCCGATGTTGATCCTTATTGGACGATTCACATTTGTTTATGATGTGAATTGAATAAATGATCACTCTAAAGCCTGTGCGCTCTATTTTGTATATCGAATTTATTCGATACTCTTGTTAAGATGATTCGCGCCTCTAAAACGTGAATTATCGACTCGATATCCTTTGAGTCTATTCCGATGTCGTTTAAAACCTTCGGGTGCTAGTTTGGGATTTTGATTCGTTCGTTGATCAAAATTACAACCGTTATCCCTTGATTTCCTGTATGTTGTTGTGATGTGAGTTTATGTTTCACGATGTTTGTGTTCTATTCGCTACGGCGACGGTTTTCATGAATATCTGAACCACAATGGATAATGGGGTTTTATATTGTCAATGGGCATCGAACCAACGTTTAATCAGTTTTTAAATTCAAATCCTTTTAAAATAAATTCGGTTTCTAAACCCGGTTCTGGTTCTGTTGATTTATATACGATTCCTTATCCTATCGATCGGACGAGAAAATTAGTTTATTTACCTTAGTAAAACTGAGGACTATGACCCCTTATACGTTTACTTCGGTAAATAACTCTTGGACTCGTGCGTTCGAGCATGTGGGGTGATTTTCTCTGTTTTGAATAGAAACCAATTACGGGTTCGTAAATATTCGAGAATAACATGTGGTTATGGGACATGTCGCTATTTCCTTATATTAACTAGCTCGGAGTAATTTCTATTCACCTAGATCGATGTTATCCTTTATGACTTGTGTTTTGTGGTCCTTAATTGCCCGAGTGGGATTTACGATTCTTGGATTTCACCTATGGGACTTCGGTCCAACCTTCATGATTTATGTTTTGAGAATGAACTAACAATGGGTTAGTAAATATTCGAGGATAGTGAGTGGTTATGGGACATTTAGCTATTTTCATATATTAACTATCTCAGTGTAATTCATACTCACCCGGATCCATGGTATCTGCCTCTATGACATAGTTGTTTGGTTCGCGATCGCCCGAGTGGGAAATTACGATTTGTCACTGTAACGACCCGCATTCTACGCATCATAGGATCGTAGGATATTTATTTGTCTCACATATGAAGTCGTATGGTCATGTAACTTTGGGACACTACTATTGGGGTCATTTCCCATGTTCATGATTTTTGTCGATTTTTAAATGACCATTTTACCCCTAGTTGGTACTGTTTTGGCCATAACTTTTGACTGGAAAGGAATTTTGACCTGAAATCACTTCCATTGGCTCCGGATGATGGTTTACAATTCCGTAGAGTGGTCACATTAGCCAAACGGACTCACCGTTTGGGAGATATGGCTGAAACAAGTTTCAGATAGTGAAAAACAGCTTAATTGGGCTTAACCGGGATATTAACAGCTAGGCCCAATGGGGGATTTCGGGATTAGGGTTATGAGGAGGCTGAAATCAGTTAGAGAACGATCTTATCCTCATTTTCCAGCCGCCACTTTTATTCTTGAACCCTAACAATGGCTACCAACATCAAGAAACATCCCCAAATCACTTTCTCATCAAGTTTTGGCTTAATCTACATCAAATTAAGGAGAGAAAACATGAAAGCAAGGTTAGAGCTGCTGTTAGACATCAGTATTCACCCAAATCAGCGAGGTTTCAGTTCTGAGAATTTTATTTGTGGCCAAGGTGAGTGATTTGCATAGTTCCTCACTAATTATGGCTAATTAAGGGTAATTAGTGTTAATTAGCGAATTTAAACATGATAAAATTCTGGAAAAATGTTCATAAATTCTTAAATGATGTTTTAGACCTCTGATATGAATTTGGGTTAATTTGGTTAAGTTTTTCTAAACCTATCATTAGTTTCACCTAAACATGCTTAAGGGGAAATATGGGGTTTTGGGTATGTTTGATCCATTTTAACCTATCATATTGATGTTTTGATGTTTGTGGTTGATTATGCATGTTGCTATGACTGTATGATATGCTTTGTGATTGATTTCAATAGTTAGAATGGTCGAAAACGTCGTCGAATGGCGTAAACACTTGCTGGAAAAGTTTCAGGAAACAGTGCAGGCTTTCGGATCGGATCGGATATGGTGGCTCGGATCGGATAAGTGAACTGGGCAAGGGATTTGATCGGATCGGAACTTGACACTTGAGAAGTATAGCAAAAAGGAAGGCCATGCTAGCAATATTGGGATCGGATCGGATAAAGGAGGGGGATCAGAGCGGTTAAAGGAGGAGGATCGGAGCGGCTAAAGGAGGAGGATCGGATCGGAACAAATGAAGGGCGAGGGAGCTGATCGGAGCGGAAGCACGAACTGGATGGGAGATGGCAACCCGACCTGACCCGAAGTGGGACACCCGACCCGAACTGACGCAATGTAGTGAACCCGAACCGAACCGTTACCAGAGGAAGACCATGAACCGAAGCAGCGTAGTGAAGCCGACCCGAACCGATAGCTTGAAGGGGAACCCGACCCGACCCAGTATTGACCAATAACCCGAGATGCAAAGGTAGTCCAATATGGGAAGTTAGAGCTCAGGATCCAGTTGGGAACCGATGAGTTCACTTCATGATTGGGCTTTTCTGCGGGACGTGTGCAAAGGGGTTGTCGGTATTCATAACTTTGGTCCACCACTGAGAGATGGATAGTGGGCTTGTAGTGATAGATACACGGGATTGGATTTCGTCACGGCTCAAAGTATTAGGTGACCAAAGTAGTGGATATCGTATGCTTTACGCACTGAGTGAGGGATGTGAGAATGATTTCTATGCTTGATTGTTTGACATCACTATGACATGCACACCCCCACCCCCGTATCTCTTACACAGTATGTTAGTGGCACCTTAGAGTATTGTACGGTATGTGGTACTAACTCTTTGGTTGCAGGTCCAGGTTCAGGTATGATTGGATTATACCTGTTATTGTTTTGTTTTGTTGCTTATCGCTCATACCAGGCTTTATGTCTGACCCATAGTTTTATGTCTCCTCTTATTACTCTGGGTGCTCACACGAGCAGACTAGAGACAGGTTAGCTGATGATGCGCGAGTAGCTGATTCGGAGGCGAGTAGGAGGCTTCCATGTAGGATATCTACTTATATTCTCCCTGTGTCGTTGGTGGTCACTACTTGGGCATTAGTAGTGTACCTTCTTTATCTTGCTTTTGCTTTAGAGACAGTATTTTAAAAGTTGTAATAAGCTGTATTTTGGATTTCCACTGCTATGATGCTTAGTTCTAGTTTTCAGCTTATGCACTGTCTCATCTGTTTTATGTCAAGTATGTTGTTATTATATTTTATTCTATGCACTGTGAGACATTCTACAGGTTCTTTGTTGATTCTTTGTCTTCTTTCTTTTCTTCTGACGACCGTCTCGTGCTGACTGGACATGTGTACAACGCACTTTTGGAGTAAATGTCGGTTGGTGCGGGGCGGGCCGTCACAGTGACCTTCATCTATGGGACTTCGGTCCAACTATCTATGATTTTCTATGATTTATGTTTTCCTCTACCGGGGTCACGACCCGGAACCTTGGGGGAGCTTCGGGTCTAAACAAACGGGTTCGCTACCTAGAGATCGTATCTCATCTATGAACAGACCTGCCCCCTCTTTATGATGTTTTCTAGGGATTCATGATTTATTTGTTTCTCTCTATCGGGGTCACGACCCGGCTCTGTGGGGAGCTCCGGCTCAAACTTATGTGTTCGCTACCTAGAGATCGTATCTCATCTATGAACAGGTTTGCCCCTTTATGATGTTTTCTGGATTTTGAGTGAATTCTGGATTCTTGATTACTTTGACATGATGCGCGTTAATTTGAGAAATGATTTATGATTCATGATTTACTTTGATGCGATGGTCATCAATTTGATGTGTATTTGGCATTCCGTTGTCATTCATGTGTTTAGTTTATTTGGCATTCTGTTGTCATTCATGTGTTTAGTTTATTTGGCATTCCGCTATCATTACCTGTTGTGTGCTATTATTTGAATGTTGCATCTATATTAGCTAGGAGATTATTTAGAGATATTTGTGTGCTGACATTCCATTGTCATTTCCTGATTGTGTCGACATGCCATGTTCATGTCATCATATGGTATATCTCTTGTTATCTTTGTTTATTTGATAAGAACATCTAGACTGATCCGTTCATTGTTTATTTTCTTATAAATAATACTCGGGTCAGGCCGAGTCATTTTAGGTACTCCTCTGGGACTTCTCATTGCAGGATTGATCTTACACTTTTAGCTTGCCACTCTGTCTCCGCAGCTTATGTACTTCTGTACTTATGACATTATCTTGTTGTGTACATATTCTTTTATTTAGATCATGGTACATGTATTAGTGGATCTTTGTTGACCACTAGCTTGTTGTGCACATTCTTGGTTTATTCATATCTATTCCGCCTTTGTGATATGATTATTCTGTGTCTGGCTTTGAGATATACCATATTTATATTATTGTTGTTGTCTATTTTATACTGTTTTCCGGATTGCATATAGCCGTTTTGTAGTTGCCCTATGTGCCGAATGGTCATGTCGAATTTTTAATCGGTATCAGAATTCGATGTGCATTCCTCACATGGAGTAATCATACAATCGGTCGCCCTTCACAAACCTCATTCTCCGTTATGGTCTACGACATTTCTCTGAAATGAACTGGACGATAGTGGGTATAGAGGCGGGGCGTTACAGTTTATATACATACATACATACATACATATATATATATATATATATATATATATATTAGATAGAGATGTTAGTATATACTTTATAACCAATGAATAATGATAACTGAAAATAACGTTGTTGTCATCAAAACTCCATTCTCCAACAATCTCCCCCTTTTGATGATGACAACCTTAGTTTATAAAATATTCATACTTGTTCATACCAGTTAATTCTGATCCTTCTAATATTCCCCCGTCATCATGAATTCTACATACTCCCCCTAAAAGTAAGCCTAACTAACTCCTATTTTATAATTTCTCCCCCTTTGTCATCAAGAAAAAGAAATTCTAAATATATCCCCCCTAAATCCTATATCTATCTATATATCCTATGATTATAATATTTGATTCTATACTAAAGTAAATGAATCCCCTTAAATTCATGACTATAAAAAGCAAAGCAATCAATTCAAGTGTTAATATTTATAAATGTTTCAAACCATATATATACAAGTTTTAAATCCAAGCAATCCAAACTAAGTAATATTTACACAAAGTGTTCAAACAAATTCTAATCTAACCAATCAAACAAATCATACCAAACAATTTCAAATCAAATGTCTCTTGGAACTTCTGCACATTCATCTTTTCCAATGATTGGCTCTTTCTCGATGTCCTTCTAGTCTTCTTCATTAATGAGTGGTGCTTTGTTGTTTTCATCTTTGAAACGGGAAGAGATTGACCAATGAATTACGTCAAAGTATTTCTCCTGATATTCAACCGTTCTCATCTAAATTAATTCTAGATGACGCTGATTACGTAGTATTATGGATATGATGTTTTTGAATGAATTCAAAGTTTCTTCAAGATTTTCACTCAAATTATGTACTGGATTTGCCATAATTTGATTTTTTTTAGATAAGAATTGATTAGAGAAGAAGAAGAAATGATAGATGTTAGCCTGCTTTGTGACCAGGCTACCCAAAGCAAAGATCATATTGACACACCTCTCCGTAAATGCTGTCTGATATGGAATCTATGGATAACATCGCTCTCTGGCATTGGAAGCATCGTCAGAAGACACAAGGCAGTTTGGTCAAAATCACAACATCAGTATAAACTGGCCTGAAACCCCTATCAAATGACCTCATTTGGATCTATTCACCTCATATACTCGTAGCGCTTTGAATTAGCTTCAGTTTGAGCTTTGGTTTGGCTCAATCGGACTTACGGTTTGAAAGTTACGCCCATTTCCGTGAATGGGTGTAATCTAGCATCGAAGACTCAGGCCATCGCATCGGATTGCTCCCATCAGCTCGCCCTCGATCGGATCGCCCCCCTCGGATCGCCCCTCACGTGTCACGATCCGACTCGTCACCACCCTGCTCGCTCCCTCCGACCACGACCCGTTCGTGGTGCGTACCGTGACCACGATCCAATCCCATTACCACGATCCGACCACCGAACCTGCAGATAAACACACTGTTTTGACCTATTCTTAAGGCTATTCCTGCTCCTACTTTCATGGATCGCCTGCCACGTGTCCTACCACGACCCAGTCCTCCCAGGAGCTTTACTACAGCTATAAATACACCTTCAAATGGCATTTTCAGGGGACTTTTGGCATCTCCTTGTCCATGGCAGCCATGGCCAACACTTCTCCATGAATAACCACCATTTTCCTCAATAAATTCAATGGATTCGTAGAGAATTATTCATTGAATTCAAGTGATTGAAGGACAATATTCATTGTAATTGTAATCTATGAGTGAAATGAGAAAATATGAAGTGGACGTAGGCTCGTTAACGCCGAACCACTATAAAAATCTCGTTGTCTTGCTTTTTTCTCTATTTTTCGATTATTTCTTCATATCCTATGCTCAAAATACGACGATTTGGGTGTTAGGACCATTTTTTGGTCTAACATTTTGGTGCTTTCACTGAGAAACGAATGAGGATTATAAAGAAAATGCACAGGAGCAGGTTAGAGCAGGTGGCCAGTTCTCGGTTCGCGGTTCGCGGATCGCAGAGAGTCATCACGATCCGATTCGCGGTTCGCGGAACGACCTCCAAGAACGGAGCCCAAAGAGTCATCACGATCCGATTCGCGGTTCGCGGAACGACCTCCACGAACGGAACCCGAAGAGTCATCACGATCCGATTCGCGGTTCGCGGAACGACCTCCACGACCCGGGCCCAAAGTGACCTTCACGACCCGACCTGGTGTAGGATCCGCGATCCGATCCGAAGACGTTGATTAATTGACGATCCGAGCCACGAACCAGACGACAGTAGCGAACCGCGACCCAGAAAAGTGGCGACGAACAAGGGTCGCGATCCGACCCAAAAAAGTGACATTTTTTGGAAAAAATGTAATTTTTAGATCATTTCAGAAAAGGCTCTATCTTCCAAAATCGCCGCCGGGACTGCGGGGCCCCGGACCCCCGCCGGCGCTGCGCCCGGACCCGCTGACGGCCTCGCCTTCGGCTCAGAGCACGACTCGCCTTCGGCTCGGAGTACATTCTGACCCACAATCATCACAAATGCTTATCGACCAAGATTCGGTAGGTATTCTGAGGATTCTTTCCAGAAGCCATGACCTTTATCTACCGATGTTATTGAATGTGAGGAGTTGTTGAAAAGATTCGACACGCTGGCTATGGCAGTATACAAAATAATGATGGTCTCATAACAACCTCCTCTTCCAGAGCTCCAATGGTGTGCATATTTCCCAAATGCAACTGATGATGCTCCTGAGCGAATAGTGATCACCTAGTTTACGTGACTTAAACCTGTCCTACAGGCGAAATCCCAGATGACATTGACATAGAGCAATCCGGATACTATTCTGAGGATGACTCAAAAGATCCCAATGACCATGATTCTCAATAATGGGATACCCGACGGCAAGTAAGGACCCTAGCACTACAAAGTTACCCTTCGCTTGAATGACATGGTGAAAAACGTATGTCCCACAGTTCACTCCTTGAAAAGCTTAGCTAACATTTGCAATGCCTATTTGTCATCAACCGCATCAAGGAAGACTGATTTCCATAGAATGAAGGGTAGATCGATGTACTTTGGTCCCCAGAGTTAGGAACCAATTGAACCTCCGCAGGCCGTGATTGGATATATGGATCATTGCTGGGATGATAACAACTTGACTGCTCACCAGCCACCTTATGACATTGGTCAAGAAATGAGAACTTGAGATCAACGCAAATATGAATCAACCATTAGCTCTCCACTTCATACAACAGTTGTGATGGGATATACGAACCTTACTTGAAGCCTTGCAAGCCATGCTATTGCATTCAAGCTTATCTGATCGTGGTCTCAACCAACCAGGTCTAGCGGAATTCAGAGCTTACATAGCATATGGGTGTTAACCGTTAAATATCCCTACCAAAGACGGAGTGAGACTGGTCTATGGTGACCAAGTTATTGGAGAAGCCGACTGATTAGGAAGGATGGAATATGCTACGCAACAGAGATTGCGTGAAACCCAAAGACGCTTCCCCTCCAGATGAAATGGAGTGTGAAGGAGGTGTCAATTTGCGAATGATGGGAGCATCGCAAAAGGAATTGCCAAACGACCTACCCGAAGACATAGATTCCAGAGAGGATGGTGATTCGGGATGAAGAAGGGTGACATCTAATAACGCAACTGCACGTGTTCCGACTGGTGACGCCGACCTGACTAAGGTCTTCACATCGGATCTCCTTTAGATCTCTTCCGAACGAGAGAACTTATATGCTTTTGTAGGCGAGCCTGGATGTGTTCGTTTGGACCAGTGCTAATATTTACGGGATTTTATCCCAAATTATGAGTCATTTCTTGAGAATAAACCTGAAGTGTGCTCCTGTCAAGCAAATAAGACGTATGCAGTAAGTTCACTATCGCGGGATTTTATATGGAGTTGCCATTCAAAATGAAAGATGAAATCAAGCACCTGGAAGTTGTATACAGACGGTGCAAGAAATGATCGGCAATCCAACGCCGAAGTTTTGCAGATAACCCGCGAAGGGCGACTCGAAAGGAATTCCAGTCGGAGAAACCACAACTCGCAGCTTACCTAGAATGGGCAGAAGAGTTATTGGATGGATTGGAACGTTACAACATACCTCATATTTCATACACAGAAGATCTAAAGTCGAATCATCTGGTCGAATAAGAAAGTTCCGATAATCCAGAAAAGATAGAGATGATCCCCATCAAGACACTATGAAATACAACCACTGATAAAATGGAAGTTGATCCAACGTTGGAGACCAAACCTGGAAGAGAGTCATGGTTAACTCCATGATAAACTTCCTACAGCACAAAATGCATCTAACAAGGTGAAGTGAAAGGCGTGCAATCGTTCTTTATGCCTCGAGGTATGACATGCAATTCGACATTGCCTATTTCTCTTGGAAGGTTGTCCCAAAATAAACACCAACGAATGCAATTGGCAAATTCACCGCCCTAAATGATTCGACCAAATCACCAGTCAGCCACCCATTAGATGGGAGATGTACATGAATGAAACTTCTGGCCAACGGCGTTCTGAAGTTAGAAAGTGAAGACTCATACTTCCACTCTTTTCATCGATTATCTGCCAAGTGACTCACTCCCCTAAGGCTGGGGGCAACTACAGATTTGAGCATAAATTGCTCGAGATTACATCATCTAATTCGGAGCTGATACATCAAGAATTTGCCCGGCCAATTGACTTAGTCTTGCCTGAAAGTTAGCAAGTTGAAGATCTAGAATGCTTACGCATGAATGCTGGTTGATTGTCGGCGCACCAACCCTTGTCCCCGATATGGGATCGAGGGTATATCAGCAAATCTATGTGATATGATTATCCCACCAGTAGTAATATCCTATTTCCTAGCATGGAAAGTGCAAAATTTTCTATAAGCATGAATCCATTGTTCTCATGCTAATTTACAACCTAACACCAATGCAAAGATGTGCTACCATTAGCAATCCAGTCATGACTTCCTGACACTCTATCCTTACCCTCAGCACGGGGGCAAAAAGGCGATTTGAAGGAGATGCGACCTCATCACTCGCTTATAGTACCTACCTAGTCGCCTTTGCCATCTCAAGACCCCCGATCAAGCCCTTTATTGACAGAGATAGGGCGAAGCAAAATGGACCTGCAATGAATATGCAACGCCATTTTTCACTTAGAATGATACTCATTCCTTTAACAGGATTATTCTATAACTATGACTCTTATATTTGCATGATTTATGAGTTATTGATGTAATTAACTCAGATGAATTAATATGTGGATGGTGTAGGTATCCAGGATTTGCTACCGATCAAACTTGTAACACCCGCATATAGAGCCATAGAGCAATACTATAACGAGCTCGACTGAGCTGCTCGTTTACAAAGCCACGCTCTTCGTCTAAAGAATGCTGTATATCTCAAGGTGGATCCGGGATGACCATCCAATCCTTGGCTCACACGTGGCAGACCACAAGACAATTGAACATAAATCATTGAGTTACAAAGTCATAGTCCGACTCCAGATGGACGCGGTGTGACCGCCTACATGGCTCGATCCTATGCTCGACGCCACCAAATTACATGAATTCAAATAAAGGAGGCAACACTGCCTCTTAATTTGCTTACTTTTCAATCATAAAATTTGCTTTCACATGCTTTCCGAGTTACTGACGTGACTAATTCATGCGGTGTGAATAATGCAGGTACCCGAAGTCTGGTGACAACCATTCCTCCCGTAGACTGTTCGGAGGAACTCAAAGCCTTAGCAAATGCTCCAACTGCTTGTCCGACTGGTTTTAATCCTCGGAGCTTGGATTAAAATGTAAACCTAGGACGAGTTTGATGAGCGTACATGATTGCAGACCGCTTGATTCGTGACTCTAACTCTCCAGAGCTGAGAGAAAGTATAAAGGACGCAAAGATGACGTCCACAAGGCATGGCGGTGTACCATGATCGGAGCCGCCTGAGCAAAAGTCTAACCTTGGCGACCGCCAGGAGAATATAAAAGCGTCCATGATTTGGCGCTGAGAAAGGACTCTTACCCCGCTGAAGGATCGGGGAGCGATGGAACAGCTGAGTCCCAACTCTAACTCTCCAGAGTCGAGAGAGAGTATAAAAGCATCTATGATTTAGCGCTGAGAACCTCTGCTCCGCTGAAGGATCGTTGAGCAGATCATGAACCGAGCTCGAACTCTAACCCGCTGAAGGATCGGGAGAGTATAAAAGCGCTAGAGATTCAGCGCCCCAGCAACTCTAACCCGCTGAAGGATCGGGAGAGTATAAAAGCGCTAGAGAATTAGCGCCTCGGGAAAATTCCTCCCCCGTTAAAGGATCGGGGGGGCAGGATGGAAGCTGATCCCAAATCCTCCATGTCCCGACATGGGGGCAACACAGTTATGGTCCTAATCAATCCTCAACAAGACCTGGCCAGGCACTAAGTTAATGATTGATTGGGGGCATGCCTATACATACATACTACTTTACTGCACTTTCACTTATAAGTTGCACTGATAACTTATAATGTTTCATGACTTGTTTGCTTATTTGCGTTTCAAATGTTTAAATGCATAACTAATTATGGAATGCTCGCAGGTACAGGATAATGTGAAAGGACTCTCACCCCGCTGAAGGATCGGGGAGCGACTGAACAGCTGAGTCTGAACTCTAACCTTGGCGAACGCCAGGAGAGTATAAAAGCGTCTCCGATTGAGCGCTGAGAAAGAACTCTTACCCCGCTGAAGGATCGGGGAGCGACAGAACAACTGAGTTCGAACTCTAACCTTGGCGACCGCCAGGAGAGTATAAAAGCGTCTATGATTAAGCGCTGAGAAAGGTGCTGGAGACTCAGCACCCCCCCATAATTTCTGCTCCGCTGAAGGATCAGGAGAGTATAAATGCATGATGACATATGCCACTCAAGGGATCCTATCCCGTCACACGACTGGGACCAAGAATGAAAATGGAGCTCGAACTACTCGTTTCCGGGAATGGGGGGCAGCACACGAACACAGCAGTACAAAAAGAAATGGAATTTCATTCACTAATTACAGGCTCACAAAACAAAGCTAGGCAAAATGCGAGATCCGAACTCGTACAACAACAGCGGACCAGTGGGGAATAACTAAAGGGCCGCGTCCAGAAGGATGACGTAGGCGTATAATTCTAAGCTGCCTGTGCGACTCACGGCGACGACAGAAAAAGAAGCCTGGATAGTGAATTGTTAAGCGACATGTTATACAACTTCATACTCGCAACTGGAAGGACCTGGCGAGGCCCTGAGATTTTTTGATGTCTACCCTACCTTAGTACGATCTTGAGCGATCATTGATTCCTTGGCCTTAATACGATTCGACGTAATCGTGGAATTCTAGACATTTATGAATTACAGGCTTCTTGTACCGTCCCAAACACGTCCTACTCCATGCTTGGATAGTATGATCGCTTGAATTCTGAAAGTGACTTCCTCTTCTCATGTATACATGTCTGAATTCGAAAGGGAAGTGATCCGACCGCATGTCTTTCGCACTTACCCTATAACTGGGGCCATGGCTATTGAAAATATTTACAAACGGCATAACTTAAGTGCCTGTGTTTAACTTGTGTTGTGATCCTAACAGGCCCCCTTGAGGACCAAGAAACAAATGCAAAGAGAATGTCCATCTGTTGATCCCAACCGACTTCTAGAATGGGAAGCTCATATAAGGCTGGATATATCCTATACAGCAATTGGATAAGATGTAGCTATTTCGCCTCCAACCTCTCCCTTCATGCAGAAAGCAAGTGGGAACACCCGAGATGAACACGAACCAATCAGCAGTCACACAACGTGCAGCTTCGATTCAGAACGTCGTAGATGGAAAACATGGGCGATGGAACGGCTACCTGCAACTTCCTAGATGAGTATGCAAGAATCACAATGAACTCAGATCATGCACAACCAGCTTTAACTCCAACTCGAATGAATACTCGAGCGACATTTCATACTCAGCTCCGAGAAAGAACGCAACAATTCGAAAAATAGGAACCCGGTCAGGTCAAATGACTCGAACCATGACCTGGGGACAATATCGACGTGGAAACAAGAAATCAGCAAAGACCTCCTTTGTAATCTCAGATTCGATGCTGGAGGCACCAGCCAGGATCTTGATAATGTGCAACAATTCTTTGACGGTGATCTGCTCGCCAGTTTAATTCGGCACCTCTCGAGGAGCGGTACTCCTCTAGTCGATGTGGATAACGACAATCACAGCCCTCACACATAGGACGTCAGGATCCCCTGTTATTCCCCCGGACTTTAAATTTTCTCTATAACAAGACTTTCTCAGAGATTTTGATGAATTCAACCCTGAAGTCGATAGACTTTCATGACAAAAAGGTATCAGCGTCGAGACGAATGACCTAGATGCCTTCCTGACTAAAGAATGGGGTACCTTCTAATTCCTGAAACGATGAGGACAAAGGAAAAGCCTTGGAAAACAATGACAAGAATGTGCAATTCCAAAGAGAATCTATACCACTTATCGAGCCCATGATCTTGTTTGTCAAGCACAATTGAACCGAGCATGAGAAAGAGACTCAATAAGACTGTGATAACCATTTCGGACTATGCTGAAGCATAAACGATGGGGCCCAACTAACTTCATAACGACATTTATTCACTCGCATTCAACAACCTTACTTGACTCCGCAATTGATCTGATAAGAGTTTCCGAAGTCGCTGATGCCCGATGAGGCAATCCTCACTATCTGACTAAAGAGAAGAGATGATATCAAAGAAAATGTGATTCGACCATTCGCATGTACAACTCGAACTCTTGCTGACTCAAGAAGAGCACAGGACAACTTGGGTCAACTAGAATAGCTGAACTTGCAACTCAGCTACGGCCTGAATCAACTGCAGAGAGTATAAGAGCTTAAAGACCGCATGCCCCAATAACTTAGCTCACCCCCACCGACGCTGGGGGCATAAGCATTAACTTCGCTTGTCCTCCAGTGGCCCTCATAGCATGAATGCCGATTCGCAAGCTGACATTGAATATGACCCTGGCCTGGCACATGACCCGAAATGTATACACTATATCTTCAGAATGTGACAGAATGCATCTTGCCCGTTCAAATGAGTCAGTTTACGGGTCAAGTGTGACTTCAAAGGTTTAAATCGCTGCTACACCGGATGGAAGGTGTGACAAATTCCTCCACTGCCTTATGATAGTGACGATCGCACGAGCACTGGTTCACATGGTATCAACTACGTCTCTTACTGACTTGCATATGATTATTGAATTACGAAGCAATCCAGAGCGATCGCGGATTCCTTTGACCACGATCCAGAGTGATCATGGCCTTCAGATTCCCTACTGTTACGATTCAATGCGATTTTAAAATCCTGGATCAATACCAAGATATCAAGATGATCCAAACTTCAATACAAATGACAAATTCATATGTTGGTTCTGATGTGCTTGATCTCAATAGTCCAGTTGTTAGCTCAGATCCCAAGGATTCTTACATTGCCCTATGATTTGGTTGGCTACTTCATACATTGGCTCATATGAAAAAGAAAGTCCAACCCTACCACGCGCTTGGCTTGTATAGAATGATGATGTTGTTTGGCAATGACCTGTGCGTGTAGAATCACGCTCGGGAGCCGATGATTTAGCATGACATTTGACGGATGAATTAGATCTTTTGATCCGACAAGGTTTAAACAATTTCTTGATTGTCTCGAATACTCCTTCCGTGGAACTTGGCCTGACTATCTCCCAGGGAAGCAATGCAGTAGTTGGATGAAGCCTTCTCAAGGATAAATGACGTTCCAGAGAGATTTAGCTCAACATATTCAAAGCACATCTCATCTTCGATAAGATGTACTTTGGGGGGCAAAATGTTAGCCTGCTTTGTGACCAGGCTACCCAAAGCAAAGATCATATTGACACACCTCTCCGTAAATGCTGTCTGATATGGAATCTCTGGATAACATCGCTCTCTGGCATTGGAAGCATCGTCAGAAGACACAAGGCAGTTTGGTCAAAATCACAACATCAGTATAAACTGGCCTGAAACCCCTATCAAATGACCTCATTTGGATCTATTCACCTCATATACTCGTAGCGCTTTGAATTAGCTTCAGTTTGAGCTTTGGTTTGGCTCAATCGGACTTACGGTTTGAAAGTTACGCCCATTTCCGTGAATGGGTGTAATCTAGCATCGAAGACTCAGGCCATCGCATCGGATTGCTCCCATCAGCTCGCCCTCGATCGGATCGCCCCCCTCGGATCGCCCCTCACGCGTCACGATCCGACTCGTCACCACCCTGCTCGCTCCCTCCGACCACGACCCGTTCGTGGTGCGTACCGTGACCACGATCCAATCCCATTACCACGATCCGACCACCGAACCTGCAGATAAGCGCACTGTTTTGACCTATTCTTAAGGCTATTCCTGCTCCTACTTTCATGGATCGCCTGTCACGTGTCCTACCACGACCCAGTCCTCCCAGGAGCTTTACTACAGCTATAAATACACCTTCAAATGGCATTTTCAGGGGACTTTTGGCATCTCCTTGTCCATGGCAGCCATGGCCAACACTTCTCCATGAATAACCACCATTTTCCTCAATAAATTCAATGGATTCATAGAGAATTATTCATTGAATTCAAGTGATTGAAGGACAATATTCATTGTAATTGTAATCTATGAGTGAAATGAGAAAATATGAAGTGGACGTAGGCTCGTTAACGCCGAACCACTATAAAAAATCTCGTTGTCTTGCTTTTTTTCTCTATTTTTCGATTATTTCTTCATATCCTATGCTCAAAATACGACGATTTGGGTGTTAGGACCATTTTTTGGTCTAACAATAGAATAAATTTTTCTAGAAGAAATAGGTATTTATAGGGTCTTCGTTGGAATTAAATAGACATTGGTTAGTTATTTAAATTTTAAATTTTGAACAAATTTGAAAACCTTACAGTTATACGTTGACATAGGGAAAAATGTATGTCGACATACATTAGTGATTTTTTGCCAATTTTCAATTTTTAGTTAATTGTTATTATATTATGTTAATTTGTTCAATTCTTATATGTTTTTATAGTAAATTAAAAATTGTCTTGACATAAATAAATACTATTCATTACTTCTTAAAAGCAAATACATTCAACTAATACAAGAAACTAAATATGAGATTCGAAAGCAAATACATGCAAATACGAAAGATATCTTAATCTAGATAAGCTTAGATTTCAGAGGATGAGGAGGAGGAAGATGATATTCCAAGTTTTCTTCCTCTTTTGCCAAAGAACTTAGACATTTTGGTAAGGGTTTCCTTGATCTTCTTTTAGTTCTTGGCTAGCTTTACTTGATTTTGGACAAGCATTTCTTTGGAAATGGTTCTAGTATTGGATGGACATTCTACACTTTCCAAAGAAGTTTCTTCTTCTTCAATATCTATATGATCTTATTCTTGCTGAATTTGAGCTTGTTTATCTTTAAATGTCTCATAAGGCTTGAAGGGGAGTGGAATTTGCATAAGATGTATATTTTTGAAGTCAAACACCTTTTTTGATACAAATTCTTCTTCTTTGAGATCCACTCTAGAATACTTGAAAATTCGAGTAAGGTAAACTCAATAATAAAGAGTGTTTTCTCTTGTGGACATTTCTTTAGGTTTAAGTTCTTTTAGAATCATATCGGCCTAATTGATGTCATAAACACCAATAAAAGCAAAGAGTGCTTTTTGGACTTCGATGGTAGGCTTGTTGAATTTTCTGGAATGAGGAGTGATGGTATGTTGAAGGAGGAGGTTGACGATTCTTGCTTTTGGGCGGAAAAAGTGATTATTGAATTCCAAATGATCATCGCTTTCAAATAAGTGATGAAAGGTTTTCAAATCCATTTCATCAATTTTGAAATCCGAAAAATTTGAGATCATACTTTTACAATTCAAGATGTTGCCCAAAATTTCTTTCAATCTCTATTTATATATCTATTCAATCTTATTCTCTCTATCTCTCATTCAAATTTCAAACAACTTTCTTCATATTTGTACTCTTCAAAAACTCTGACTTCCTCAAGCACTCCTCAAACAATGAGATTATCCTAAACCAATAAAGGCTATCTTTACAATGATAGAGAATCAAAAAATGCCTATGTTAACTATCTAGCAAATGGAAAAGTCAATACGGGCGCCTTCGCCATCTTTGAAGATTTTCCATCTTACAATCTTCGTTCTCTCTTCGAAGAAAATGGAGTTTTAAGTCTAATAGATTCATGAGATAACAATGAAGTATGTTATCCTAATCTGGTCAAAATGTTCTATGCTAATCTAAATCGTGGCTTTACGAAGGAGGTGAAAATCAAATTTGTAATAGCATAAAAGGCACTCAAATCGTTTTAGATTGGCATAACTTTTCTGAAATCAATGACATATTTTCAGTCCTTGGGAGTTAGTGAAAAGTTGGAGGGAAGTTTGAAAGTTTAAACATTTGAAATTCAAAATTTTAATTTCATCTATAGGCATATATGTCGATATGCCTATTTATGTATGTCGACATACATGTAGAATTTCAAAGGACATGTTGTTTTGGCTTTTGGTTCAATTATATTATCGTTTTATATTTCAGCTTTTACTATTTCCTGAAATAATTTTAAATCCTAACAAACATCTAAATTTATTAATTTGAATTTAAAAATTTGAATTTCAAATTTGAAATTTAAAGTTCAAGTTTTAGTTTTAATTTTAAATTTCAAATTCAAACAAAGCAAATAAAACACCCATTCATCCATATTAACCAAAAAAATTAAAAATTAATTAGGGTGTGCCTGGTTTTTAGATCCATTTTTTCAATATTTCCTGAATTTTGAATCATTATGAAACACATACTTGGATTCCGGCTTCTGCCTCTTCACCACTTTATGATGAATCTGAATCGTCTAAAGTTGCTGCGTATGACATCTTTCTTTTCTTCGATGAATTACTATTGTCTATTTGTTGATTTGATTTTTCTGGATATGGACACATTCTCTTCATATGGCCTGGTTTTTTGCAGTTATAATATCGATCATCATTTCTTCCTGAAATCCCTTGATTATTTCTCTGAAAATTATTTGTCCTTTTATATCTCAAGAATTTTCTGAAATTCCTTGTCATTAAAGCAATTTCTTCATCATCTTCACTACTTGAGTCAGAACCATTGGTTGTTGCTTTAAATGTTATGGATTTCTTTCCACTTAGCTTATTTTCCTTTTTTCTGTAATTGAACTTCAAAGGACATCAAATTTTCGATTAACACCTCAATATTCATTTCACTATCATTATTGGCTTCTTTAATTGCCAATGTTTTCTGATCCTATCCTGGAGTCAAATGATCTCAATATTTTTCTGACTTGGTCTTCTTCTGAATAAGTTTTCCTAATGTTATTAATGAATGCACGATCTCTTGGAATCTACAATACATATCATAGATAGATTAATACTCGTTCATTTTGAATAACTCAAACTGATTAATTTGCATTGATATCTTTGTCTGTTTAACTTTGTTGGTTCCTTCATGAGTAACTTATAAATTTCTCCATATTTCATAAGCAGATTTACAAACTGACATTCTATTACATTCATTTCTATCTAATGAACAAAACAACATATTCATGGCTTTAGAATTGCTTTGTGCAGCAGCCTTTTGTTCATTAGTCCATCATGCAAAATTAGTAGTGGGTTCAACATATTCAGTCTGTGTACTATTCCATGTGTCTAATCCTACTGATTGTAAATATATTTTCATTCTACAAGCCCTATATGAATAATTACTGCCATTAAATAGTGGTGGTCTAACAGTGGACTGACTCTCTACAAAGGAACTGTTATTGCCAGTGTTGGTTGCCATTTAATATTTTCAAAAATCAGATTATGAACTTTTTGAAAACCTATGCTCTGATACCAATTGTTAGGGAATGCGGAAAGCAGATCTTAAGGCAAAACAAACACTAAAGGGGGGTGAATAGTGTTTTTGAAGAATTTATGAAAATCTTAAACTTATATGATCTACTATATGAATCACACACAACGGAGATGATCACAGACACAACACAGAAACAGACAAATATAAAATGCAGAAAATGGAAAGAGCACACCCGATTTTATACTAGTTAGGATTACTCCTATTTCCAGTCCCACACAACGTTGGATTGCGCAGAGTTTTATTTCTATCGATATCCAAGTACAATCCACTTGGGATGAGGAGACTGGAAGAAATTAGCAAGGCCTCTAGAAGGTTCCATCACTGTTCATTATTATGTTTAATTAATTTTTATGCCTTTAATGTTGTTAGTTAACTTTGTAGTAATGTTGTGTGGTTGAAGGCCCTTTTTATTATTATTAGTGTGTAAGCTTCCCTTGATTTCACGGCTACAAGGTTAACACCGCTCCAACCACCCTTGATTTCATGGCTACAAGGTTTACACCGCTCTCTTTCCTCGATTTCAGGGCTACAAGGAACATACCCTTTCCCAAACACTTACCAAATGATTACAACAGCTCTATAACTCTTCAATAGCACTTCAGTTCAGAGAGTAATGGATATATAGTGAGAAAAGAAGAAGTTTTATGTAATTAGAGTAGAAATCAACAAAGTAGAAGTGTAGAAATCAATAAAATGATAAAGAATAATGGTGGGATGAAGATGGAGAAGAAGAACTACGAAAAAAAATTGAAATCAACCTCTATTTATAAGATTTGAATGGTTGCAACGTTTCAGAACCGTTACAAATAGTGAAAAGACACTTCCTTTGAAAATTGAATTTCTGACAGTTGTATGTCGACATAGCCTCCTATGTATGTCAACATATGTATGTTTTTTGAAGTGTTTAAACATATATATCATTCTAGAAATTCTCGAATTAAAACTTAATGATATAAATGAACACTCTAAAGTGTAAAATCATATGAAAACATAATTATATATTATATAAACATATTTATAAAATTATAAGGTTTAAAACTATAAAACCATAAGAATATACAACTATATATACAGCTTATATATATTTAAAACTTTAAATTTATTTGAAATTATAAATAAGATAGATAATTTGAAAATAGATTTTGAATTTTGAAAATAGAATTTGAAATTTAAAAATCAGAATTTAAATTTGAACCTGGAGTGCTATTCAGAGTCTTACATATAAACTAGTCTTTATTACTATATTTTTCTTGAACTCTTGATATCTTGATAACTTCATAACTCATGAGTCTTGATTCTCTTCTGAATCTGGAATCTCTTAAAACTCTAAAACTGTACAGTCTTTAGTATTTAAGTCCTGTATACAAATCCTGCATATATATATATATGTATGTATGTATGTATGTATGTATGTATGTATATATATATATATATTCTAGATAGAGATGTTAGTACATATTTTATAATCAATGAGTAATGATAATTGAAATAAGGTTGTTGTCATCAAAACTCCATTCTCCAACAATAACCACGACACATGTTTTTCCCTTAAGATAGCTAAAACACTTTCTAGAAATTCCATGGTATTATAATAATATATAAATACAAATACTTATCAATCTAGCCGAAATTGTTACATTAAATAAATTCTAGCATAATAGTTGTACAACTACAAGCATATATTTGGAGTTTGGATTTCCATACAATAATAAGGCCTTGGAGTATCACCTACTATGGTACCTCTCTGGATAAGCGTACTAAGAGGACCGCATAGACTCCCGACGAATAAGGATCGACCATCTCATCTTTGGATTGTACCGAATATTTCACCACCTTGGTTGTCATCAGCAACCAAACCTCAGCATACAATAATTAAAGAGCCATCTAATCTAGATTAGATGGTGATAATACCCTACTTGGGTGCTGCCCGCTTAGCCCTGAAGCATATCCCATGTTTTAGTCGTTACCGGTTGTTGAGGCTAGAGACAACTTTTTTACCTTTCATACATGGCATATACTCGTTTTTGGATGTCACGTCACCTTTTCGTCGATCACTAATTAACATCCACAAAAATACAGCCTCCGAGCTCATACGTCTCATAGAAGGGTGTTAATCTAAGAGAGTTTTCCTTCTCTACCACCAACAGATGTATCATTGTAGAAATCAATATATATGATCCAATAAATGCAATGTCAAACATCCTCCCATACAAGTTTTCTAGGAACAGTACAAGCCGAAGGTACTTTTTTACTACATACTATCGGGATTATTCCTAGGATTAGTAACAAGAAGTTCTCGATTCATGCAGAACCCCAGAACGTAGGGACTACTTCTACAAGTATAATCCTCGTAGCTAACCAGGGACATCAGGGAGTAACCCTTTCCACTCCTAATGTCTATGCCTTCAAATCATCAACACAAGCATAGGGCCATCTATAATTCAGTTTCGAACGCAAAGTTGGTTTAAAGTGGTTTTGGATCCGTCTCCAATCCAGTTCCTGGAACCAACACGTTATAAGTAAACAGAGAATTTATTGATATTCGGTTCTTTAACTATCAGTCTATAGTTGTACAGTTAAGTACATTAGCAGCACAGAACCTTTTAAGTAAAACCATTCATTAAAATGATTTCATCAATTCTTAAAGATCGATTCCATATAATTATCTCAACAAAATAAGTATATTCACAAATCTTTTCTTTTTTACTTTGAAAACCATAGCCATACACCTATCACTACGGAATAAGGGTACTCACAAATCCTATCATTTTCATTTCTTTGAAAAAATGGCTACTGTTGACGTCCAAAGTTGGCCCCAACCCTCCAGATTTCCACAACAATGAAAACAAACATCCAGAATGCAAAATAAACGAGTTGCGGTGTATATATGAAAAGGAAAACGCAAGAGAACAGTCACGCAATATTTATAGTAGTTTGGTTCAGCGGTGCCTATGTCCACTCTAGAAGTTTTGTACTTTATTAATCCACTATTACAAGTTACAATATGGAATCGGTATATATTCGAATATACAAGAGCTATGTTAATTCCAATTGTTAAGGAAGGTGATCCTGATAGCTATGCTTGGAGAAGAATGTAGTAGGCTATGCTTTGTGATCCAAATGTTTTGAAATGGAAGGAGGAGCCTTCACGAGTCCGTGAAACCAAGTCAAGTCGAGTGGGGATTGAGATGTTAGGATGTTCTCATGAAGCTACCATGGGTTTGGTGGCAAGGAGGTCCAACGATGGGTTTTATTCCTTCCTCACGAAAAGCCAAGGCAGACCAATATGGTCCAAGTGTCCAAGAAGATGGTTCTTCTTCTTCTTCCCGGAGTGATTGAAGGTGCTTGGGAGGTTGTGTAAGGATTATATTCTTCCTAGGAATCCATGAGAACAAGGAGCCAACCCTTTTCACCCTATAGGAAGATGGGTATTTATAAAAGAGGGTAGGCAGGTGAAGTAGGTAGGAGTAAGTGAGGTAATGGAGTCCACCCCCACAATTTGTACCCCGGGATCGGTACGACTCCCGGAGAGTTGGTCTTCCTCCTTTGTTCGCATCACACTCTTCGTGTCATGACATTTCATAATTTTCGTGTCATAGTTCTCGTATTGCACTTTTCGTAACCTGCCCCTTAAGTATCATTGATGCTCGTATTTTGGTGATTTCATATCCCAACATGGCTAAGGGGTTACAAAATCTTATTTGTTCAAGGAGTTCCCCCCGGATATGATTTTGCAAGAGGCGATGAGCGGGATACGAAGAATCGAGGGATACGAAATGTGGAAGAACTGAGCGAGATATGATGTACGAGAGATATGAAATGTGGATGGAGTGATGGGATAGAACTGCGGAGGCGGATGTGAAAATGAGGGATTTGTGGGGAGAGGATACGAATAGAGGAGCGATCTTCGGGATACGAAAAGAGGAGCGATCTTCAGGATACAAATATGAATTCGTACCTTGGGTGTACATTGAGTGGATATGAAATGGGTAGCGCTGATCTAGGGAGGTAAGTTTTGGGGAGTCGTATCCTAGTGATACAGAAAGTGGGAGTCGTGTCCTTGGGATACAAAATTGGACTTAGTAGGACTTTGAGGAGTTGTGAGGCTGGGATACGAGTTGATGGTGAGGCTCAATGTCGTCCCGATGTGTTAGTTGATTGTTGAGCATCTTGGTCGAACCAGAACGACTATTGTTGTACGACTCCATTTGGGGTTGATTCCTGAATGTTTCGTCAATGCTTCTGGGATGTTGGTCCATATGATGGGCCCAGTTATGTAGGCTTGAACTGCTTTTGGATACTAGACCAAAAGGTCGGTTAACAGCTATATACTTAACCAATTGGTATAAGTATAGTCATACATCATATCACGGCCAAACAATGTCATACGATACATTGTTTACTATAAAATCCAGAAGGCTTTATTTAACTTCTATGCTTTGCAAATTAAAGTTTATAACATCTCTTATGGAAATAATAATTTAATTTCCAACATCCATTTTCATTTTCAAACCTGTACCATCCATTGGATAAAAATGAAGTCACTCAAGTTGGGGTAATAAATTCACCTTTTAGACCTTGACTTGGCAACATTTCTATCTTCGTGATAAAGAGAAGTTTGTTAATGCTAAACCTGACATTCGGTAAATGCCACATAAGTTCCATTTACTATTCAATTGAAATAGGGTTTTAAAAACCCTTTCTTTCATGTGAAAATCTTTTTTCTAATATAATCATTTTTACTTAATTTATTATTAAGTAAACCCATTTTTAAAACTGATTAATTAACTTTAAATATCTTTTATAAAGCATGTTTAAAAAAATTTGATTTGTTACAAATCCTTTTATAAAATCCTTCATAAAATTTTCTTTATGAGTCTTATTATAAAACATAATTTTTATTTCTACAGAACTTCAAATCTTACCAAGACTTGTTTGATTCTCAATCTTTTATAATTTATTTCAAAATCAGATTAAATCATTTATACATTCTTTTATAGATATCTAACTGTTCGTAAAACTCACTTCTAAAAACCAAAATCATTTCTGCATCATTCTACAAGTTGAACAAAGCCATTTATTAACATGTCCAAAACAATTTCTAAAATCTTACTTTATACTCTATAAACATACTTATAAAATTTGGTTAAGTTTTAACATTCAAAATCTTAAATTATAAAAATTGATTTATAACGCAGAAATTTTGCT
This sequence comes from Allium sativum, assembly GCA_030737875.1. Lineage (NCBI taxonomy): Eukaryota > Viridiplantae > Streptophyta > Magnoliopsida > Asparagales > Amaryllidaceae > Allium > Allium sativum. The sequence continues at coordinate 612,227,718 of CM060922.1, forward strand.
ACCCAAAACATTTTATAATTTCAGTATAAGATCCAACTTTAAATATTGATTTATTTATAAAAAATATATTTCATATAACTTATATAAAATAAATTTAACATCTAAATTTTGTTATAAAAATAAATTTTATAACTTTAAACTTAGTTAATTCGCCTGACGACGAATTAACATCTTAAAAAGTTGGATTTTATGCTATCTACTGCAATCACTTAATCAATATTATTTTTTGATTAATAACACATCAATGTTGGATTTAGTACAACAATCATCATGTAAATCAATTTTTAATGTTACTTATGCTAGATAGTTCATATGTATCAAGTAAGAAAGCAAGTAACATCCAAAACATTGAGGAATCCCATTGGATCCCTCTAACCTATCCCTTTGCAATACATGTATCAGTATATATGTGCATAATAATTCGATAATAAATTCTAATCCATTTAAGATGAATCTTCTACTCAAAAGAAGGTAATGTCAAAGGTCATCCGTTCACAGATGGGTGAGAGCGAATATTGGCTTTTCGTAGCAGTGCTTGGTGGTGTTGAAACTACTATGTTAGTTTTACTTTGTGTTGTTCATTAGTTAGTTTAGTGATAGCTTAGGCTACTCGAATATGTGTAAGTTATTGTGCATTTGGTGTTGAGACAAGATTTTGATCGATGCCAACATATAAAGGTGCAATGAAGATCATTTCATAGAGATAAGGTTTTTTACTTTGAGTCGTGTTAGAAATATGTTAAAATCTATCCTCAAAGTATAACACGAATGCACAAAACAATATCATATCTTCGTTGCTAAAATATGTATATTTGAGGAATTGAAAAGTCATAGAAAAATCCCAAACGATCCAGGCTCCGACCGGGAAAGAGTGCAGAGTGATATAGACTGTGGACTAAGGTCCTCCGGTCCACAGCCATAAAACGGTCGACCGCCCAAAAAGGACCAGTCGACCGGTTCTGCTATGTTTTTTGAAACATAAACTAAAATGGTCGACCGCCCAAAAAGGACCAGTCGACCGGTTTATGTGTTTTTGCACATAACGGCTATTTTTCTGGAATTTTCAATTCAACCAGTCGACCGGTGATTTTTGACCTGTCGACCGTTTCCGAAACAACAAGCTTTTTCCTGAAGGGTTGCTTCCATTCATCAAGAGTTTTCTCTTCAATTTTCAATGGAAACGGATGCAATCTTTTGTAAAAACTCTTCATGAAGGAATGCAACTATTCTACACTATAAATAGACTTGAAATCATACTTTCAAATCACCGATTCTTGCTCTAAATTCTGATCTTACTTTCTAAATATTCTTGCATTCTAAAAGCTCTCAAATATTTCAATTGCTTATTGAATCATTGAAATTATTTCATATCTCTTGATTCAATAAGTAATATACTTCCTTAAATCTACGCATTCAAAGTATATACTTGAGGATCAGATTATAGGAAGACTGTACACAAACTGTTGACTATCCGTGTTGAATCAAGAACACAAAGCAGAAGTCAAAACCATTGTATCAGTTGAAGTCCTGTGTGTGTTCAGGCAAGTGTTGAAGTCCTCGTGTTGTTAGAGGCGTGAAATCCCGTTCGGTTGCTCGTGTGTTGTGAACCTGTTCCTCCGGGTGAAGCGAGGTTGTTGATTAGTGAAAATCCAAGAGAGGTCTGGGATTGGACGTAGGACGGTGCTCCGAACCAGTATAAAAAGCCCTAGTGTGATTTTTCCATTTTTACTGCATTTACTATACTACTGTTCTATGATTAGCTATTACTTTATACTTGAATATTGTTTGTCATATTACACGATCCTTGTGAGTGTACTATACTTGACAAGTACACACACGAACTTTCATTTGGGACTGTTTATCAGCCCGTGGTAGTATTTTTGTTGTACTGTGATGTACAGCTTATAATGTTAGTTTGTATTTTTCTTCTTTTCTAGCTAGATTCACACCCGACATGATGTTTTTATCATTGGTCTAGGAATGTATGTAGTAGATAGTCAATCCGACTATCTCCTGTATTATTTTGTACTCGCAATTTGTTTTAATGGGAAAAGTGTTATGGATCATTATAAAAACCAATTGGCCTTGCAAAAAAAACTAAGCAACCAATCATCCAAACACAAAATTTGATATAAAAATCAACAATATATATTATTATATAGTATAACAATATTCAGCCGTACTCTAGAAAGTGTGAGGGCTAACTCACCATCCATTCAATCAATGTTTTCGCATTGTTTTATCTAATTTCAACATGCATTTGAAATTAGATAAAGTTCCAAGCTATTCAAACATTGTCCATTAATCCAATCTGTATGCGTAGTGTTCGTCAATATGAACCCAACACAATTTATTTCATCAAAATCAGATCACATATGACATATATACAATCATTACAAGTTTACACAAGGATTTAAAATATATCAACACCATTAACCTATTTAATTAATTAAATAATTATCCTTTAATCACGAAATTAGTGCCTAATCTTCGTTCAAAAATCACGAATAACCTAGATCGATTTCCGACCTTGCTACCCTTCCAAATCCCATCGTCGTCACGCCTACGGCCAGCGGAGGCCATCCCAACCCCATTGTCGGCTTCCCCATTCCGAGCAGCGCCACCATGCCCTATACAGAACCTTAACTCATCGTCCATTGCCTATGATTTCAAACTGAACGTAAAACGTTCAAACCACTCACACCCTACCGTTCGGCTACCACGACCAAGCCATTTCTTCTGCAAGGTGGCCCGCCTCATCGCTGACCATTCCCCTTTAGACCCTAACCCCTAGATACCAACGAAAAAGGCCTAAAACAACCAAAAATCGCAACAAACCATCCTCGTTCAACCCTAAAATCCCGCCTTCACCTTGCTCCATCCGATGATCAACTCCTGACCCTTGCAAGCATCTTTTTGCGGTTGGAAGTAGAGACTGAAAATGCTTAGATTGGGAACTTGAATTTAGGTTGTTGGTTGAAGAAGATGAAGGAGATAACGGCTGTACTTTATGGGTTTACGGTTAGAATGAAAATTGAATGAGTGAACATCTTTATATAGTTAATTTCTAAAACACTATTCATGTAAAATTTCACAAACTCTAATTTAAGTGTGCTCATAATCGTTACATACTAATTACCCATATTCTGAACTCATGGAACTAATATCGAAAGCCAATTCAGACATATTTAACATTATTCTTAAAATCAGACTATAAATTAATATAATTTCAAATCGATTATCGATACGCGTTTATATTATGTGCACTCACATAACAACTCTGATTCATACGAAACTTTATATCTTACAAAAATTTACTATTCCAAATCCGATGAAACTAGTTTCGTCGAAATTCGAGATCATTTCAAAAATGTCTATTTTCATGTGTTAAATCAAATCAGTAAATATAAATTGATTTAAACACTCAGATTCATTTACAATAAATTATTATTGTTGTATATATTCAAATAGAGCTTGACATAGCTTCAAACTAAACTAATTTGGATTTTTAAACTCAACATGCTCAGTTTTAAGCTAAAGCGACAACCAAATTCTCATTTAAGCAAATTTCAAGTCATTTAATCCCAAAATTAATTGTTTTAATATTTAAATAAATTAAATAATATTGTGTTAAAAATGTGGGTTGTTACACTAATCCTCTCTATAATCTTTCTCTCTCTTTCAAAGCTCCCAGGCATGATTTCAAAAGGGTATTGTTAATGACACTCCCTTTTTGGTTAAGGGTTGATAAATTTTAAGTATACACCGTGTCAATTTTTTTATGTTAAAGGGAAACACAAGTATTACTTTTAAGGGACAAAATTACCCCTGCTGTAACGTATCGTTTTCCAATCAAACACATGCCTTTTAAAAGCTTACGCTCGAACCAGTAAAAACGGTAAGAGTATACCGTTTATATTTAATAAAAACAGTGGCATTAGAACATCTTTTCTATTTCTATAACAAACTTAACAAAAACATCGAAAACGGTTATACTTTACCGTGTTTGCACACTAAAAACATTTATAATTTTCTATTTTTATAATGATTGTTCGGTGTTTGCAGGCCATTTTTCGTATTTTCACATCTACGTCATGCTTCGAAAAACGGTGACTCACGACCGAATTTCACCACGCCGTGCTTCTTCTTCAGATTAAGGGTAATTTTGTCAGGAAGTGTCATTAATAACCCTTTCAAAAGTCCTTCATCTATCATTCAACCGACTAGCTAAGCAACATCGGTCCACAACCTCCACCTGCCAAGCCTCGACCATACACCCTAATCCACTCACAACCCTCCAGTTTACCTCTTTGATACCTGAAAACCTGAACAAAATAGCAGCTTCGAGAGCCAACCCTGATACCTCATCCCATCTACGGTCGATCCACTACTGTCGATGGCTTCCTCGTGTCATCGCACACCTATTTCAAGTTGGAGGTTTTGCGTAAAATTGTTTAGATTGAAGGGTGGGATGATGGTCATGGATTTCATTTTGGCTAAGGAAGGAGATATCATGATTTCGGATAAGGGTGAAGAAGTCATGAATTTTATTAGAGCAATGTCAATTTTAATTTTTATCTTGGGGAAGAAGCAAAGGAAGGGCTATGTAAATAGATTTGGAGAAGAAAGAAAATAAAGATAAGGAGAAAGGGGAAAGTAACGCATGTATATTCTTCTAAACGTTTTGATACATGTTTTTCCTTCCTTATTCATCATTATATTTATTTTACTTTTTCTGTTTTATTTTTTGTTTTCCTTTTCTTCTTTTCTCTTCTAATTCACTTTGATTTCCGTCGAGCATTTCAAGTTGGTATGATCACATATAAGATCCAATCGTTACAAAACTCGATATCGAGTAAAAAAAATTCATTCCAAATTCGATGAAAATGAGTTTCTTCGAAATCCGAGATAGTTTGCAAAACAAGATTTTCCATATTAAAATATTATTTTATAATACAACTCAATTATTGTTCAAATTTCAAACTATTTATTATAATCTATAAATTTGAAAAAGGGATCTAGAATTAGTATTAATTAAATAAATGGAGCCAAATAAGATTATTGAATCAGTTTTAATTACTATCTAATTGCTAATTCAAATTTTAGGTTAAATTTCGGTTAACTATAATAATTAAAAATGTTTGAATTTGCGAGTCACTACACTTTTTCCTTAAGTTTGAACATATCTTCAGCTAATCTTAAAGATTTCTTTCGGATTCAAAAGCTCATTTGGTAGCCTGAAATAAAACATCAAGCAAAGCCAATCTATGCAATTTTAGCATAAAGAAACTTGTTCAGATTCAACGGAAAGAAAAATTATACCAATACAATATAATTCAAGATGGAAAATTGCAGGGAAAGGCGGAAGATCAGAAGACGACTGAGCAAAATAAAGAAGGAGATCGCAAAACTGACAAAATAATATCTTTAAAACTTCTTTGTAAATGTGGTAGGAAACTTTGAGGGTAGCGAACCATTAGGAGAGATTGTAAATCAAAATTCGTTATACATCTGATTCAATGTGTTAGGACAAGAAGAAACAGTAACTCGACGGAGTGGATCATTCGATGTATGTAAGGTAGGAAATTATGCACTCTTTTATAAGGAACAATCTATATCCAACATATATCAATCTTGGGTGATACTGATGTGCTCCTCCTTCTCTATTATAGTTAGGGTACAACCTTTTGTTGTCTTGGACCTCTTTGAGGTAGTAGTTTCAGGGACCATGGCACCACTGAACTTTTTTTTAAAATTTAAAATTACCTCATTACGTCCTCCCAAACTGTATTAATTTTGGATGGCTTTACTACTGTCTTTACAACCAAATAAGAGCAGGAAGAATCTATAGGAACGTCAAGTTTATCAGGAGAACTTGAATTAAGAATAAGATTGTAATCTATAATCACGGGAATCTTAACTAAACCATTAACTACATGATTATTGCCATGGATTGGAGAATAATGAGAAAAGGCGATAACTTTCCAGCCCTTGAAAAAGTTTTTTCCTTTAAGTTACAGTTAAATGCAAGAGGATCTATAATTATTCTAAAGGTAAGAGGGATGATCGCATGCTAAAATGCTTGGAAGATGTAAAATAGAACAATCTTTCTTCCTATCAATTCTACTCTAGAAACCAGAGCATCAATAACTCTCTATTGAGTTGGAATTCATACTGCATCATTGAGTCTTGACTTCATACCATATTTCTTTGATTCCATTTTATATGTCACCAGGCCCGGCCTAGAGGGAAGCCAACCAAGCCCTCGTGCTAGGGCAGCCCACTGGGCTGGAACAATATTTAGTAATTTTTTGTCTATGTATATTTCATGTAAAACTGTAAAGTGAATTCATAATGAAGTGCTCTCTAGTTGAGTGGTAAGAAGGTTGGGATAAAATATGGTGGTGTGGGATCGAAGCTGGCTTGCTGTTGCTCTTGGGCCAAGCTTTGATGCAAAACCTAATAGCTGGGCTTGGGCAGCAAATCGAGAGGGCCGGCTCTGCCTACTGTTTACCCGTCTTTTGATCAAACAGTATGCAGACTCAACCATCCAAACTTCAAAGTTGTCAAGGCAGACAATCAAGAGAGATGGCTACAAAACCTAATACTTAAGCACAAACAAAACCACGAAGTGTATACAAACCATTCTAGAAAATTTCAAAATCAGGAAGACACAAAACGTAAGATTGGCAATGGATTGTCATCGATCTAACATGTTGAAATTTATAAAGTCTGGGACAACTACCGATCCGTCACCTTGCGAACAATTCCCATCCCATATGCTAATCTTATTAAGCGTGAGATCGATATCGATTTCCCATGTCTCTAAATGGATCTTTAAATTTTCATTCAAAGTGACACTCACTCCTTCCACTCACTACTGATGATGTCAAGAGTCTGTTTCAAGTTCATTTCCTACGATTCTACGTAATGCTCTATTGACTTCCATGAGTGTTAGAAGTAGCAACATCTTGCTTCATTGAATCATCGTTTGAACTCAAAAACATCCTTCTTGCTATTGAAAACAATATTGGAAACATAAAGCTAGCAAGGAGGTGAAACAAAGCAAAAAGGTTGGGTGGTCCCTGCATGTTTGGTTAAGAATGAGTATCGATCTCCTCTGTAGGATCAATATTGACCCCTCAAGCCTAGGGGATACGACTTCCATAATTTTTGTAGGACTTGGTTATGACGGCAAGGTTCTGTAGGAGAAGTTTTAACGAGATATTTGACCTTCTACTATTATAAATAATGAAATCATTCTTTTTCCTGGGGGGTTTTCTTTTGGCTTCTACACTTTTACTCCATTATCTACAATTCTCACATATTCATATCAATCCAAACGAACTTTAATTGTAAAAACTACAGTATAATAAAAGGATTGATTGAAATGGTAGGGCAGAGCTCGCGGAATCACTATAAAAGTTTGTGCATTCATCTATTACTTGTTTTTGTTTTCTTTGTTTTTTAATCTTTTCTACATTATGTTGGGTGTTGATTCCTTTTTTGATGCAAATACCTATTGTTTACCTTGCTTTTTACAAGGCCGTCATGCTATGAATTTCTTATTACTGGATCGTTCGGAACTTGAGAACAAACTTACACTAACTTGGAAACACTTGTATAAAGCATTGGATTTGACTAATACTTGGAATTTCTTATTTACATGAAATAGATTGGCCATGTGTTTGGGCACTTGATTGGACAATACTAATCATGCCCTTAGATCGGCCTTTGCGCCCGAAATTTGGTAAATCTGACATTTACTCGAATCAGATCGGCCAAACCAATTGGGGTAAGATCACATCATAGCTTCATCAGATCATATAGAATTGATTGAATAAGTACATGGCTTTGGGAATCAAGATTTGGCATGGACATTCAGAGATTAGATCAAATTTCTCAAGATGCTTCAGATCGTCCTAGGGCGTTCATTTAGGATCGGGCATGGAACCAGGACTTGGCATCTTGGCTTTGAATCACTTGCGTATTTGGGCACTATGGATCATTCAATGCGCACGATGGATCAACGCTTGGATTAATAGGATTTGGCAAGGATTTTGCCAAGTGTTCGGATCGGCACTACAAGGATCAGTACCAATCCGAATGAATTTTAAGGTTGGCCGATCCGACTTCTTTCTCGGGTTTTTGGTCAACTTCGAAATCCTATTTTCACTCCTTATATTATGTCTGATCCAAGCTCCTTTGTAGCTATAAATACACCATCTGAGAGCTCATTTTATAGATTTATATTGCCTTTTGGACTCCAGTACGCAAGGACTTTGCTACTGCCAACTACAACATCTTTTACTCTACATTCTTGTAATCAAATCAAGACTGTAGTTGTAATCAAGCAACATAATCAAGTAATTACCTCATAGTAGACGTAGGCGGATTTTGCTAAACAACTAGAAATCTCATATGCCCATTTACTTTACTGCACTATGTGATCTGTATTGTTGTTAAATTCTATGATTGTTCTCTAGATTTAACTCATTCGGAGTATTAGGTGAGAAGTGATCAAATTTACGACTAATATTTTTGATACGCCGGGAAAAGGACGGCTGCCGTTGAATATTGGATTCGTACTGCCTAAGGATTTGGATTGCTCTATATTCAGATATGGTGAAAAGGAAAAAAGCAGATGCTTTTACGCAGCCTGAAGGTGTAGCGACTTGAAATTTCGAAACCAATTTAAATTTTATTTTTAAAATAATTTTATAAGGATTTATTATTGATTTTAAAAATTCGATGATTTAACGCTATTTCTACGGTTTTACAAAGGAACATTTTTCAACTGATCTCGGAATTTGACAAAACTAATTTTATCGAATTCGGAACAGTGAAAAATGGTAACGTTCCAAATTTCATAATTTTTGGAGCTAGTATGTGAGTGTGCGAGAAATAAACATATACGGGGTCAATCGGTCAAAATAAAGCGAAAGCGCCTTAAAAAAATAAAACGGATGGTCAAACGAACTACAAATTCAACGAGACCTATTCCATTGGTTCCAGAATTACTAATTATGTTAGGATTCAAAATTTCGTGACAAACGGAATCAACGTGTGATCACACGATCGATAAACGTGAGGTTGAACTAAAACACGTTCATCGTTTAACAAAAGCCTTAAAGGTAAATGAACCCAAATGACGTGTGAACCAACTAGGACCATAAAGTGTGTTTTCTCCTACTCTATCTCCCCTCGACACCTATCAATCTATGTATTCCTCCCTTTTATAAAAATTCCTCCTTTTTCTTCTATGTTCTTTTTCTTTTTTCCATCTTCTTCTTAAGTTTTCTTCCTCCTCCAAGCTCATTAAGCCATGGCTGTCGCACCCATCCCCTCCACCTAAGTTGTGTCATAACCTCCCCCACCTCCGCCTGACCTGCGTCGCCTTTCTTCCCCATCCTTCTCCTTGTTGTGGCCTCCCCTCTCTCACAAACACCCAAAAATCACATTTTTAACCCAAATTTGCAATTTTACCCAAAGTAAATCCAAATTTCCACCTCCTTGCAACATTTTTATATTGTCATTGTCTCTTTTAGCAAGTTAGATTCCAATGAAGTTTAAATTTTAATTGACAAATATCGTTGTCTTAACTGGTCAAGACATTGGAGTAAAATGAAAGATGCCTTGGACGTGATTCGGTCGGATCCTCTTGCCATGACGGTATAATACATACCATTCAAATATGTATGTATAAGTATCCAGCCTCTATAAAAATAAATTCAGTTCAATTATATTTATTCTAAAACCTGCTCGCTTATCCCTTAGTATTGCACAACGATTATTGTATGTTGTTGTCCATTTGATACGACTTTTACATAGTTGAAAAGAAACTATGCATGGTAGCAGAGTTTTCAATTTGTGATAAACTTGAAACTCAAACTTTAGGCATCGGCTATTACGTTAGTACTGTTTTCGTTGACAAAGGATACATATTATCAGGCTCGACCCAAAGGGAAGCCCACCAAGCCCTCGGGCTTGGGCAGCCCGTTGGGCTGGAGAAATATTTAATAACTTTTGTCTTTGTGTATATTTCATGTAAAACTATAAAGTAAATTCATAATGAAGTGCTTTCTAGCTGAGTGGTAAGAAGGTTGGGATAATATATGGGGGTGTGGGATCGAAGCTAGCCTGCTGTTGCACTTGGGTTTTGGCTTGCTGGTTGGTGAATTTTGCCCAAATTTTTGTTGCCTAACCTGATAACTGGGCCAAGCTTTGATGCAAAACCTAACAGCTGGGTTTGGGTAGCAAATCGAGCGGGTTAGCTATGTATGTCAGGTAGTCAGCTCAGACGTCTGAGACATCTATGTCAGATTTCTGAGTTTACAAGGTTTGGAACCCGAGAGTTTGGACAGACATCTGACATATATTGGTCAAATATCTGAGTAGGTATTCTATTGGATTTTGACCTGGTCTTTCTGTGACTTATTCTACAAGCATTGAAGGGGCAAATTGGGTATTTGCCTAGATCTTCTATTCTCCTATAAAAGCATCATCTAGTGTACTAACCCGGAAATCTGAGCCAATTTAAAATTTTTATTTTGGCAATTTTGATGAATTTTGAACATTTAAAATGATTTATTTTAAATAATAACGATGAGAAATTTATTTTGAATAGAATTAGAACATATATATTTATATAGATCGTCGTTAGAATATATATATTTATTTTAAATTATAAAAGGAATTGAAAATGTCGTGGTAGTTCGAAAATTCGATTTCAAATTTCAAATGAATGTACAGGATTCAAAATAAACCGGATTTTAGCGAAACCAAAAATATTAGAATCTATTTGAGAATGTCTTTCCAACGAATCCGAAAAATTGAAATTTCATAGCGGGAATAAAAAGTTATGCCCAGTTGAATTTTTAGAATAGTCGCTATGGGATTTTGGCCCTTAAAAATGGAAATTTTGCAAACGACCTCGGTTTTCGACGAAACCACTTTTGTTGGATCCGCGATGTCAAATTATTGTCAAATTCCAAAATTCGTAATTTTTTGAATCAATATGTGAGCATGGCAAAGGAAAACATGTTTTGACAGTTTTTGTCAATTTCGATCGACCAGAAAATGGCCATTTTTCAAACGGTCTCGAAATTTGATGAAATTAGTTTTGTTAGAACCGTATCGTCAATACGAAGCTAGAAAATATTTTTCCGGAAATTTAGAGTATGTATGTGGGCCCGGTAAATTGAAATGTGCGTTCAAATTCAATATATAGACTTATATTTTGATTTTGACGGAAACTGATCGAAACAGTCGAATCAGCCTACAATACATATCCCATTGTGTTCTGAATGGGGGTAATTATCTATGGATGACAGTCAGTGGGTTTGATTTTGAGGTCAAAGTAAAAAGTAACTTTTGAAATTAAAAATTAAATTAAACATGAAAGAAAGTCAACCCCCCCTTATACCTCATCCTCTCCTCACCGTTCCAGAACAAAAAAAACGAATCTAAACCTGTCGCCCTCCCTTCCAGACCGCCGCGCCACTCATCGAGCCGCCCCCTCCTCCACGCTGCCGCCGGCAAGCCCCTCCGGCCATCAGCTCCCCCTTCGTCGTTCTCCACTCTTTAAATCCCTACCTCCACACAAATCAGCCGCCGCCACCACTGCTTGGTCCACCGCCGATTGTCAGACCGCCTCCCCCGACCACCGGTCCGCTACCGCCATCTCCTCAGGCCGTCAGACCACCCGTGGGTCCCCCCTCCCCCTAAAAACCGACCCAATCCACCTCCTCAGCTAATGTGGTCCCCGCAGCCACTTGAACTGACGCCCTCCGACCACCAGTAGCCTGCGTCGACATCCCCGGCACCCCTAATCCCACTAGTGAGTTTTTAATTATATTTTTATTTATTTAGTTAATGAAAAATACAATTTTTGGCTAATGAAAAATATAGTTTTTGGTTAATGAAAAATATAAATTTTGGTTAAGAATGAAAATATGATTTTTATATTATAGAGATAATAAAAATACGGTTTTTATATTATATAGATAGTAAAAATTTAATCTTTATATATGTAGCGATAGGATAAAAATTCAATTTATATATATATATAAAATAGCGATAAAAATTTGATTTTTATATATATGAAGTAGCGATAAAAATTCGATTTTTATATATAGGAAGTAGCGTTGTTAAAAATATAATTTTTAACATATAACGCGTGAAACAGATCTCGTTGGAGACACAATGAAGTCCTACATATGAAGAGTCACGGTGAATTGGTTTAGCTAGTCAGTGAGAACTCCTCACTTTTATTTTAATTTCTATTTGAAATATATACTAGGATGCAGACGGTGCTTAGCAGCACCCGACACCCGTCGTCCACAAACCATGGACGACTTATTTGTTTGATTGTTGTGTTGTGAAATTTGATTGTGTAATGTGGAATGAAATAAAATATTTTATCGTTATAAATATTTTATAGTTAAAAATATAATTTTTAACGTGTATATAATATAAATATTTATAAACAAATCGGACGATTTGTTTATGTACACCCATTTGACTGATATTGATGCGGACGATAAATTTTACACATCGCCCAACTGCACAAATAAAATCTGTGTTTGATTGTTTGAAACCCCACACGGGTATTGGGATAATATTTGACGTACACTAATCCCGATTGTTTAGTTGTATGTCAATCGATGGGTATGCAGTTGTGTGGTGCACTTTGGATGATGGTTGATTATTTACCGTTGTTATTATATACATGTGTTGTATGGAATCCATATAATTAACATTATATGGTAATTGATTGGGCCTCATTCCAATTTGGAAAATAAGGAATATTATAAAAGAAAATTCATGTGTTGAATAGAAAGAAAATTCATGTGTTGAATAGAAAGAAAATTCATGTGTTAAATAGAAAGAAAATTCAGGTGTTGAATAGAAAGGAAATTCATGTGTTGAATAAAATAAATATTCATGTGTTGAATAAAATATATATTCATGTGTTGAATAAAAATATATATTCATATGTTGAAGAAAATATTCATTTATTGAATAGAATAACGAAGTTATTGAAATATATAAAGTCGTGTTGGTTAGTTATGTGCCATTTTGACTCGAACGATATTTATATTGATTTTATTCATTTTTATAATGAATATCGAATAGGAATTGATTTCAAAATATAACGTTTTGAAATATTATCATTTATAGATTAATGATATGGAATATTCAATTTTGATTTGAAATTGAATGTGAAGTTGAAATCGTTTTGAAAACGAATTTAAAATGATTTATAAAATACGTTTTAAAAGAAAATCGGTGAAATATATATAATGTATATATATTATATATATAGAATGGCCTGAATAGAATGCGCCGCGCTGCGGCAGTTCGTGAATTTCGACCATTGACTTCGAATGGACGTTACGGGAGATCCGACCGTCGGATTCTCCTAAAATCAGAACCGTTGGGTTCGTATCGAAAAGAGATTTCTACCGAATAATAGAGATTTGAAATCTAATGGTTGGATTTGGAATTATGTCCAAATAAAATTTGGAAAAGGTCGTTGTAAGTGCAGTTCGATGGCCGTTGATGGAAATCGACTGTACGGGCCTTGATAAAATTATTAAAAATATCAATAATTAGTGTAAAATCATAAGAAATGATTTATGACGAATTGAGATGAAAAAATCCATATTTGGAAAGATAAAAATAGATTTTTATTGAAATGAACTAGTTTGAACTAGAATTATAATCCCATTTATTTTAAAATAAATAAAGTGGATTTGAAATGGTTTTGAAAATAACCAGAATTTCCAATATATAAAGTGGAAATGGATTTGAATCGAAATTGTCTTTGGAATATTTCGATGTTGGATTTCGTGATTATACAGATATTGTTAAAGAAATTCCAAAGATATATTTATTTCATTATTTCCAATACGATATTTGTTGGTCGTAGGATTTAATATTGAATATAAGCCGATATATTTTCTATTCAGAGCTTTGTATTTAATATAAAATGGGATTTGGGTTTGTCGTGAATGTTGTCTTCATTAACACTGTTCTTAAACCCAGTTGAGAAAAAGATTAAATCTTTTTATTTTGATTTAATGAAGTATACCAATTAAATGATATTTAATTGAAATTGAATTAGAATGTGATTTTGGGTTTATTGTGAATCGTGTTTTAAATGACATTGGTTCTTTAACCCAGTTAAAGCCAGGATATGATTTCCCAAGTTAAACAATCATTAATATTGATTTTTGGGAAGATTAAAACCAAGTGGAGTTTTAATGAATCTTTAAATAGATTGAAATGATCGAGAATGGAGTATCACCAGTTTTGCTCCAAGCGATAGTTAAATCTTTAATTAGATTTGAACGTGAAATGGTAAATGAATTTATCGATAACACCATGGTGTTAGATATGAAGTATTACCAATTTTACTTCATGGGATGAATAGGTTGGGATTGGGAAATTTAAAACAAATGATTACTTCGGTGAGGTTCGTTAATCCCGACTAGTTTGGATAAACCATAATTTGGTTTGAATTGATATTCAAAGGAAGATTAAAGAATAAATTTGAGGAATTTATCTTTGATAAAATTAATGGGAACCTTTTCCAAAGTATAAGAATATTTGAATAAAAGAATACGCGAGTTATTCGGAAAGACCGGGTTTACCCCATTCTGAATAACTGATTCGACGATGTGCCGAGGATGAAGACGGTGGTCGAAGACCGGAGGTCTTCACATCGTTTGGGTGATTACTGATGATCTTGATTGGGATGTACAACCAAGAGGAGGGAATCAGTTGGTGATCGTCCAGATGTACTTGGAGATCGATGGATATGCGAGGTACAAGGTGCCTCCAGTTTCGTTCAAACCCAGAACGAACTTGTAAATGGACTGTGTGTCTGACATTGGATTTTATTCTGTGTTGATTTATGTCTATTAAATATACATCTGTTTGGTGGTGGAGAATTTTTTCTCTTGCTTAACACCCTTCTCTGAGACGTACGAGCTCAAGGGTTGTATATCGATGGACATCAGTCGCATGGAGTGAATTGCCTGTGTGGCATGCCTAAGTGGCAATTGATCAAGGCTTTTTTTGAAAAGCAGAGTCTTGTGGTTGATGAACAAAGCACGACCTGTGTGGCGTAGCTTTGTGTAGCGTTGATTCACGAGCCTCACACCCCGGTTGTGAACCAGAAACAGGAGAGGACCTCAGGGAGGACATGCGTTTTCTTCTAGCTGGGGTGGTGTCAGTGACCTACCAGCCCTGACATTTATATTATTTTCACCTGTGTGGTTGTTGGATTGCAAGGCGCCTCGGATATATCGGTGACTGTGTGGAGCCGATGGAGTCATTTGGCTCATTTACGCCCCAAAGGGCGGGGAAACGCAGTGTTCAGGCATAATAATCCACATCGATGGACCGGCCCTGACAATCCGTGGGGCTGTTGCAGCTGTTCCTGAGACATGGGCTAGATTGTCTCGAATTCGGCAGAGGACGATCCCTTGCCTCGGTTCACAGATGGAAACCCAACTTCCAATACATGACATTTGCGGTTTTGATTGTAGAGCCTAGTATTGGTGACATGATATATGGTACCCATGCCGTCTAGGATTGATACATTTATATTTGAAGTGTTTTTATATACTATGCACTTATAATAGTATCAAATGATTTGTTTTAAACGTACCAAGCATGTTTGGCTATTATAAGGGAAAAACCTATCCCCCGGCTTGCGTTGCATTGTGTGATAGGACCTGGGTCTTGTATTAGCTTCATTTTTCCAAAAAGCACTGCGCTGTTTTGATATATGCACTGGTATTCTTGGGAGGAAACCTGTTCCGTGTTATACGGCGTGGTCCCTTGATATATCTGATTTAAAGTAAAGTTTTAAATAACTATTTTAGTTCTCACACCAGTCACATGACTGACCTGGAGTTTATTGTTTTAACCTAAACTCTGGGTGCCCTTATTTTGACACGGGCAGCTAGTAGTTTTGGTTTTGCAGATTTATATTCACAGGATCCTGATTTACAGCTGGAATGATATCCGGAAAGCTCTTTATCCGTATATCTCTTTCAGTTGTGTATTGTATTATTTTTCCGCTGCTATGTAATGTATTGTAATCTCTGATATTTATGATGTATAATATTTATACTTTGTGTATTCTTGTATTCTGATGGAATTGTTGTAATTAACAATGAAATGTTCTTCTGTTTTTGTTCCGATGTGGCTTGTCCTCAAGGTAATCCGTGCTTTCCTTACCGGGGAAGTTACGGGTCCTTACATCTAGGGTTGGATTAAAAGTATGGAATTGAGACCGAGATAATTAATCGAAGGATTTGCCGTTGTTCTTCATTGTTCTCCTTCTCCAACAAGAGTTGTAGTCATCTAGGTATTCTTTTCCTTTCTCAATAAGGTTATTGATTCTTGTAATTTGTATTCTTTTGCTTGTTGATCCATTCAGTGTAAACAAAATTTGTTTTGTGAATCAATAAAGAGAGTGGTTGGGTGGAATATCTTGTGTTTGTTCATGTAATTTCATATCTGTGTTGTTTTACATAGTAATCATCTTTAAGTAATTGGGTGAATAAGATCCTGGTCGCTTCCACAAAGGCGCAGTTTCCATAACACAAAAATCCCTAAACCAATCAAACAAATCAGGTGTATTTTTTACTCCAATAAATATCAAATTTAAAGGAGGATTAAAGGTCATACATGAAAACTTGATTGATAAGGAGCGGAAGTCATTGAACATCGCAACCTTGTCATTATGATATTTTAATTGTAGGTAGAAGAGCGAAATGAAAAAATAGGGCTAATTATATGGGAAGGATGAAATCAAAGGAGAAAATTCGGTTAAATAAACCAGACTGAATTAAATTGATGAACCTAATCTAAAGGAACCGAGAGGGTAAGGTACCGACTTAAATTCAATAAGCATTTATATGATGGAGGGCTAGTGTTACACCACACTCGTGTTAACCTGAAGAAGAAATCATATCGCCTTCGTGGATTCAAAGATATCAAAGAAGCAGGTCAATTGCTTCTATGAAACTGAAAAGACCGTGGAAACGAACCTGTTGTTGTCCTTTCGCCTTGTTGACTGCACAAAAGTATGAACAAACCTATAAGAGCCAAATCCTTATCGTAATCGTCCATGATAAGAAGCGGGAATACCATCTCGCTGCCATTATCATCAAGGATCTGTCGCCATTATCAGCCTTAAGGGTTTGTCGCCTTTTTCAATTCAGTAAGATGAACCAGAGGAGGCATGTCGTTCATGTCGAAATACAAACCAAGTTGATGTGCACATAAATAAGCACATTTATTCTTGTTTTAGTTAAATAAATAACATAAGTGGACTATTTTTATATGTTTTAACCAAAAACCCAAAATTCTCAAATTATCATGCATGCATCTTCATATTGAGGCAAAATGGTCATTTGTGCATGTATTTATTTTTGATAACATTTACTTGTTCATTTTTCATGTTGTTTTGTTAGAGTTTGGCTATAAATACAAGTGGTTAATAAGAGATATGCATGCACAAAGAGGAGATCAATCAATGGAGAAGGAATTAATTCACATAGAAGATTTGTCGAGGACCTCACCCACTCTCCATCTTTCTTTAATGGAACAATTAGAGGCTAATATATTGGCAAGTGGAGACAAAAAGGCTTCATACAATTTTAATGAATCATTAGTAGCTAAAGACGAATGGAAGCTTCATGAAGGGGCATTTTTTGTAGCATGTTAAAAGTTGAATAAGGTTTTTACTCATATATAAATACCCCCTTTATGTTGATGTAAATAGTGGCTGGAAGTTACTCAAGTTTAGAGGAAAAACTCTCTTTTTCTTTCATGGCTTCTTAGTCATTTCCCTCTTATGTAATTTTCATTTTAATGCAATTTTATTTCTTGTTTTCATTTAATTCTTGTTATTGACTTTATGCATTAGTGTAGTCTAATTTTATGCAAGTAGTTTAGTTTTATTTTGTTGTTATTAATTAGTTGTTGATTTGATAACACATATGAGTAGCTAAATCCCTACAATTTAGGGGTAATGAAGCTCTCTAATTTTATGTAAGTTCAACAATTGTATGATTTGTGATCTCTCTAATTTGTTCTTCATGGTAGTGGATTTTGATGTAAGTTTATATAAGTGGGTTTGATAGTTCATGTTGCATATGCAAATAAGCTATTCTTATTCAATATAAACACAATTTACATCAATATTTTCTAAGTGGTTATTGATTTTGAAATGAAAGTAAGAACAAAATGTGATGGTCCATAGTTCTAAAAAATAGTTCATAGATCATACTTGAAATAGTTTTTGCTTTACTTTCATTTTCATGAGAACAATGAGTGGTTTAATTCTTGTGTTATAGTTTGATAGTTTATGTTATGTTAACTAATAATAAAAATAAACTATACTTATGATAAATGCAGCATTTGTGTCACTTAATCTTAAAAATATAGATCATATATCGTATATTTGTTAATTTACATTAAATATGAGAGGGTAATTACCTCTACATTTCTCTCTAATCTCATATTTAGTTCTCAACTTAGTTCTAGTTTTTGTTAGTTAAAACATTCCAATGTTTGGTTTAATCTGACTGAGTAAGATTGAAATTATTTCTATTCGTGTCGATCGACCCCTTGTGACGGCCCGCCCCGGACAAGCCGAGATTTCCCCTTGATGTGTCGTACCAATGCCCGACTAGCATGGGACGGTCGTTAAAGAAAAAGGGATTTTAAACTATGAATCACCAAAGAACCTGTAGTATGTATCTCAGTGCATGGAATAAAATATAGTAATATCATAATTGACATAAAATAGGCGAGACAGTGCATAAGATGAAAACTAAATCATCATAGCAGCGGAATCAAAAAAACAGCTTATGATCCAAACCATCATTATTACAACTTCAAAACACTGTCTCTAAAGCAAAATAGAAAAGGTACACTACTAATGCCCAAAGTAGTGACCAGCAACAAAACAGGGAGAGTATATGTAAATAGTACGTGAAAGCCTCCTGCTCATCTCGGGACAGCTACTGGTGCATACCACCTAACCTGTCTCTAGTCTGCTCGTTTAGAAGCACCCAAAGTAATAAGAAGAGGCATAAAACTTTGGGTCAGACAAAAGTCTGGTATGAGCGATAGCAGCAAAACAGAACAATAACAGGTATAAGTAATCATACTTGAACCTGGACCTGCAACAGCATATAGTAGCGGCAGTATCCGCTTCTAGTCCGTCGATATTTTGGCCTTAGCGACGGATTTCCTGCATAATCCTGCGATCGGTAAAAACCATGACGGTAATTGTGTCAGATCTTTGTGATGGAATTTAGCATGAGTTTACCAACAGTTTTTCGTCATTTTACTAATTATATAATAAAAATAAAATTTTATTTATTAATTTAGTTTTAATTTATATACTGACTATTTACCGACGGATAAATAATTTATAATAAAATATTATTTACAATGGTAAACCCTTACTAATTGCCAAGGGATTAGCAATAAAATGTTTTAGCCAAAAAAACTATTTCAGTATTTTGTCGGAAAACCCTTACAATTCAACAAAGGATTTGCGACGGAAATTAAATTAGCGTAAACTTAACCTCACTTTTTGTTGGTAATCCGCCGCTATTCCCCTTCTGATCTGCACATACATATATATATACACACACATATATATACACACATATATATATACACACGTATGTATACACACACACATATATATATATATTGAACTAACATCATTCAACTGTGAACACTGAAATAAATAACATATTAAAAAACGAAGATAAATTAGCCAACAATATTAATTTAGAACTAAAAAGAACATTTATTATCACATACAAAAAAACCACAACATCCATAATCCTTCATCAATTAACACACCAAGTTGAATTAAGAACAAAACTACTCAGTTGGTACTAACATTATCCCAAATACAAACACATATCATCCATAACCATGCTAAAACCATATAATGTCGTATTTACACCAAAATAAGTCCAACATACATACCCAACCAACTTATGAAAATGATGATGATGAAGTCATGAGAAATTCAAGATTTTATCAGTAAATAAATTTTGAGCATTCAACTCATCTTTGATCTCTACTATAAAGAGATCTTCCATGTTATACAGTTTATCCCAATCTAGGCCTTCAAACCAAGGATGCCTCTTTGAATTAATATGGATAAAGTTCGAATAATTATCCATAGTTAAGAAAGTCGATAAATTAATCAAAGAAACAAAATATCTTCTATAGATTCATGAATATTGTATTCAAACATGTGAACTATGTGAATGATTGAAGTTGTAACGACCCGGATTTTGCAGCTATTTGAGTGTGAATATTTAAATCTGTTGTAAACATTATATTTGAGTTATTAATGGAGTTTAATACATAATTTGCCATAAAACGATGATTTAAAATGTATGTATTTATATTTAATTTAAAACGAGCTTGAAACAGCGCGGTAGTTCGTAAAATTGAGTTTTGAACTTCAATTGAATATACAGAATACGTTTTAAGTCGGAACTCTATGAAACAAGAAACGTTGGAATTTTATTAATGATAATTTTCTAATGGAATGGAAAAATCGAGATTCCAGTTTATGAATTGTAAGTTATGTCCAAATCAAAATTTAAAATAGTCGTTATGGAAATTGATTATAAACGATGGAGTTTATTTAATAAATTTAATAAGGATTTCTATATATTTCAAATCTCTTTAACTCGGAAATATTAATATTGAGTTATAATCCTATATTGATTGGATTTGAAGTAATATATTATTTTTTTCGGACATATATACGATAATAATTTATTATTATATAATAATCCTATATCGGTATTATATAAGCGTTAGAGATAGCTATTTTCCCCAACGACCTCCATTTTCAACGAAACGAATTTTATTGTAAAACATATTGTTAGTTATTGCTAGATTTCCAGTTTAGAGAAAAACGGAGTTGTTTTGTCGGTAGATGTTAGCTTACTTTGTGAGCTAGGCTATACAAAGATGTAAAGGATGACTAGAAGAACATGCATTTGATGTCCG
This sequence comes from Allium sativum, assembly GCA_030737875.1. Lineage (NCBI taxonomy): Eukaryota > Viridiplantae > Streptophyta > Magnoliopsida > Asparagales > Amaryllidaceae > Allium > Allium sativum. The sequence continues at coordinate 612,248,799 of CM060922.1, forward strand.
GATCGGGTCGGGGGTCACCAGCCAAAGCAAAATATAGCAGATTGGGAAACGAAGGATCAGAAGCGGCTCCGGATTGGGTCGAGGAAGTCCGATCCGTATCCTTCCTTCTCCTATTCATTTGATCCAAACTGCGTACCAATGGATGGCAGTTACACCCCATGATTTCCTCAAGAAGCGCAGCGGTTAAGCAACCAATTAGCCCACGATCTCCCCACGTTCACCACCAACCTGATGTGCTGTCACCATCATATCCTATCCGAACCCGACTTCTATGGGATGGAGACCGCGTGTACCCAAACCAGAACCACTCCAGAGGCATTTTCCACCTATAAATACACCTCCAATGCTCATTTCAAGGAATCTTTTGGCATTTTCAGAGTTAAAACTCCTTTGAGAATCGAATTCCATCACCATTTTTAGACTACAATCATCTTTTAAAGTACATTTCAGAGAAGATTGAGTGAATATATGCATTATATAAGTGAAAGTGAGTGAGAATCATTATTGTATCAACATTCAATTCATCAATTCAAAGAGTAGAAAGTGCACGTAGGCTATTAAACGCCGAACCACTATAAATTGTGTGTTTTCTTCATTTTTTATTTCATTTCATTAGAAATTGTTACTAGTTTGGGTGTTAGAGCCATTTTTGGATCTAACATTTTGGTGCTTTCACTGAGAATTTCTGAATTCTTAGCTTTTTGGGATTATCATTCTACTATTTGGACCTTCAATTTCAAAGAAGTTAATCCCCCATTTCCAATATTTTCAAGTGTTTGCTGATTAATTACCGAAGAATTGGACATTATGGCTAAGGGAAAAGGAAAAGAAGTGCAAGGCGCTAGGGAGAACGAAGCTAGAGAAGATCAACAAGCCATCGTATCGACGAGGTCGTAGGGACAGAGCTCTGGAACAATCCGATCTGAACCGGATGTTCTGAACCGAGCTGGTCAAGAGAATCCGAACCGACCAAGAAGCGCTGGAGCTGCTCAGTCCCCCCCTCCGAACCAATCCGACTCCAGCACCCTACTCTGATCCAAACCGAATGAGACTGAAGCTAGTACATCTACTCGAGCACCCACCAATGCTCCGATGCCGGCCGCGACGACTGGTGATCAACCAGCTCCATCTGCACCCATCACGCACCGGGATTTTTCGCGTTTTCTTGACATGGTTGAGAGTACTAGAAGTGCGTTGGAAGCCTATAAACGTGACTTTCTTCGCATGCAAGAAAACATGATCACCATGAGTAGGGAGCTCAATAAGCTCCAGAGGCAAAAGACACCTTCTCAAACACGCCGCCTTGCTGCAGACTATTCATCTTCTTTAGATGAAGGAGTCCTCGTGAAAGAATGCCGCTTGAGCGACCTCAAAATCTTGATCAGTTGACCTTTGGATTTTTAGGATCCTGTGAAGATGTTGCTCGTGTGTTAGGACCTGATGACCCGAGCCTGAAAGAACCTATGTTGCTGCCCATGCGTGGATCCCACGTTCTACCCAGGGATCCTAATATTACTAATCCTACGCAACAACAACTTCTCCAACCCCTTCCTCCCATGAATGACCGGGAGTGGAGGGAACAGAGTAGAGCAGCTGCCGCCAGAGATAAGAGGATATCCCCTAGTCAGGAACATATGGGTAATCCAAATATTAGGCCTAGAGAACCTGTGCAAATGTTAACAAATGCCGATGTATAGGCAATGGTGCGTTAAATCATGTCTGAAATCCGACGATACACTAATGAGGACTGGGGCATTAAGCGAAGTCACACCCCCTTCACAGATGATATATTGGACTTCCAGTTCCCTCGGTGATTTAACTTGCCACAGATGGATCGGTATTCATGGAGAACCGACCCAGGACAACATCTGATGAGGTATGCATGGTTCATGAATGTCGTAGTAGCTCCAGATGCTGTAAAATGCAAGGCCTTCCCGATTTATCTAGAAGACGTGTCGTTAACGTGGTTCACCCGACTCCCTCCACGGTCAATATCAACTTTCACAGAATTGAGTGAACGCTTTATGAACCAGTTTCGACTTTACGCTCGAAAATCTAAAAGCGTCATAGAATTGTCAAGGATTAAGCATGCTCCAGGTGAATCTTTGAAATCGTATTTAGACCGCTTCAACTTGGTTGTCACCGAAGTCAGTGACCCTCATGAGCCCACTATTCTGATGGTCTTAATAGAAGGATTTGACCCAAACACAGAATTCGGGGATTATCTATCGGGGAAACCACCCCCTAGTAGGGAATTGTTCTACGAAAAGGCCAATATTCGCTTAAGGCGAGAAGAAGCTCATGCAAATAGAAAGAGAAAGTTTGGAGGGGCCTCGAGGGAAGGAGTCCAAAGTAATGTTGCTGTGAAGCAATCCGGTGACAGTTCGGGGAAGGTTGAGGTGAATGTCGGCAACCAGAATGGAGGTAATAACAACAGGAATGGAAACGACAATAGGAGGAATAGGAACCGAGGGACCAATTACAGCAAAAGACCTCGATTCCAAACTTTTGAGAACTATTCGTCGTTGAATGACACATTGAAAAACATTTATTTGGACACATACAACATATTGCAATATAAAAAGCCACCACCTAGAGACTCAACTGAAAAAGAGATCGCTACGGGAAAGTTTTGTTTGTTCCATGGAACCCACGGTCATTCTACCAACGAATGCCATCATTTGAGAGATGTAGTTGAGAAATTGCTGCGGGAGGGGAAGTTAGATGAGTACAAGGATGCCCCACGGGATGGGGGCAAGGAGGGCAACCCCAAAACAAAACCAGCCTACTTCCAAACCCACAGCCCAGCAGAAAGGTAAAGGGATCGTTATCAATACCATTATAGGCGGGCCCCATCTAGCTAGCCATAGTTTTAAAGCAATGGATCAGTACATTAATGCCGCCAAGCACTTTGAAGTGGGAGAAGGAAGTAACCTCGAAGATATCACTCCAGCAAAACAGCAAAGGATGATGTCAGACGACGTCATATTCCGTGGTAGAGATGATACTGGAATTCAATCACACACTGAAGACCCGCTGGTAATTACCACAGCCATCGGCCCCGCTTTAGTCCATAAGGTGTTGGTGGATAACGGAAGTTCGGTAAATATCCTCTTTAAGAAAGCCTTTGAACAAATGAGGCTTGAAGCAAAAGACTTAAAGCCCTATGAAGGATGGATATGGGGCTTCAATGGGGCGTCAACGACTCTGATTGGCTACGTAGAATTACCAGTGACGTTAGGACAAGGAGATCGAGAGAGAGTAAGAATCTTTCCATTTGTAGTCTTGGATGTTTAGTCACCCTACAATGCCTTCCTGGGCCGACCGGCCCTCGCAGAGTTTAGAGCATGTATTGCACCATGGTGTTTACTGCTTAAATTCCCGACTGACGCAGGTGTAGGAGTGATGAGAGATGACTAAGCTACGGGACGAGCTTGCTACATGACAGAGTTGAAGATGCTAATGAAGGGGTTGAAAATAGAACCCAAGGATGTTTCTCCCCCTTCAAAGGAAAACTCAGCATAGCAATTAAGGGGTCCAGCCCCAGGAGAGTCGCGCTTAGATGTGCTCGAGGATATAGATCCTAGACAGGATAAGGAACCCGAGGACAAAAAGGCGACTCCCAACGAGACGACAGTGGATATATCCATTGATAATGTGGATCCGACAAAAGTATTGAAGATCGGATCACAGCTAGATCCAATTCGAGCGAAAGAGTTAACTGATTTCTTGAAGGCATATAGATGTGTTTGCCTAGACTAACACTGAAATGTGTGAGATTTCCCATGCTATTATGAGCCACTCTTTGAGCATCAATCCAAAACACCCGCCAGTCAAGCAGAAGAGACGGATGTTAGGCCCAGAGCGGTCAGCAGCTTTGAAGGAAGAGGTAGAGAAATTGAAGGATACTGGATTCATTAAGGACTCAAAATATCCCGACTGGATATCTAATCATGTCCTTATCCTTTATGGATGCCTATTCGAGATACAATCAAATTCCCATGCACATACCAGATCAGGAGCACACAAGTTTCATCATAGACTTGGGGTTATATTGTTATGTGGTAATGCCATTTGGATTAAAGAATGCGTGAGCCACATATCAACGCTTGGTCAACCGTATGTTCTATAATCAAATCGGAAAAACCATGGAAGTTTATGTGGACGACATGCTTGTGAAGTCTAGACAATCTTCCTGTTGAGTCAAGGACTTTTAATGATCGTTTTGATTAATGACGAGAAGAAGCTTCATGATCGACAAAAAGAAGATTCAATGGTTTCATAGGTTAGAAGTTGGTTATTTAGAGTATTTTATGTTAAAATCTATCCTCAAATAATCATACTTCTCATTGCTTTCAAAATTATGCATGAAATCTCGTTTTTACTGTATATTGACAAAAACAGGTCAACCTATTAAAAATAACAGGTCAACCTATTTTTAAATATAATAGGTCAACCTGTTAAAATTAACAGGTCAACGGCTTTTTGAAATAACGGTCAAAAACCTGCCAACCTATTAATTTTTCCTGTCAACCTATTTTTAAATAAAACAGGTCAACCTGTTAAAATTAACAGGTCAACAGCTTTTTGAAATAACAGTCAAAAACCTGTCAACCTATTAATTTTTCCTGTCAACCTATTTTTGAATTTCATGAAGAGTCATCTTCTTTCTTGAAAAGTTGCATCCATTTCTCTTCATTTAAATCATTTCTTTTGATTGTAACTTTTCACCAACAATTGCAACTTCTCAATTACTATAAATACATCAATTTTCAATCAATCAAACCAACCGAATTTTCTCTCCATTCTCTGATCTATATTGTATTATTCTTAGCATTCTAAAAGCACTCAAAAGCATTCAATTATCGTTTGAATCTCCAAGCATATTTAACACACTTGTGATTCAACTCGATAATCCACTTCCAAATCTTTGTAAGCATCAATATGTATTTGAGGATAAGATTATAGGAAGGTTGTACTCAATCATTGACTAATCAGTGTTGAAGAAAGAATACATTCAAGGTCAAACTCTTGTAATCGTCTTGTGGGTAAGCTTGTAGCCCGTGAAATCAAGTGGGTAAGCTTGTAGCCCATGAAATCAAGTGGGTAAACTTGTAGCCCGCAAATCAAGTAGTGTTGTGAACCTGTTCCTCCGGGTGAAGCGAGGGTGTTGTTTAGTGAAATGCCGAAGAGGAGCTTCGGGACTGGACATAGGACGGGAGGTCCGAAACCAGTATAAAAATCCTGGTGTCGTTACTCTACTTTACTTTATCTACAGCATTTATATTTTTTAGTGATATATTTCTTGTTTGCGAATTTTTACTTGCGTAACTATTGAATAGCTTAAGGTATCACATACATTCCGCATAGCCATATTATAGATCCTGCATAAGGCGTACACAACCGACCTTTTCAATTGGTATTAGAGCTTGGTCATCTCATAACCGTAACACAGTTATTTGATATATTTTAGTAATATGGCAAATAACGCTAGCACTAGTAACACCACTTACACAGAAGGTCAATCGACACAAAGACCTCCTTTCTTTAATGGCCTAAACTATAGTTATTGGGCAACACGTATGGATTTTTATATGCAATCAACTAGCTATGATGCTTGGAATGCTACTCAGAAAGAGATAATAAATCCAACTACTGAGTATGCAGAATGGACGGCTGCTGAGAAAACCGCAGCTGCTGTAAATGCAAAAGCAATCAATATGTTGTTTTGTGCATTAGACCAAAATGAATATAACTGTGTTAGTATCTGTACCACTGCATATCAAATTTGGCAAACGCTGAAAACTACTCATGAAGGTACTAACAAGGTTAAGCAAGCCAAAATAGCTTTGTTGAAAAGTCAATTTCAAAATTTTAAAATGAAGCCAAATGAAACAATCAATGAGATGTATTCAAGGTTTCAAACTATTCATCATGCTCTTATCGGGTTAGGGCAAAAATATTCTTACTTTGATGTAGTTTCAACAGTCCTACATTCACTGACTAATGAATGGGAAGGAAAAGTATTAGCCATAGAAGAAGCTAATGATCTTTCCACCATGAAGCCAGATGAATTGATAGGAAATCTTATGTCCTATGAAGCTAACTTGCAGGCTCGAAAAGAACAAAAAGAAGAAAAGAAAAATGTAGCTTTTCATGCTGATGAAGACATCTCAGATTCCAAAGATGAGGATCTAGCGTTCATTGCAAAAGGATTCAAAAAATTCTTAAAGCAACGAAAAGCTAGTCGATACAACAGAAAGAAGTTCGGATCAAACAGACCATCATCATCAAATGTAGAATGCTTTAACTGTCATAAGAAGGGACATATGCAAAATGATTGTCCATAACAAAAGAAGAAGACAGAAAATGACAAGTTCAAACACAAAAAGGACAAGTCAAAGAAACAGGCATTCTCAGTAACTTGGGATGATTCAGATTCATCTTCATCCGAAAGTGAAAGCGACTCAGATAATGAACAAGCAAATATATGCTTTATGGCTAAAGAAGATGAGGTACAAATTCCTTCTTTTGAAGAAGTTCTTGATATAAATGCTGAGTTGATATATAAATTTAAAGATATGAAACGACAATGCAAACAAGCTCAAGCTGATTTAAGTAGAGTAGAATTTGAACGAGATATGTTAAAAGATGAAAAGAAAATATTAGAAGAGGAACTCGAAAAGGCTCAAGAATCATCATCTAATATTGACTCTCAACTATCTCTTTTGACTCAAGAAATTGAAGTTCAAAAAGAGAAGAATGATACTCTAACTACTGAGAATCATGAGCTTAAAGCAAAAGTTAAATCTCTAGATCTTGAAAAAGCTAGTTTACAAACAAAGTTAGACGATATTACTAAAAATGTTTCTAACTTTAACAAAGGTCGAGAAAATTTGACAAAGATTATTGAGAGTTCACAATCTACTTCCAATAAGCATGGTTTGGGATATCAGAAACCGGAAAATAAGAAATCTCTTGGTTCAAGGAAAAAGAAATTGGTACAAAAGAATAAAGCCAAGAAGAATTCTAGTTTATTCTCCAAACCAAAACCGATTGTAAAAACTCAAAATAAAAATGTCAAAACCATAAAAATATGGGTTCCTAAAACAGATAATAATTTGATTAGGAACAAGTATATCAAAAATTTTATGGATTCTGTGCATAATAATTCAAATTATTTATATAAAGGGGATACCGGACCCGTATGGGTTTGGATTCTTAAGACCTAACTCTTAGGACCCCATAAAAAGTGGGTACCATGGGCTTAATTTTATTTTTTGCAGGTCCCACTTAAGATATATTTACCAAGCCTCTACTGGAATCAAGTTTCGTTAAGTTGCGTAGATAGCTATGTTTAGTTTCTAAAAGTGAACACGAAAACTAAACGATATATAACATAAAAGAGTTCATCTACAGAAACTAATGTTTTAATAAAATATTAACTACATATAGTAGAGAAATTTTCTACGGTGGATTGAATATGAAACAAACAATTCATTTTCTATAAATAGAAATGATTCTCTCTATATATATAATCTTTGAGTGCTTTCTGAAACCATTCCCTCAAATCTTCATTCATTTCATTTTATAATAGCTCATATTTGCGACGAATGTGCTCGAAGATCACACATCACCATAACTAGTTCCGAATCCGAAGAGCACTACTCCCGTAAGACACCGGAACATCCTCCTGGTTTTCATCAACACTCCCGTACACCTGGAAACACACCAACTTCAAAGCGTACCAAGAAGGCGCTATTCTGTTCTCCACGAACAAAGGAGAAGATTGATGAGATACATCATTACCAGAAACATCAAGTTGATCTCCAGAGGGAGATGTACTACGAGCAGAAGTTGACAGCTTCTCGTTTGACGTATCTCAAACAAATCGCTTCACTTTTCTGTAGCTCAAATAAGCACAACGTTCATGAACCTACCCAAATTCCATCATCATCGAGAACACCTAACTCATGGGATAGGAATTATAACAAAAATGAAGGCGCAAGTGCAAAATACTCTCCTTGGGAACCAAGAAAATAATTTTAATATATCGGATTTAAGGAGATATTTTATATTCCTTTTAATATTTGTTTTATTTCCTTCTTCATGTATTTAATATATATTATTATAATAAAATGTTGTTTGAGTTTGATTTTTTTTTCAAAATAAGGCAGAAAAACAATTTTTGACAAATTAGGTCGACCTGTTAAAAAATATAGGTCGACCTGTTTTGAATATTTTCAATCCAGAGAAGAATTAGGTCGACCGGTGGCAAAATATAGGTCGACCGGTTTCAAGTTGTTCATACAGGTCAACCGGTCAAAAACTATAGGTCGACCGGTTTTAATACATGTAGTTTCTAGAGACTTTTTAGGTTGACCGGTTCCGAAATTCATGTCGACCGATGCTGTTTTAGCAACAAAATAGGTCGACCGGTTAGAAAAAAGGAGTCGACCGCGTTTGCCTTATTTCCTCTATCTCGAATCCGAGAGTTTTTAGGTCGACCGCTTTTATTCTATAGGTCGACCGGTCAACGATAAAATTGTTTTATGCAGCCAAACGTCAGTTCCAACTCAAATCCAACATACCAATTCATTCTCAACTCTTTCAAAAATTCAAAAAACCTTTTCTCCAAGCCCTAACTTCTCAAATTTCATTTCCTTCAATCCCCAATGGCTCCAAAATCAAAGAAGAAGAAGGAGATGAGGAAGAAGAATCGTCAGAAGAAGGAGATGAGGTGGAATCATCAGAATCTGACGGAGATGATACCGATTCCGATATACCACCTCAGTAGATCCGTTTACCTTTTTATTTTATTTATAAGACACTCTATTAGCACTTGTACCTTAATTAGTGATGTATTTGTTGCGTATGCTACTTGACTTAGGTTAGTATGTTTTAGTATGGTCTGTAATATGTGAAACACTCTAAGTATGATATTCTATGTTGTTTGATCTTTATGTTGTTTCATATACCCTTTTTGTCGATGACAAAGGGGGAGAGAATGATTACTAACCTTCTTTTTGCACAGATTTAGTTATTTTTTGTCCAGGGAGATCATATACTCAGGGGGAGTTAGAGCATATATACAGGGGGAGATAGCAATGGAGATCATATTTTAAAAGCTATGTTGTCATCAATCAAAAAGGGGGAGAATGTTGAGTCAAGGACTTTTAATGATCGTTTTGATAAATGACGAGAAGAAGCTTCATGATCGACAAAAAGAAGATTCAATGGTTTCATAGGTTAGAAGTTGGTTATTTAGAGTATTTTATGTTAAAATCTATCCTCAAATAATCATACTTCTCATTGCTTTCAAAATTATGCATGAAAACTCGTTTTTACTGTATATTGACAAAAACAGGTCAACTTGTTAAAAATAACAGGTCAACCTATTTTTAAATATAACAGGTCAACCTGTTAAAATTAACAGGTCAACAGCTTTTTGAAATAACGGTCAAAAACCTATCAACCTATTAATTTTTCCTGTCAACCTATTTTTAAATATAACAGGTCAACCTGTTAAAATTAACAGGTCAACAGCTTTTTGAAATAACGGTCAAAAACCTGTCAACCTATTAATTTTTCCTGTCAACCTATTTTTGAATTTCATGAAGAGTCATCTTCTTTCTTGAAAAGTTGCATCCATTTCTCTTCATTTAAATCATTTCTTTTGATTGTAACTTTTCACCAACAATTGCAACTTCTCAATTACTATAAATACATCAGTTTTCAATCAATCAAACCAACCGAATTTTCTCTCCATTCTCTGATCTATATTGTATTATTCTTAGCACTCTAAAAGCACTCAAAAGCATTCAATTATCGTTTGAATCTCCAAGCATATTTAACACACTTGTGATTCAACTCGATAATCCACTTCCAAATCTTTGTAAACATCAATATATATTTGAGGATAAGATTATAGGAGGGTTGTACTCAATCATTGACTAATCAGTGTTGAAGAAAGAACACATTCAAGGTCAAACTCTTGTAATCGTCTTGTGGGTAAGCTTGTAGCTCGTGAAATCAAGTGGGTAAGCTTGTAGCCCGTGAAATCAAGTGGGTAAACTTGTAGCCCGCAAATCAAGTAGTGTTGTGAACATGTTCCTCCGGGTGAAGAGAGGGTGTTGTTTAGTGAAAAGCCGAAGAGGAGCTTCGGGACTGGACGTAGGACGGGAGGTCCGAACCAGTATAAAAATCCTGGTGTCGTTACTCTACTTTACTTTATCTACAGCATTTATATTTGTTAGTGATATATTTCTTGTTTGCGAATTTTTACCTGCGTAACTATTGAATAGCTTAAGTTATCACATACATTCCGCATAGCCATATTATAGATCCTGCACAAGTTGTACACAACCGATCTTTTCACTTCCGACCATACAAAAGACTTTGCCGAAATGTTCGGCATTCTTTGAAGGTATGGGATGAAGTTAAACCCTCTAAAATGTTCGTTTGGGGTCGCATCTTGGAAATTCCCCGGGTTTATCGTGAGCTCTCGAGGGATTGAGATAAATCCTAGTCATATAGCAGCAATAAGGAATATTGAAGAACCACAAAAGATTAAGGATATTCAAAGCCTGGCCAGAAAAGTTACTGCATTGAGCAGGTTTATCTCCAAAGCCACAGATAAGTGTGTACCTTTCTTCGATCTGATAAAACGAGGGAAACGTAATTTTGAGTCGACTCCTGATTGTGTGGAAGCTTTCCAGAACTTATTAGATCTATTAGAGAAGCCTCCAATATTGTCAAAACCTGTGGGACATGAGGATTTGTTTGTCTACCTCGCGGTATCATCTCATGCAACGTTGGGGCATAAAGAAGATAAAGTCCAAAGGCCTGTATACTACGTAAGCAAAAAGCTAGCCGCTCCAGAATGTAATTATCCAAAAATAGAAAAGCTTGCTTATAGCCTCCTGATTGCTTCCTGCAAACTACGTCATTACTTTTAGGCTCACCCGATAGTTGTATACACCGATCAACCTCTAAGGCAAGTGTCGCAAAAACCCGAAGCATTGGGGCAGTTACTTAAATGGAAAATCAAGCTGAGTCAATTCGATTTGAATTTTCAACCATGGAGATCAATAAGGGGGCAGGCCTTGGCCTACTTCATAGCAGAATTCACGATTCCCGAAGAGGAAACAGTGGGTGACAAGGTGGTTGCTTCAGAACAAGAGCTAGAGCTTAGTCCGTGGAAGTTATATATAGACGGGGCCAAGAATGATCGAAGATCCGGCGCCAGAGTTGTTTTAATCACTCTTGAAGGATGATCTATTTACTATGCCCTGCAATTAGAATTCCCTGCTACCAATAACGATTCCGAGTATGAAGCCCTGGTTGCCAGGCTGAAGCTCGCCAAAGAACTAGGAGTAAAGACACTGGATATATGTTGTGACTCCAAGATAGTTGTCTGCCAGGTACGGGAGGAGTTTGTTACCAAAGGACCTCGGCTTGTTACTTATCTTAGAAAAGTAAAGGATTTATTATACAATTTGGAGCATTACAGCATAACACACATTCCAATAGCAGAGAATCAGAAAGCAGACCGGTTGGCAAAATTAGCTAGTTCTGACAACCGTGAAGAAACTGAAATGGTCCTAATAGAGATATTGTAGTCACCAAGTTTCAACCTAATGGAAGTGGAACCAGCCCTAGAAATCGAGCCAGAGAGGGAGTCATGGATGACACCAATCAATAACTTCCTCAAGAGCGGAATTCTCCCATTGAAGAAAAGCGAAAGACGAGCTGTAACACGTAAGGCTGCGAGATACGTGCTACAGGACGACGTCCTTTATTGCCAAGGGTATTCCATGCCCTTACTACGATGTATCGCACACGACGACATCAAACGTGTACTGTAGGAAGTACATGAAGGTGAGTGTGGAGATCACACCCGGGGCCAAACCCCAGCAAAGAAGGTATTGTGGTACGGATATTTTTGGCCTATCGTGAATAAAGACGCGGCTGACTACTCACGACGCTGCGATAAATGTCAAAGATTTGCCAAAGTTCCCAGAGCACCTCCAACCCAGCTCAAGTCAATGGTAAGCCCATGGTTGTTTTCCATGTGGGGAATTGATATTATTAGAGTGTTACCTATCGCCGAAGGAGGAGCAAAGTACGCGATCGTCGCCGTGGATTATTTCACGAAATGGGTGGAAACCGAACCCTTAACCACGATCACGACAAGGAAGGTGATAAGCTTTGTGGTTAGAAACATTATCAGCCGATTTGGGATACCGAAGACCATTATAACTGATAATGGGACACAGTTCGACAGCGCCGAATTCAGAAACTTTTGTCAGAAATATAAGATCGATAAAAGGTATACCGCTGTAGCTCACCCACAGACAAATGGGCAAGTTGAGGCAATAAACAAAGTTATTAAATCCATTCTTAAGAAGCGATTAGAACGATCCAAAGCCAAGTGGGTGGATGAGTTGCCGCTAGCTTTATGGGCCTACAGGACAACCTTTAAGACGGCAACTGGCCATACTCCCTTCTCACTCTCCTTCTGGTCGGAGGCAGTGATCCCGGTGGAGCTCGAAGTCCCCTCTCATAGGGTAACATACTATGACCCAATGAGGAATAGAGCACTCCTCCTAGAGTGTCTTGACATGGTTGAAGAAAAAAGAGACGAAGCTGACTTGCATGCCTCAAGACATCGACACCAAGTAGCACGTTATTATGACCGAAAAGTTCGCTTCAGGACTTTAGAACCAGGGGACTTAGTGTTAAAACAAATCTTCCTTCCTTCAACCCGATTGGGTCCAAAGTGGGAAGGACCATATGCCATCCAACAAAAGCTTGATACAGGAGACTTCAAGCTAACGACCGTGGATAGCGAGGAGATTCCCAGAGCCTGGAATGCTCATCACTTGCAGCGATATCTGGGTTAAATATGCAATGTTTTCCTTTTTATTTTTGTAGACTATGTAAAAAGGCACGACTTGCCTTAAAAAGTCTGTTTACACGAATAAATGGTTATGAAGTGGATGTAGGCTACGACTTAGCTGAACCACTATAAAAATATTGTGTGTCATTTATTTTCCTGCACAATTTCTATCTTCAATGATTATTCTGTCATGACTATGAAACACAAAACATTAAATTAGACTTGAAAAATTGGAGATAATATGTGTGCAGGAGCGAACGAAATGACCGTTTGCATAATAAGATAGAAGGAATGGGAAGACGACATTCCTAACTCTAACTCTCATGAATCGAGAGAGAGTATAAAGGACGGGAAGACGACATCCCGTGAGGCGTGAAGGTGCACCCCGATAAGAAACCACCTCGATAGTACTCTAACCTGATTATGAGACAGGAGAGTATAAAGGTGCTTGAAGAATAAGCATCAACAACAAAAGAAATTTAGCCCCCGCCAGAGAATAGGGGGCAACTGGTGTTGAATTTAATCAATCTCGCATAAGCCTTAGTTAATCAGTCTATTCAAGATTGATTGGGGGCATATACATGCACATGTTCCCTTTATCATGACTTTGTTTATAACTGTGATATGACATGTTGTTTATCTGCATTTTTACTTAAATAATATATTCACAAATATTTGACATTACAGGGAACAAACTACTTTATTCACAAATACGTGAGTTTATACAGAAAGACTAAGCAAAAGATGCGAGGGCTGCGCTCGCTACAACAATAATGGATTAGTGGAATATCAAAACAAAAGACAAAACGCGTTTTCACTTGGACTTCGGAGTGGATTTTGCCTTCTTGGCATCCTTGAGCTTTTCCTTCTCTTCTTCCTCAGTCTCAGTGAAAATACGCTTCGGTTTCTTCTTCCCCGGGACAGTGACACTGGGATCAATAGAAGATTTTTTAGCAAGTTCCTCAGTGATCAATCTAGTCGAAAATTTAACGAATAACCTTGACCCAGGATGTACTGTTGCAAGAGGTTTAAGATTTTCAGGATTTATCTCCTCAACTTTCAACTGCACATGCTTATCTTGCTTGGCCTTCATCTCCACCAAAGTCAGATCATCGACATTCCTTGCATCCCCAGTTACAATAACGTCAGGGTCTTCATCATGCCCGTCATTACCACCGTCATCTTTCAAAGCAGCTATTATTTCATCATCACGAGGAGTTTCGGTGTTAGGTAGTACGGGAGCCTTGTTGACAACTTCCTTTCTCTCACCTTCGTCACCCTTCCCAGGTTCTGTAGCAGCGACTTTATCCTACTTCTCCTGGGTCTCTTCAGTAGACTTTTTACCCGAAGATGTCTTTGCAAATCATCGGCCCTTTCAACTAGCTTAGTACCTACAGAGCGAGAAGCAACAGTTATTAACTCAGGAGAAAATGTGACACCCCGTATTTTTACGCTTTGGAAATAAGGAATTTACATACGTAGATGATGATACGCAAGCGTATAAACCAATGAACTATGAAAATAAAAGATATTATACTTTTAGAATTAAGTTAAACGGAAGTTACCAGTGTGTTTGTCTCGGAAAAATACGCGAAATAGAGTCCGAGTTTGCGAGAATAGGAGCCCGTATGACCCAGTTAAGGCCCATATCGATTTTCAGGAAAGTTCAAGTAGGAAACAAATCAAAAACTGAGTAGTTTGGTCCAGGCGGGGTAGGCGGGAATTTTCCCGCCAAAGCCCATGTCGACTGGGGAGTCGACAGGGCTGTCGACCCCCCCCCCCCCCCAGACCCAAGTCGACAGGGCTGTCGACTTGGGAGTCGACTGGGCCCCTTCTGTGTGCCACGACCTGGTGCACCTGGTCATCTGTTTTGGTCTAGTTTGGTGGCCTGAGACGGGTTTTAAAGGTTCAGATTGATCCTAGGGTTAATCCTAAGGTCCTAATCACTCCTAATCTCTATAAATAAGCTCCTAACCTACCTCTAAACCCTCATTATTCACTCATGTAACTAAACTATGGCCAAATTTCTACTCTCATGGCCTCCACTCAACTATCCTAGCCTCCACTTCATTTCTATGAGAGGTTTCATGATCATGAGAGTATTAGAGAGTCCCTATGTTAGTATGAGAGCCCCTCAAGTTGATTTCAAGGCAAAAGCGTTGGTCTTTGTTCATAAAGATGGCATTTTTGTTGATTTGGAGCATCCATCTTTGGGTTTTTGGGTGATGGCATGCATAGGATTCGTCACAAGCTTTAGCTTAATCGATTTAGGCCTTTATAGCAATGTAAGCCTATTTCTACTCTTGTATTTTAACTATGAAGTTAATATGTTATGTTTTAAGTTTGAGTTTGGGGTTAATCATGATATGTGCTTTGATCTTATGATTTTATGCATAAGATTACTCTATGCATGTTAGTAAAGTCATTACCTTGGCTTTATGCATAGAAAGATATGATCTTTGGTTGGAAATGTTGCATAATGCAACTTTGAAACTCTCATAACCCTTGCATTAACATGCATATAATGTTATATGCATGTTACTAGCCCTTATCTCATGCTATCTATGGCCATGTTCCACCTATTTGCCAAGTTTGATGTTATGCATGCATATGAACCTTATGCAAGTTGAAACCATGTTATGCATGCATATGAACCTTATGCAAGTTGAAACCATGTTATGCATGCATATGAACCTTATGCAAGTTGAAACCATGTTATGCATGCATATGAACCTTATGCAAGTTGAAACCATGTTATGCATGCATATGAACACTATGAAAGTTATGATCACATCTTTGTCTCATGCCACCATGTTTAACTTGTGGCTCCAACCCCTCTATGTCATGATTATGCCAAGTTCCCTCTTTCTATCCTTTGTGCGCTATTGCGATATGTGAGCGATGGGATTGCGTTTGGGGATTGGGTAAACTTAAAAGACATAAAAACATAAGCTTGGGAATTTACCTATTAAGTTAGGTCTACCCATTGGGAATTTACCTATTAAGTTAGGTCTACCCAATTGCTTGAAAATTGGTAATGTGATGGACATGACACTTAGAAAACATGAGAATGGCCAACTCGAGGTTGGGTTGAGCTTGTAGCATAAACCTACCCGGAACCGACCGGCTTAACTAGTGGCTACAAGCAATAGGACCCAATGTGAGTAGATGGTCATGTTGCACGTAAGACCAGAGGTTAGACTAAGTTGTGGTGTAAAGCTACCCGGACCCGCCCGGCTTAACTAGTAACCACAACAAAGTCTAATGTGAGAGGTTGGGGTGCATTAATTAAATTAATGCCACATGATAAGGTTAAGTAAAGTTGACTAATGACACTTAACCGATATGACGCAAATGGGTAGGTTAAGTGGGACCGGGCTTGACTTCTTAATAACACTTAACCCAATAGACAAACCCTAGTTAGAGGAACTAGGTAGAAAACCGTAGTTAATCAAGGATAACGGGAAGGGAGGCTAAGTGGTAAACCTTAGTTAAGGGTAACTAAGTAATAATTCTTAGCTAAGGACATAGGACTAATTCACAAAGAGATGAGTAACCTGATACGGTAGGTCATCGTTTAGTATACGAGGGGGAGCAAGTTATCTGACTTGGATAAAAGCTCCAGCGAACTGGGGGCCGAAGCGGAAGCTTCGGGGGACGTGAGGATACTCTTGGTATCCCTCTGTGAGGTTGCAGATGATCCGCCTGGGCTCACAAGAGGTTAAGGTCTGCGGTAGAAGAGCCAAGAGTATGCCTTGGTTGCTATGCGAGCGACCTAAAGACTGGGATGGATTAGCGTGGAGTCGACGATTCTTGGTTTTTGCCCTGGATAGCACATCGCCGACTACCTACCATCTTTAGTCAATCGTGTACGTGCGGAAAGGCAGGGAACCCCCAACAGACCATGTGCTTGCTATCGAGTCATGGGTGAGGTTGGCCCGTAGGAAAGTGGGCTATAGTGGGGCCGGGGAGTGGTTCTTATACATGATTTTTCTTGGATTGCCTTTCAGTAGTTGAGGGAGGGGTCACGTGGGACCATAGCCACGGGTACAAAAACAGACCTTGATATCTGCATCGGCAGACGACTTAAAGCTCCCGACCGAGTTCCGTGTTTCTTTATTTGCCCTGGCACGGAACTCGGATGGCACATTGGGAAACATGTGCATCTAGACATGGAAAACGATTCACGATACATACGTGGGATCAAGGGCGCGGTGGACGGGTGGCGTAATCCCTAGTGGTCCTAGGTGGCCAAAACCCAAACCGAGACACGAAAACGATCATTAGGTAGCATAATCCCTAGCGGTCCTAGGTGGTATAAATCCTAAGTGGACGTGCGATAGTTCATGGTAAGGAAACGCAACTAGATCAAGGGTTGCAGTCCAAAACAACTCCTAGGATAAAATGTTTACATGGGAAAGCCCGTACGGCCTACGGCAAAGGACTGAACTTATATATGAAAAGAAACATACGAGTTGGGAAAACCTACATATGCTATAGATTACACTGACATGGGCCATCACATGACGTTGGCAAGGGATATTCATGGTTAACACATGACGCAGGTTGGGACACTAGTACGAGAGGTGTAGAGCAGATGTACAGGATAGATACCATGGGACGGTATACATGATAGGTATCTTGGGATATTATACTTGATAGAAACCTGACGATGTGATACCTTGTTTTATCTTGACATCGTAATTTATCATGACACCTTAGTTCACCTAAGTTCAGTAGTTCATCCTGTTATTTTGATTTAGCTTATCTATCTTGTTATCATGCTTATGCTCATCTCAGCTTCTCATGTCAGTTAACTTTACTAGTTTTTATACTAATAGTAGATAGGGCTTACTCAGTCTTTTTGACTGACCCGTTTTGTTTCGCCTCTTTTCTTCCGTCCCCCCCCCCCCCAGGTTACAGGGAGGAAATACTGCTGTTTAGTTTGGACTTCTTCTGCTTGAAGGTCATCATGGATAGCTTGGACTGTTCTTGGCTATGGCTACTTCACTGTCTTTATTTGGGGAATAATTTATGGAAAAAAATCTTTATGCTTCTTTACTATTACAAGACAGGTTTTGATGTACTCTGATGTAAAAGGCTTTAGACCTTAATTATAAATGTTTATGAAAGTTCGATTTTACTTCCGCTATTTTATATGTTCTGTCTTGTGATATTTCTGTGCATGTTTACCAATAATGCCCCTCTAAAGCTAGTGCATTCTTTTGTGAGTGACTCTAGCGGAGGCGGGGTGTTACAGAAAACGTGGGGTCTTCAATAGTCTGTCCGATAATATGACCAAAGGTTGAAATGGCTTTGATAAATTGAGGCAAAAAGGTAGAAATACCTTTAGTGGACTTCTCAACTTGAGCGGCAGTAATGTCGGAGGTAGACTTGGTTATGGGAGACAAAAGGGAAACCTCAGGAATTCCTAGCCTTTCCGGGTCGTATCCCTCTACTCCAATGTCTTCAGCTGTAACAGAAGAGGAGCCGGCTTCGATGGCATTTTTTACTTTGGCCTAATGCTTCTCTTCCTCCATAGAAACAGCAATAAGTCTTTGCCCTTAGGCCAAGCGCACTAGTTCCTCACCTCTAAGAAATGTCTCCATAAGCTTATTTTCGTCATTCGAATCCACTCTGAGTTCTGCTTTCTCCCAATAGCTGGTCCCATGCATACACAAGGGGGCAGGATAGTCCTTCAGCCAGGCAAGGTTTTGGTGACGAATCACTTGAGCAAAAATTCCAACCATGGTTTCACCACTCTTGTCAATCTCCCTTTGAGCATCTTTCAGTTGTTCGTTGACCTCCTCAACTTGCTGCAAAGTCGTATTTACATTTCCTATAGCAAGAGCCGCCCTCGTGTCAACTTCCAATAACTTAGTCTCAAGCTCTACATTCTTTTTGGCTAAATCTGCCTTCTCTTGAGCAAGACGAACATTCTCAGATTTGGCATCCTCGGTCTGCTTCTTTAAATCTATTCGCTCCTGACTATGGGATTCAAGCTCGGAATGATAGCGTTTTTGTAATTCCCCGAGCTGTTGCTTATAGTTATCTACATCGCGTTGTACAAGAGCAAGCTTAACTTGGGCATCCTCTATATCTTTCTCAGAGTTTTCAATGGCCCTTGCATCATACTCAGCAGCGTCGGCCATGGATTTTATGTCTGCCATCAGATCACTAATGATTTTAGAAAGAGTCTTGGCATACTTCTTCATCTCTTTATATTGTTCATCCACAAAATCTATAGTAGCCTTGACATCGTTGGCCCAATTAGATGGTTGGAGTTTTGGGACAAAGTGCATGTGCCCGAAATGGTGTTCGGGAAATTGCTGCCTCAGAACTTCCAGTCTAGCCTGGTTCTCGTCATTGAGAATGACCGGTCTTGTGGTAGTTATGTCAATAGTGCGACGAGATAGCTTCGTGGAAGGTCATTTCTTTCTGGCATCTTTCCCTGATTCTGGTTATTTCCCTTTGGGATCAGAAACCCTCTGTGAAGTATCATCTTGAGAAATCGTGTCCTTAGATGGAACAGGAGGCTTACCACTGTGCTTGTCTTTAGGATGACTCTTGTGTTTTTCTGAGCCTTTGTGATGTGGGGATCGAGAACGGGAAGGTCGATAAGACTTTGGAAGTCGATCCCTCCTGTCGTCTCTACCCCTACTCTCATATCGATCGTGTTTATCGTTGGGATCTATATGGGGGCATGCTCGAACGAACATCTCGCATATGATATCGTTGTCTCCCCATTTGTCCTACAAAAAAGAAATGAGAGAATATCAAGATCAACATCATCATAAAGCTCAATTGCTGTGACGCGCAATGCTAGAGTGCCATGTGTATCCTAAGTGACGTTTCCCTCCAAACAGACCAGAGCCCGGATTGATAGTCTCCCAGGTCTTTACAGGAGTAATCTCTTCTTCGGAAGTAAAAGTGAGAGGATTTGTTGGAAAATCCTCTCGAGAATAAAAAGTTTCGGGCAGGGGAAGATCCCTCAAGCCTCGAAATGTGGGATCATCAGCTATGGGAGTATATCCTAGAGGAATAACTGACGGCATCCTCTTTAGAGAAATTGGCCCCTCAGGAGTGGACGCATCATCAGGAGTAATATACTTATCCCTGTCAGCAGCAGGTATATTCGCTAGTATGTCATCTCAAGTTGCAGAAGATGAAGGAGAAGGAATCTTTTGAGGCATCGGAGGATCCTTTGGGCTATCTCCATGTCCCGATGAAGCCTCAATTGGCCCTTCGACAGGAGGTATATACACATAAGGTCCCTTGCCATTCCCTATGCTACGAGTTATAGAAAAAAGACGATGCCTATGAAGATGGTCATCCACTAAACACTCTTTGTTGGTCAAGAATTTCTGGTCACCGTTGAGTAGCCGATTCAAGCGATCAAATTGTATTGGATGTTTTTCTTGCGGCGGATTAGGAACTGCAAGTAAAAACAAGCGGTGTTAGTATGTTTTCGAGGTCTGAAATTTAAAACATTGATGTCCTTACTTGACTTTACCACCTTCTGGTGCACCCCGGTTGTTGTCTAATTTAAAACCATTCAGGCTTTGGATCCCCAGCATTGCTACTAAACGAAAAGGTGATAATTTTTCTTTTTGGCACAGATTCGAAATATACAAAGGACGGAGTGTCGTTGGTTCGATGTTTGAAGTTGTAAAAGAAATGAACATCTTCAAAAGTCAACTCTTCACCAAGAATTTCTCTATAGGCTATGTACAGGGTATACAAATAGGTGTAAGAATAGGGAAGAAGCTGCATGGGGGCAATCCTCATCTGTCTCAGAAAATCGACGATGAATGGTAGGAATGGAGGTATTGCTCCAACAAGACACATTAGTCTGGAAATAGCCATGTATCCTTCTAGTGGATTATGGGGACGATCTGTTTTTGAGGGTAACAAGTTATCTCTTTGAAGAATCCCATGCTTGAGGCGTATCCGCATCAGCCTATCATTATTGATTGTCGACTCAACTGAATCTTTAGGCAAGTCCAAGATTTTGGCATTGCCGAATTCGTCGGGGGCACGACTGTCTCCTATTCGCCTTCTTCCTCCTCCCTGAGAGAAACATCACCTCCAGATGATGCATCACTACCATGAGTTCCCATCTCATAATCTGGGCCTTTGCTATTCCAACCTGAATCGGAAGTAGAAGATACATCTTCAATGACAGGGTTTTTAGATGTCCCTATGGCCTCCCTTCTTTTTGCTAGTCTAGATGAGCGTCTCTCGGTCATATCTGACAAACTATTGAAGAAACATTAGAAAGGATTAGGGTAAAGTTGCATGTATCCATCCCCCCATGCATGTGTGTGAGCTAAAGTGTACAAGCGTGTATGCAATATTATAAGTTAAGAAGAATTGTAGTACAAAGATGAACAATGCAGTAGGATATTTTTAAGCATTCCAAAAGTCAAGTCAGAGAGGATCTATCCTAACTGTCCATAAAGTCATCGACCACGACCAACATTGATTAAGTTAGCTAAATTAGTTTTGGCAAAGTCATTTTGGATCGGTTCGGAAGTTAAATGGAAATAGCTACGGATCGGTTCGAGTGTATATGCTATGGTTAGATTAGATCAAGTCCCTTTTTTTCTGTATTGAGGTCGGATCGGTTCGGACGTCCTGGGCGTTGTGGGATCGGGTCAAGTACCCAGACCATCAGTGGACAAGCTTGGGTACTACACTGAGACGGATCAGATCGGATGGATGCAAAACAAATTAGCTAGGATCGGGTCGGTTAACACCGAACCGCCCTTATGTCTCCAAAGCCATTCTCCATGTACTCCCATCCGACCCGAACCGATGTCACTCCCCATATTTTAGCTGCTCTTTTTTGTCCCATCTTTTCTCCTCCTGCTTCCCACTCCGAGCCGATCCCATTCGGTCCTCCTTCTTCTTCTTCAGTCACCTTCATCTTCCCCTACCTAAGACGAAGTTTTCATGGCGGATTCCTTTTTCGAAGTCAAAACAAGTTTGCTCCAGCACCGCCTCGAGGTGGCGACGACACCACCAACGACGATGGTGGACCAACAAAGGACATTAACTCGACATGGCGTAGTAGCAGATGAATTCCCCTAAAAACAACTTTCGAGTATGGAATCAAATTGATTAAACCATGAAAAGGTTAAATATTTAAGCCCACCTATGTAATCAATTTGAGGTTTAAGGGAGAATTGTTGGAATTTTAAGAGCTAGGGTTGTGTTTTTCTCCGATGCGATTTCTGGAAAAACGATGGAAATAAAAAAGAGAAGGCGGAAGTGAAGAAATGGCAAATTTATATGAGTATGAAGCAGCCCTTAGTATTCCTGCCCACGTGACCCCGCTCAGATCGGAGGGCTGGGCCATAATCATTTGGCTCGTTCACTTAACAATGTTAAGATGCAAGAGAGGCCATAGCCATGCGGATCGGATCTGAACCCAAGTAGTGCCTCAGACATTGATTTAGCACATGAAGTAGATTTAAAGAGAAACATAAAAAAAAAATTACCTGAAGGACTTGTCGGACATAAAGCAAAGCTCTCGAAATAATTTGGAACACACGAAGCAGTTTGTGCGATCTTTGGTGTGTATATATGTACGACAAGCATTGTGACTTCACGAAGTGACACAACCCTACAAATAAATGGAAGCGATTGTTCGATGATTTATTTCAGAGACCAACGGATAGACAATATCGAAGCACACTCCATTTCCAATAAAAGTGTCCTTCGAGGGGGCAAAATGTTAGCCTACTTTATGAGCTAGGCTATACAAAGATGTAAAGGATGACTAGAAGAACATGCATATGATGTCCGGATCGGGTCGGGGGTCACCAGCCAAAGCAAAATATAGCAGATTGGGAAATGGAGGATTAGAAGCAGCTCCGGATCGGGTCGAGGAAGTCTAATCTGCATCCTTCCTTCTCCTATTCATTTGATTTGAACCGCATACCAATGGATGGCAGTTACACCCCATGATTTCCTCAAGAAGCGGAGCGGTTAAGAAACCAATTAGCCCATGGTCTCCCCACGTTCACCACCAACCTGATGTGTTGTCACCATCATATCCTATTTGAACCCGACTTCTATGGGATGGAGACCACGTGTACCCGAACCGGAACCACTCCAGAGGCATTTTCCACCAATAAATACACCTCCAATGCTCATTTCAAGGAATCTTTTGGCATTTTCAGAGTTTAAACTCCTTTGAGAACCGAATTCCATCACCATTTTCAGACTACAATCATCTTTTAAAGTACATTTCAGAGAAGATTGAGTGAATCTATGCATTGTATGAGTGAAGTGAGTGAGAATCATTGTTGTATCTACATTCAAGTCATCAATTCAAAGAGTAGAAAGTGGACGTAGGCTATTTAACGTCGAACCACTATAAATTGTGTGTTTTCTTCGTTTTTTATTTCATTTCATTAGAAAATGTTACTAGTTTGGGTGTTAGAGCCATTTTTGGATCTAACAATAGACGGAATTTAAAAGTGAACCGATGAATACATTAAGATCTAAATAGCGTTGTTTCTGCAAACGGAGACCGTTTTCAACGAAATTAGTTTCATTGGGACCATAATGTCAAATTAGACCATGATGCCAGTTTATGTTATTTTTGGAGATTTGTCTGTCGGTGCGAATTTAACATTTTATGTTAAATAACCGTAACCGTACTAAATTAAAATAAAATTGTATTTAAAACTTCATCCCTAATTTAAAGTAAAACAATATATTACTCGGGCTTCTACCCTAAGAAAACCATACATACCCGTACATTTTTACGCATAACCATATTTTGTACACAGCCAATGAAAGTGGATATGCAGACTACCCTATATTTAGTTTTTGCAAGCCTAATCTATACTGATAATGGTGCAGTGCCAAGTTAAATCAAAATTAAGGGAAGCATAGCCACCCTACCGATTGAAATAACACCTCACAGACAGCTACTAGAAATGGAAGAAAAACTGCAGTGCTATGCCTACCCCCAAATCCAACCTGAAATCCCTACTAACGCAGTCTAAAATGGAATGTTTAAAAAGCCACTATAGACAAAACATTAAATCACGCAGTAAATGTAGTGATGGAGCCAGCTAAAGGAAATTACATCACTTACATTATTTTATATACTGGCTACCCGAATGTAAACTAGCACATGCCTAACTATTTATGTGTACAGCCTCAGTATTTAAAACATACACAGACCTATATTAACTGAATAGCCCATTTTCTACTACCATATATTTTGATAGCACACTGTAATGAAATAAGAGAACAGAGCAGCTTATGATAGAAATATGCAAACCTATTCAAGCCTACCCAACGTATCTAACTAGGAACAAACCAAACAGTTATGACAATAGGAGTGAAAAGTAAAAACACATTCTGCAGCTATCCATTTCTTAACTATGTTCATATTTACGCCCTCTTCAGCAAGTCTAAACCTTCATTTCAATAGCCGACATTGAAATGTACAATCATCGCAACTATTTCTCTTGAACACATGCATGCCCATCAGACTAATGAAGCGCAGACTTGAAGAAAAAGGAAATAAACCTTCCCCATACAAGAATTTTGAATTATATACCTACCCTATCTGCTTTCACCAAACTAACTTATACAAAACGAAGCGACATGCTTCTTACCCTTTCATTCTCTTCTATAAATACTAGTGCATTTTCATCCTTTTTTCCAGAAAAGAATTATGGCCGAAGAAAGAAAAACTTTAAGCAAATAATACCCACACCTACTCAATGAAACCAAACAACTAAAAATAACCAAATGGAGCGAGGCGAAGTTTGAGGAAGAAGAACTGTATACTGGAGAAGGAGACGCGCGGGTAGGAGAAGAATACGATAGGGTTAAGAGAAAAACTAGAGAAGGGAGTGCGGTTTTATTGGAGATCGAAGTTGTGTATAAAATATGGTGATCTTGGGAAGGGGATGAATTGGTGTGAATGAGTATACGTGAGGAAAGCTTCAGACAAGCTAATGAGAATAAAATACAACGGTGCAGGCGGGGTTGGGTAATTGGTTGGGGCGTGCTGTTATATGGAAGTCTTGGCTGAACTGAATTGGGCCGAGCCCTTAGTATATAAAAGAAAAAAGAAAAGGAAAAAAAAGAAAGATGAAACGAAGAAAACGAAATTAGGAACAACACGGTAATGAAGGAGTAAGTTTCAGAAGGTTGTGTCTAAATTTTTGGGAAAGAAGATGCAGTGTTTGGAGTTGATGAGTGTCGCACCTGGGTTCGCTATCCCAGGGTCGGTCGTAGATCGAGGCCATTGGAGGAGGCATGAAGGTTGTCGGAGCTGAAGTGCGTGAGTTTGAATGCTTTCTGATGCGTGGTTTAAGAAGAGAACTGGGAGGGAACAAGCAAAGAAAAATATATGTATACATGGTTATATTTCAAAATGAAGCTGTGAGGAGAAGTTTCAGCAAGTGAAGTACGGGAGGAGGACGTCACATACTGGAAGTAGAAGGACACTTCTAGGAAAGGAAATCATGTGCAAAGTGGGTATGACACTAGTGGGCTTTAACGTTGGCTTTGAGGCCCGTTCATAAAAAGAAACAAAGAAAAAATAGGTGAAGTAAGATCCGTTTGAATAATGGAATGAAGGACGCAGATGGGAAAATGAGCTACAGTACGTAGAGGATCCATATCGAAACAGAAAACAATGCCTGTAAGTATAGGTATTTATACATGTATATTTCAGTTTTGCCTAAATTATTTATTTACGTGGCCATAAGAAGTATTAGAGAAAGAGGGTCATAGGGTGTTTATAAATGGACCAGTTTAGTTCATGCCTCATAAGAAGATAAACAGACTGACTTATGAAGCCTAACTGGAAAATATAGAATAATAATCAGTCTAATCCTATAGTTAATAATTTGTAACTATATATATAATTTGTTTAATTTAAAATCGTAATCATATAATATGTATAATGGTCTCGTATGTTGACAGAATTGGAAAAAAGCAGGAGATGTTGGAACCATCTTGATGAGTGCTCCATTCTGGAATAGAATTGAACGCTTTTGAATGCATTTGAAGTTCCATTTAAATTAAATGCGTGTTTGATTTAATTGAAAACAGTCATTTCTCGACCGAATTAATCCAAGGTGAGTTAAACTCACTCAGTTCTCCCACTTATAATTTTTATAAGTCGGGTTTTAATGTTTGTGTAACGACCCGTATTTTTATGGTATATAAATAATTTATTTAATTATTTAAATAATGGTTTGGTTATTTAAAATGACCAGGATTAAATAATATTGAATATTTAATTAAAATAAATAATATAATAATATATTTAATTTCTGAAATAGTCAGAAATAGTGGAATTCACAAAATAGTGTGAATTGGATCATCTGTGGTATATAATTCAGTTTAGAATTGAATTAGAATAACGAATATATTATTTGAACGGCAGTTTGAACGTATAATTATATTGAAATTAAAAATCGAGCTCGAAATGGCGCGGTAGTTCGCTATTTGGCGATTTGAACTTCAACTGAATGTACAGGGTCCATTTTAAATCGGATTTCTATGAAACAAGAAACGTTAGGAGCTGGTGAAGTATATTTTTCTAGTGGAAGAGAAAAATCGGGATTTCATTGTGTAGATTTTGATTTATGTCCAAATCAAATTTTAGAAAAGTCGCTATGGAATTCCTTTGAAATTTATAAATATATATTTATATTATAAAAGGATTTTTCAATATAAATTGAATATCGATATAACTGTTAAATTTGAATATCGAGTTATAAATCCCATTGGAGCTGTATGATATTCTATTGTGAATATATACGATAATATTAATTTATTAATATTAAATTTAAATGTTTTTAAATATATTTATATATTTAAATGGGTTATTTAGAGCTTTAAAAATAGCCAGTTTTGCAAATGACCTCAGAATTCGACGAAACTAATTTTGTTGGATCCGCAATATTAAATTATTGTTAGATTTCAATTTCCGTGATTTTTGAAGTCAGTATGTGGCCGTACCGATTTTTTAAAGTGAAAAACAGTTGATATTTTGACGGTTAAAATATGCTATGTGAGCAAATGGAGTCGGAATTCGACGAAACCAGTTTCGTTGGGACCGTAATGACGAACTGTAGCTGCATGCCGGTTTTCGTGATTTTGGGTATCGTATGTGATCACAGGAATTTTAGAGGACAAATACAATCAGCGTTTGCTTAAAAATCGAATATAAAAATCAAGTAAAAATATCTAAAAAATTACTATAAATACATGGCTATCCTCCTAAATCCTAATTTACTTTCCTTTTGGTCAAAACCAATTTCCACCGTCAGTTTCTGTAACCCAAACATGAAACCGATCTTCAAAAAAATAGAAATCAATTCAACTAAAATCCTATAAATCATACAACCTTCATATTTGAATTCCTGGGCAGTTTTCGCTCAAGCCTAGGTGAGTTTTAAGTGGTTCGAACCACGGTTTGGTTCGCTGTTTTCTTCGAGAGTTATCTAGGGTTGCTGATTTTGGAGTGTTGGTGCTTTAATCCTCAAATTTGTATTGATCAATGGGTTTGGGAGGTGAAGTAGGATGTATTGGAGGATTTTGGTGGAGTTCGATCACCTGAAAGGGGTCGCGCACTGTGTGGTTGCATACAGAACGGTGCGACAGAAAATGGAAGGGTTGCATCGAGTTCTGTGTTTTGGGTAGGAAGTGGAAGAGTATTGGAAGATGAGAGTTTTGAAGGTGGTTTCGTGATGATCGGTTGAGAGGAGAGGGAGGGCTTGCGGTTTGAAATCCTGGAAATGGTGTTGGAGGTAGGAGTAGGCTACGACATTTTTGAGTTTGGGGAAGAAGTATCGAAAGTGGGCTGGAGTTAGTGGGCCGGGAAGTTAAGTTAAGCCCAAAAGTAATTAATCCATGTTTTATTTATTCTAAATCATGTACTAACTTGTAAACTAAATAACTTATCCGTCCATTATCAGAATTCAGCAAAACAAGATCCGATGGGATCGTATGGACGGACACTACACGACGGAACTGACGGGGAGTGAATCGAAGCTCATTACAATTTATTGCAAAATAAATTGTCCGTCTAAACCAAGCGATGGTTATCGTTATTAACGATGATCGTTCAAGGTGAGTAAACTCACTAACTCTTCTCAGTTATTTTTTTCTAAAGTATTTTTAGAAATGATACATGATGGTTGTTTGCTGTGTGTTGGCTGTTTGGTTGAACTGCTAGACAGCTGATCAAAAATATAGATAATGATACAAATATAAATCGTTAATCAAATATTGATTCTGTTTAGCAGAATACTTCTTAATGAAATGAAATTGATGTTAATTTTATTGTTTAACATCTGCGGATGCAGGGAAACAGGTCGGAGGGGCCCAACTGGGTTCCTCAACATTTATTTTACTGTTTTTCATATATTGTGATATATGATGTGAATTAAAATATGTTGATGATGATGTGTGTTTGATCATTGTTATATGGTATGTTAAATACCATAAGGAATACTGGAATGTTAAAAAGGAAATTTTCAATGTTATATTGAAAAAGAAATATTTATAATATTAAAAGATTTTATAAAAGGAGAATATTTATTTAGAAAATAAATAGATTAAAAAGGAATATTTATTTTTAAATCATATAGATAGAATTGAAAAAGAAACATTTGTAAACCATTTACAAATAGAATTGAAAAGGGATATTTATTTGAAAAATAAATAGAATAGAAAGAAGGAAAATATTTTATAACAAATAGAAAAGGGAAATATTTGTATAACAAAAAGTAAAGGAAATATTATTTAGAAAATAAATAAGATCTTTTAAAAGTGTATTTAGAAATAAAATATTTATAAAATCAAAGAGTTTATAAAAATAATATTTATCATTTGATAGATAAAATAAAAGTGATATTTATTTAGAAAATAAATAGATTATAAAAGGAAATACTTAAAAAATGAAGAAGTGTATAAAAAGAGAATTTTACACTAGGGAAGTTTAGACCCGTGCTTCGCACATGGGTATAATAGAATATGAATTTAAAGTAGATATTTGATAGAAATCTATTTTAACAGATAAGTGGAGAAGATAAATTTATAAATAATATTTTATAAATTAAATAAGATGTTTATCATTATATAAATAGAATATATAAGTCAGGACTTATATAGAGAAGTAAGAATCGTTTTCAACATCGATATTTGAAATTGAATAAACGTAGAATTAATCAAAGGAGTTAATCAGTTAGAGTTAATTAGATAGAGTTAATCGAATTAGAATTAATTGAATATTAGTTATTCAATTAGAGTTGATCGAATGTAGTTATTTGAGATAGAGTTAGTCAAACATAGTTATTTAGGATGTGTTGCCATTTCATACGACTGCTAGCGTAATTCGCAGGGCTGCAAATAGCCTATGGCGGTCGGATGTTTCCTGAGGGAATCAGGTGTAACCATTGTGATCGCTGCGATCTAGAGTCAGGCGAATGGAGTTAAATCGAATATTAGCCATTCGAAATAAAGTTAAAAACTGACATAGTTATTCGAATATAAGTTAATCAAATATTAGTTATTCGATAGGTGTTAAACAAGTTGAGTTAATCAAGTAAGTTAAACAAGATGAGTTAATCAAACCGAGTTAATCCAAATGAGTTAATCCAAAGAAGCTATTCGAAATAGCTTATTCGAATAGAATTAAAGGAGCTATTCGAAATAGTTTATTCGAATAGAATTAAAGGAGCTAATCAAAATAGTTTATTCGAATAGAATTAAAGGAGTTATTCGAAATATTTTATTCGAATAGAATTAAGGGAGTTAATCGAATATAGTTTATTCGAAAGGAGATTAATCGAATGTAAATCATTCAAAGAGAATTAATTGAATGTAAATCATTTGGAGAGAATTAATCAAATGTAAATCATTCAAAGGGAGATTATCGAATATTATTATTCGAAGAAAGAGTTATCGAATATAGTTTATTCGAAAAGGAGCTAACGAATAGAGATAATTAGAAAAAGAGAATTATACACTGAATTCGATTATATCGAATTCGAGAAAGTAATATTTGCTTTTCGGTTTAATCAAGATTTACTTATTTATTAACAGATGAGTGGGTTAGTTATTGAGTTAAATTAAGGAATAAAAGTTACATTTTGAAGTTGGATATTTAAGAAGAAAGGAATTATAATGCTATAGTTAAAATCAATGTTTTAAAATAAAGAAGGGGATTCATAAATAGAATCCGAGTTATGTAAGGAAGTTGTTAAAGGTTTAAAAGGTGAACTTTGTCTATTTCGAGGTTAGAAAGGTTGTTCAGTTAAGGTCTGAGAGGTAATTATACCCCAACTTGATAGACTTCGTTTCTAACTAAGGGATGGGTAAGGTTCGACAGTGAAGATTGATTAAGTGAATTTAGTTAATGAGTGTAATGGTTTAAATTGGCTTAGTAATGTTTTATTTAAACGTCTATTGAATAAATTTTGGAAACATTTTCCAAATATAATCAGAGATATTTTCTAATCATAGAAAATGAAATGTTGATGAGAAAGAATACTGGAATGACAGTGATACGTGAAACAGAGATGGAAATGTTTTCCAATGATTGATGATGTATATTTCCTAAATTTAGAAAATAAGAATTTACAAATATATAGAAATGGGGAAATGGATAAATTAAAGATAATTTTATAGAAAGAGATAAATGTGGATTGGTGACTGATCGATAGAATTTCCATCTGGAAATAATATCGTTGGTTACACATCTGTTTTTCTTTGATAGTTAAATCACCGACTATCGAAGTTTTGACCATTTTATCGTCGTCAATATGGAGAGACCGGGATTAGATGCATTATCTGAAAATCACTCTGTATGGACGTTAGTGTTGCAATCAAATATTGAAGACGGAGTTATGCAAGGACTTTCCTGTTACAGAATAGTGCCTTCTGTTTGTCCAATCCCAGGACAACGTGAATGGACGAATGTCTGACAAAGTATATCTAACGGATCGCGTAAGTTGATCTCTTCAAACGTACTTACGTTTGGTGGCAGAGGAATTCGTTTCTCTTAGCTTTATACCCGCGGTATTTTTGAGGAAATCAATTTGTGATTTGACGGGTATGACGATGTGGCATTCAAAGTGAATGGTGGTCAAGTGTTTCAAAAGATACGTAATGACATCAAGCCTCATTAGCCGAGAAATGACAAAAATCGAGCAGGCAGCATGGCTAAGTGGGTCGCTCCCATTAGGGTGTATAT
The DNA here is from genome assembly GCA_030737875.1 of Allium sativum. Taxonomy (NCBI): domain Eukaryota; kingdom Viridiplantae; phylum Streptophyta; class Magnoliopsida; order Asparagales; family Amaryllidaceae; genus Allium; species Allium sativum. Next base: position 612,279,947 of record CM060922.1, read on the forward strand.
CACCTATCTAGAAAAAATCTATTTCATTCTTTTATCTATTCGTTGTTGTCCCTTTTCGGGAAACGATGGGTAGCTCCCAACCGTTGGTGATATACATTTGATACACTCAAGCGAAATGAGTGGTCGGTCATGTATGGGTTGGGTTGCAAGACGTTCTCGTTGAACCCAGTATATTAGCCTCTAGAGATACACTATCGGCAAGTGGTCCCATACCTTGTCATAGTCGGAATCCAATCTCCAATAAGCGCCCGCGGTTTTGTTTGTATACTATATATGTGGAACGTGAGATGCAAGCGTTCTGCTAGATTCTAATTACTTGTGATTAGACATTATTATAATATCAGAGAAGTATTGATTTCCAAAAGTGTTTTGGGTTATCATAAGGTAAAAGCCATCTGTGTTTATGTGTTGATTGGTCTAACGATTAACTTTTCGTTTTGAAAAGGATTTTTCAAATTTAAGCCAAATGATTTGAGTTTACTCACACTAGTCCCATGACTGACCCAGAGTTTATTTTGTTTTGTTTTCCCTAAACTCTTGGGTGCCCAAATTTGTACGGGCAGTCAAGTAGTTCAGGTCTTTACAGATATACTTGGAGGAGCTTGAAGCAGGAGTCTTTAGGATTATATAGCTATTGTTATTTCCGCTGTGTGTAAGTGTTGTACTCTGATAATGTTATTATATGTATACTGTTTTATTTCAAAGTTATGTTATAAATTATAATTTACTCGTTCCGTTGTGAGATTCGTATTACTCTGATTATGTTCTGTGGTGATCTTCTTCTTCTTCTATTCTAATTTTCCATCTTATCTATTCCCACCCTCTAATTTCTTTCTATTAATGATCAGGTATTTCCGATGTCTGAATAGTCAACATGGGTTTTATGTTGATTTTCGGAGTCGAAAATCCCAGTTCGTTACAGTTTGCCTGTTATGGTTGCTAATTGTTGGTCGATTTGATAATTGTTTGAATGGTTGCTAAATATTTTATATCTGTTATTTAAATTAAACGGTTGTTTAATTTAAATAAAACAACATCATTATTTTTAATGATGATTTCCAAACAAGGTAACTTAACTTGTTGGTTACGATTATAATAATATAAACGTATTTGAATTAAATTGGATGCTTGAATTATTACTATTGGTTGACCGCTACCAGTTGAATTGATTATTATCTGCATATGATCATGATATGAACTGTTTAACCCATGTGTTTGGATTATTGATTTGGTTACTGATTGTTGAATCCGAATTCAACATTACTTTGATATTAACCAATGGGTAGTATTGGTTGAAGAATTAATAACAGATGGCCAAAATACAAACTGTTTTATAAAGATTGATTTACCGTCAGGTGAATCGATAAAATGAAATTATGAAATTTATTTTCTAATTGAATATAAAATTTTAAATATTTTATTTTAAATGAAGTTTATAAAAATGAAATAAACCAACCACATATATATATATTGTGTATTTTTAACCACCAACCACCATTTTAAATTGTGCCAAAATCTGTCGTGTGCGAAGCACATGCCTCATCTAGATTGCTAAATGATTTTATAAAGCCGATTCTTATATTAATAAGATTGATAAAGCAAGTGAGTGAGGATTAACGTGATGATTAACAACCAGGATTTATTGTTTTGGGATTTATATTGAAATGGACTATTATTATTTAAAGTGGAAATCTTGGGATTAAAAATCTATTTAATGAAGTTATGTAAAACCATAAGAAAACCATTTATGGTAAAGTGAAGTATTTACGCAAATTATAATAATGTTAATATAAGTCAAGTTTAATTTTTAGTTTTAAAGTAAATTCTATTTAATTGGATTTTATTAAATCCAAGTTGGACGGAGTTTTAAAATCCAAGTTTACTTGAAAATATTATGGAAACAGGGTTTTTAGAAATGACATTTGGAATATAAGCCAGGATATGAAATTTAAAAGAATTAAAACTTAACTGGAGATTGGTTGAGATTAATGATTTTTTTAAATACTAATCTGATGTTGGTTTCGGCCTTCAGGGTTGATATTTAGGCAATTATTTTCTTACTGATTTATGGTTAAAAACTAAAGAAGTTTGAAATGGAAATCAAAACGAGAACCCAAGTTTGGATTAATGTGGTTAGATGAGTTCAGTTATTAAAATGCGATATAGATTCGCTATATTGAATAAAAGATGAGATTTTATCAAGATATATCTAAAATGGGATTTGTTTTGATATTGGGAATGAATATCGGGTTTGGTATTACAACTGATATCATCTTAAGATAAGAACGTTGTTGATCAAGGTCTGAGAGGTAATTAAATACCTCAACTTGAACGGCTTCAGGATTATCGGAGGATAATATTAGTGTGATGGTAAAGATGTTAGTGTAATTTATTTTAGTAATAATAGTGTAATGTTATTTGAAGAACTTGAAAATGTATAATGAGATTTCAAAATAAAAGGAAATAAAAAGGGCTTGAGAATATGAAATGATATTTTCATAGTAAAGGGAGATAAAAGAGATTTGTGAAAATGTAAGAAGACAAGATTTGGAATGAGTTTATTCTAAAAAGGAAAGTGGCGATTATGGGATAAAATAATAAAACCAAGAGGGATATCATAATGATTGTTTACGATGATAAGTTAAATCGATTTTCCAAATGATAGAAGATAAGTAGCAAATGATTGAATAATATTTAACGATAGAATCTTAAGATATTTTCCTAAGTATATAAATGAAATGATTTAAGAATATTTACATATTAAAATGATTTGAGAATATTATATATTAAAACTGATGTATTTTTAAAAGGCCAAGTGATGCTGTATAAACAAATGGATTCGTTTTATTTATATGTTTGTTATTTTGATAGTTAAATAACCGACTATCAAAATCATACCCAATGCGTTGTTGGTATGGAAAGAACGGGATCGAATTTATATTCAAAAACCATTCCAACCAACAAATACGTAATCGAAGAAGATATCTGATGCTAATCGAGATGGAGCAGTTGAAGACCGTAAATCTTCATGAGCGGGGGAACTATTGTCGAATTTCTCTAGCTGATCCCTATAGATATATATTTGACAATGATTCTATCATGATTGAAATACACGGATTTGCAAGGATTACTTGCTACTGATCTATAGGGTGATTCCTAGGATGTGGTAGGAGGGTACATTCGGTTCATCCTGTTCCTAGATGACTTGTATGGACGAGTGTGTGACAGAGTATTTTCAACGGGATCACGTACGTTGATTTCTTCAAATGTACCATAGTTGGTGGCGGAGAAGGGCACTTCTCTTAGCTTAACAACTAGAGTATTTTTTTTTTTGGACGTCAATTAGTGATATCTGGCGGGTCTGACAATGTGGCATTCAAAGTGAAGGAGGGCCAGATGTTCTGAAAAGAAGATTTTAAACCTCAAGCATTATTAACCTGGAAATGACAAAAACCGGGCAGGCAGCATGGCTATGTGGGTCGCACCCATTAGGGTGTATAATCACCTATCTAGAGAAATTCCTTTACTTATTTAATCTATTGATGTTGTCCCTTTTTTAGAAACGTGGGTAGCTCCCAACCGTTGGTGATATACATTCGATAAACTCAAGCGAAATGAGTGGTCGGTCATGTGTGGGCCGGGTTGCAAGATGTTCTTGTTGAACCCAGTGTATTCGCCTCTAGAGATACACTATCGGCAGGTTGTTCCATACCTTGTCATAGTTGGAATCCAATCTCCAATAAGCACTTGCGGTTTTGTTTGTATACTATATATGTGGAGCGTGAGATATAAGCATTCTGCTAGATTCTATTTATTTGTATTTAGACACTATTATAATATCAGAACAAGCTATTGATTTCAAAACTGTTTTGGGTTATCATAAGGTAAAAAACGTCCATATTTATGTGTGGATTTGGGCTTACGATTATCCTTTTCTTTCGAAAAGATTTTAACTTTAAATCAAGTTGGATGATATTAAAAACTTAGCGAGTTTTTCTCACTCTGGTTCACCTGACTGACCCGGTATTTGTAATACTCGGGTTAGACCAGGCTGTACAGGTTCAGATTAGCGGATGCTGTGAAGTCCAAAGACAAGCTGAAGGTGTTCAGATGTATGATATTATCTAGTAGTACTCCGCTGTGTGATGTATACGAGGACAGACTATTATAACTGTCCCGGTGTATTGATGTACTCTGATCTTGTAAGTATTATTTCAAGCTCTCAATAAAGTTTATTTACATATTATATTTTGTTCCGCTGTAGTGTGAGACTCTATGATGTATTGGTTCTTCTTCTATTCTAACTTTCTTTCTTATCTCACCCTCTAATTTCTTTCTAATAACGTTCTGGTGTTTTCGATGCTTGAAGGACCGACACAATGTTTGTGTTGATTTTTGGGGTCGAAAATCCCTGTTCGTTACAGTGGTATTAGAGGGAGGTTTGGGAATAACCTTGGCTCTATGGTATAACTCGATAGAGATGAGGTTAGTAATACCCTCGATCGAGATTGAGTGTATATATATATATATATACGATAGAGTATTTGTAAATTTGACATATACAAATGCTTTGTATTGTGATGTTTGATCGGTTCAAGTTGAACTGGCAATTAATACAATATTATTTTGTAAAGCGGGTAAATAAAATAATTTTGCCCAAAATATATTTTTATATAGAAAAGAAATATTTTTTTTAAATTGGTTTGTTGAGTAATTTGAATGGGAATTCAAATTAGATTAGATTATAGATTTGAATGGTTTAATAAAACTAGAAGGGAATTAAAATTATGTAAATTACGAGTAAAAACTTTAAATTGGAATTAAACAAATCAGAATCTAACTCAAAAATAAGTTAAATATGGAATGATTGAGTTGTTGATTGCGAATTGTTTGTTGATTGAATATTGGGTTGGTTGATAATAAAATTCATCAACGGTTGATTAAATTGGAAATTAAGAGAATATATTTCAGTATAATTAATTCGAATTAAATCCAATATGAAATGAAACTAGAGCGATTTAACCCTATATTGTTATTGGCATTGGATATTGAGTTAAGTGCAAGTTGGAAAAAGGAAGAGCTATTAGTTGATTAGCTTCAAGACTAGAGTATGGGTTGCCCGACAAATATTTAAACCTTAATTATATTAATTGTGTGATTGATTTTATACCCTTGAGTTGGGTAGCCGCTTGGCTTATTTTATTTTGATCAATGTGAGGCCCGGAGTGGTGAGTGATAGTAGTTTGGATCGAACAGTACAGAGGAGGTGCAGCCGAATTTTTCGTAAAATTTTAAACTTAGAAATATTTTTGATAATATTTTGAATTAATTATTTTAAAATAATTGGGTTTGGAGCATTCTTCTTAGCAATTTCGAGGACGAGGAGAGAAGAATGTAACGACCCGGATTTTGCAGCTATTTGAATGCGAATATTTAAATCTATTGTAAATACTATATTTGGGTTATTAATGGAGTTTAATATATAATTTTCTATAAAACAACGATTTAAAATGTATGTATTTATATTTAATTTAAAACGAGCTTGAAACGGCGCGGTAGTTCGTAAAATCGAGTTTTGAACTTCGATTGAATATACAGAATTTGTTTTAAGTCGGAATTTTGTGAAATAAGAAACGTTGGGATTTTAATAATGATAATTTTCAAATGGAAGGGAAAAATTGAGATTCCAGTTTATGAATTGTAAGTTATGTCCAAATCAAAATTTAAAATAGTCGCTATGGAACTTGATTATAAACGATAGAGTTTATTTAATAAATTTAATAAGGATTTTTATATATTTCAAATCTCGTTTAACTCGGAAATATTAATATTGAGTTATAATCCTATATTGATTGGATTTGAAGTAATATATTATTTTGTTCGGACATATATACGATAATAATTTATTATTATTTAATTAAATTATTTGGATTTTATTTATATTTTATCGGTATTATATAAGCGTTAGAGATAGTTATTTTACCAAACGACCTCCATTTTCAACGAAACGAATTTTATTGTAAAACGTATTGTTAGTTATTGTTAGATTTCCAGTTTAGAGCCAAACGGAGTTGTTTTGTCGGTAGACGAAATTTAAAAGTGAACTGATGAATACATTGAGATCTATATAGCGCTGTTTTTGCAAACGGAGACCGTTTTCAATGAAATTAGTTTCATTGGGGCCGTAATGTCAAATTATACCATGATGTCAGTTTATGTTATTTTTGGAGATTTGACTGTCGGTGCGAATTTGACAGTTTATGTTAAATAACCGTTATCATATTAAATTATAATGAAATCATATTTAAAACTGCATCCCTAATTTAAAGTAAAATAATATATTACTCGGGCTTCTGCCCTAAGAAAACCATACATACCCATACATTTTTATGCGCAACCATATTTTGTACACAGCCAATGAAAGTGGATTTGCAGACTACCCTATATTTAGTTTCTGCAAGCCTAATTTATACTGATAATGGTGCAGTGCTAAGTTAAATCAAAATTAAGGGATGCATAGCCACCCTACCGATTGAAACAACACCTCACAGACAGCTACTAGAAATGGAAGAAAAACTGCAGTGTTATGCCTACCCCCAAATCCAACCTGAAATCCCTACTAACGCAGTCTAAAATGGAATGTTTAAAAAGCCACTACAGGCAAAACATTAAATCACGCAGTAAATGTAGTGATGGAGCCAGCTAAAGGAAATTGCATCACTTACATTATTTTATATATTGGCTACCCGAATGTAAACTAGCACATGCCTAACTATTTATGTGTACAGCCTTAATATTTAAAACATACACAGACCTACATTAATTGAATAGCCCACTTTCTCCTACCATATATTTTGATAGCACACTGCAACGAAATAAGAGAACAAAGCAGCCTATGATAGAAATATGCAAACCTATTCAAGCCTACCCAACGTATCTAACTAGGAACAAACTAAACAGTTATGACAATAGGAGTGAAAAGTGAAAACACATTCTGCAGCTATCCGTTTCTCAGCTATGTTCATATTTACGCACTCTTCAGCAAGACTAAACCTTCATTTCAATAGCCGACATTGAAATGACCAATCACTGCAACTGTTTCTCTTGAACACATGCATGCCCATCAGACAAATGAAGCGCAAACTTAAAGAAAAAGGAAAATGAACCTTCCCCATACGAGAATTCTAAATTATACACCTACCCTATCTGCTTTCACCAACCTAACTTGTACAAAATGAAGCGACATGCTTCTTATCCTTTCATTCTCCTCTATACATACTAGTGCATTTTCATCATTTTTTCCAGAAAAGATTTATGGCCGAAGAAAGAAAAACTTTAAGCAAATAATACCCATACCTACTCAATGAAACCAAACAAATAAAATAACCAAATGGAGCGAGGAGGAGTTTCAGGAAGAAGAACTGTATACTGGAGAAGGAGACGCGTGGGTAAGAGAAGAATACGGTAGGGATGATTTCAGAGAAAAACAAGAGAAGGGATAGTGCGGTTTCGTTGGAGATCAAAGTTGTGTGTAGAACGTGGTGGTCTTGAGAAGAGGATGAATTGGTGTGAAGGAGTATACGTAAGGAAAGCTTCAGACAAGCTAATGGAGAAGAAAACACTACGGTGTAGGCGGGTTTGGGGTAATTGGTTGGGGGCATGCAGTTATATGGAAGTATGGGCTGAACTGAATTGGGCCGAGCCCTTAGTATATAAAAGAAAAAAGAAAAGAAAAAAAAAGGAAAGATTAAACGAAGAAAACGAAATTAGGAACAACACGGTAATGAAGGAGTAAGTTTCAGAAGGTTGTGTCTAAATATTTGGGAAAGAAGATGCAGCGTTTGGCGTTGATAAGTGTCGCACCTGGGTGCGTTGTCCCACGGTCGGCCGTAGATCGAGGCCATTGGAGGAGGTATGAAGGTTGTCGGCAGTCAAGAGCTGAAGTGCATGAGTCTGAATGCTTTCTGATGCGTGGTTTAAGTAGTGAACTGGGAGGGAACAAGCAAAGAAAAATATATATACATGGTTATATTTCAAAATGAAGTTGTGGGAAGAAGTTTTAGCAAGTGAAGTATGGGAGGAGGACGTCACATACTGGAAGTAGAAGGACACTTCTGGGAAAGAAAATCATGTGCAAAGTGGGTATGACACTAATGGGCTTTAACGTTGGCTTTGAGGCTCGTTCATAAGAAGAAACAAAGAAAACAAAGGAAAAAGGGGGGAAGTAAGGTCCGTTTGAATCATGGAATAAAGGAGGAAAATGAGCTACAGTGCGTAGAGGATCCATATCGAAACAGAAAACAATGCCTGTAAGTATAGGTATTTACACATGTATATTTCAGTTTTGCCTAAATTATTTATTTACGTGGCCATAAGAAGTATTAGAGAAAGTGGGTCATAGGGTGTTTACATACAGACCAGTTTAGTTCGTGCCTCATGAGAAGATAAACGGACTGACTTATGAAGCCTAACCGGAAAATATAGAATAATAATCAGTCTAATCCTGTAGTTAATAATTTGTAACTATGTATATAATTTGTTTAATTTAAAACCGTAATCATATAATATGTATAACAGTCTCGTATGTTGACAGAATTGGAAAAAAACAGGAGATGTTAGAACCATCTTGATGAGTGCTCCATTCTGGAGTAGAATTGAACGCATTTGAATGCAGCTGAAGTTCCATTTAAATTAAACGCGTGTTTAATTTAACTGAAAAAGGTCGTTTGTAACAACCCGGAAATTCTGAGCCAATTTAAAAAATTTATTTTGGCTATTTTAGTGAATTTCGAATATTTAAAATGGTTATTTTAAATAATATCGACGAGAAATTTATTTTGAATATAATTAGAACGTATATATTTATATACGTCGTCGTTAGAATATAAATATTTTATTTTAATTATAAAAGGAATTGAAAATGGCGCGGTAGTTCGATAATTCGATTTCAAATTTCAAATGAATGTACAGGATTCAAAATGAACCGGATTTTAGTGAAACCAAAAATATTCGGATCTATTTGAGAATATCTTTCCAATGAATCCGAAAACTTGAAATTTCATAGCGGGAATCAAAAGATATGTCCAGTTGAAAATTCAGAATAGTCGCTATGGAATTCTGGCCCTTAAAAATGGAAATTTTGCAAATGACCTCGGTTTTCGACGAAACCACTTTTGTTGGATCCGTGATGTCAAGTTATTGCTAGGTTTCAAAATTCGTAATTTTTCGAATCAATATGTGAGCGTGGCAAAGGAAAACGCGTTTGACCAATTTCAGTTGATTTTAATCGACTGGAAAATGACCAATTTTCAAACGGTCTCAAAATTTGATGAAATTAGTTTTATTGGGACCGTATCATCAATACGAAGCTAGAAAATATTTTTCGGGAATTTTTAGAGTTAGTATGTGGCCCCGGTAAATTGAAATGTACGTTCAAATTCAATATATAGAGTTATATTTTGATTTTGATGGAAACTGAACGAAACGATCGAATTGGCTTACGGGACATATCCCATTGGGTTTAGCTAGGGGCAACAGTCGTCGAGTCTTGTTCAGAGTCCGTGAAGTTAAACAAGTAAATTAGAAATGAAATAATATTTAATTATAAGTATATAACTTAAAGGATTTGGTCAAAACCCCTCATTTATTTTCAGCTTGGTCAAACCTTCCTCAATCCGCCATTATTAGAAACTGATGGCTAAAATTGCCCCTCATTTCGCCAATTAAAAAGTTTGAATCCATCCCTCCATTTCAGGAATCTTCATGGAGGAAATTGAAGAGCTCAAGTGGATGGATAACTTCAACGGGTAGGATGGGTTTTCATTTGGAGAATCGCGCCAAATCAAGGCAAAAACCCTAGTCGTTCGAAGGGGAGTTCTGACGCGAGGGGGGTGCGGAATCACCACAATCACTGGCGAAGGTGGAGCACCGTTCGGCGGTCAGGGGGATGTGTCCCGATCATCCTCCGGTCATCGACGGAGGGGGCGAACTGATGCCCTAGAAGAAGGCGTCGGGTTCTTTTTGCTCCAGTACAATCGGCCTTGGGGAATCAACGTGAGGAATGAAAGGGTTTAAACCCTTGAGCATGGTAATTAATTATTCAATTAATTAATTAGTTTACTGTTTAATTTAGTTTAGAATTAAAATGTTAGATTTCTATATAAATAATATTGAATAATAAAATATGAAATAGCTTAAAAAATAAAATAGAATTGATTTTAAAAATATAAATAGAATTGATTTTAAAAATACATATAGAATTGATTTTAAAAATATAGATAGAATTGATTTTAAAAATATAGATAGAATGATTTTAAAAATATAGATAGAATTGATTTTAAAAATGTATATAGAATTGATTTTAAAAATATAGATAGAATTGATTTTAAAAATATAGATAGAATTGATTTTAAATTTATAGATAGAATTGATTTTAAATTTATAATTTTTGATTTTTGAAAAATAAGTTTTCTTTGATATTGAGAATATAATTTTCTTTGAAATGAAAATGAGACTTTCTAAAAAAAAGTATGATTTCTTTTAATCGATAAAGTTTAGGTTTTTATCATAATGAAAGATTATATTTTTATGATATTCAAGATTGGATTTTTATCATAAAGGAAAGAAGCGTCGAAAAAATATATGAAGTAAAAATATAATTTTTATTATGAACAGCGTGGCAAGGACTACATTGGAATCTCAAACAGATCCAAACGGTTCAGCAGTTCAAATGTAAAGCACGGCGGAGTGGAACCCTCTGTGAGAACTCCTCACCTATAATTTAAATTTCTAGTTAAAAATGTATACTAGGATGCAGAAGGTGTTTAGTAGCACCCGACACCCGTCGTCCACAGACCATAGATGGCTTGTTTGTTTGGTTGCTGTGTTGTGAAGTTTGATTGTGTGATGTGAAGTGAAATAAAATATTTTATAGTGGAAAATATTTTATAGTTAAAAATATAATTTTTAATGTGTATATAAAATAAATATTTATAAACAAATCGGACGATTTGTTTATATACACTGATTTGACTGATATTGATTGGGACGATAAATTTTACACATCGCCCAACTTCACAAATAAAATCTGTGTTTGTTGTTTTGAAACCCCACACGGGTATTGGGATGATATTTGACGTACACTAATCCCGATTGTTTAGCTGTATGTCAATCGATGGATTGACAGACTGTGTAAGCGCTAATTATTTATATTTAATGCTTATGCAGTGGTGTGGTGCACTCTGGATGATGGTTGATTATTTATCGTTGTCATTTTATACATGTGTTGTAGAAAATCCATATAATTAACATTATATGGTAATTTATTGGGCCTCATTCCAGTTTTGAAATAGAATATTTGAATAGAAATATTTGAAAAGAAATATTTGAATAGAAATATTTGAAATAGAAATATTTGAATAGAAATATTTGAAATAGAATATTTGAATAGAAATATTTGAAATAGAAATATTTGAAAAAGAAATATTTGAAATAGAATATTTGAAAATAGAAATATATGAAGCCGTGTTGATTGGATTTGTGCCATTTTGACGTGAACGATATTTATATCGATTTTATTCATCTTTCAATGAATAATGAAAGTGATTTCAAAATTCGAATTAAATTTAATAGATTTGAAATTCGAATTAAATTGAATAGATTTGAAATTCGAATTAAATTGAATAGATTTGAAATTCGAATTAAATTGAATAGATTTGAAACTCGAATTAAATTGAATAGATTTGAAATTCGAATTAAATTGAATAGATTTGAAATTCGAATTAAATTGAATAGATTTGAATTCGAATTAAATTGAAATGAATTGAAATTAGAATTAAGTTGAAATTGAATTGAAATCGATTTGAAATGAAATTAAAATGAATTTATATTAAAAAATTCGATTTTGATTTGAATTTGAAAAGAAAGTTGAAACCGTTTTGAAAACGAATTTAAAAACGATTTATAAAATACGTTTTGAAAGGAAATCGAAGAAATATATATAATATATATATATTATATATATAGAATGGCCTGAATAGACCGCGCTGCGCCGCGGCAGTTCGCGAATTTCGACCATTGACTTCAAATTAGTGTTACGGGAGATCCGACCGTCGGATTCTCCTAAAACCGGAACCGTTGGGTTCATATCAAAAAGAGATTTCTAACGAATATTAGAAATTTGAAATCTAACGGTTGGATTTATAATTATGTCCAAATCAAATTTGTAAAAGGTCGTTATAAGTGCAGTTCGATGGCCGTAGATGGAAATCGACTGTACGGGCCTTGATTAAATTATTAAAAATATTAATAATTTGTGTAAAATCATAAGAAATGATTTGGGAAGAATTGGGATGAAAATTTCCATATTTGAGAAGATAAAAATAAATTTTTATTGAAATGAACTAGTTTTGAACTAGAATTATAATTCTATTTATTTTTAAAATAAATAAAGTGGATTTGAAATAGTTTTGAAAATAACCAGAATTTCCAATATATAAAGTGGAAATGGATTTGAATCGAAATTGTCTTTGGAATATTTCGATGTTGGATTTCGTGATTATACAGATATTGTTATGGAAATTTGAAAGATATATTTATATCATTATTTCCAATACGATATTTGTTGGTCGTAGAATTTGATATTGAATATAAGCCGATATATTTTCTATTCAGAGCCTTGTATTTAATATCAAATGTGATTTGGGTTTGTCGTGAATGGCGTCTTAATTAACATTGTTCTTAAACCCAATTGAGAAAAAGATTAAATCTTTTTATTTAGATTTAATGAAGTGTGCCAATTAAATGGTATTTAATTGGAATTGAATTTGAATTGATTTTTGGGTTTATCGTGAACGGTGTTTTAAATAACACTTGTTCTTTAACACGATAATTAATGGAATGTGATTTTGGGTTGTCGTGAACGGTATCTTCAATAATACTGTTCTTAGACCCAACTGAGTTAAGAAAATCAAAAACTAACTGGAGATTAGTTAAGTTGAATGGTTTCTTGGTTATTGATCTAATGTTGGTTTCATCCTTCGGGGTTAATACTTAGGGAATTGCTCACTTACTAATTTAAGGTTAGGGACTGATTGAAATGTGATGTGATTTTGGGGTTTATCGTGAACTGTGTTTTAAATGACATTGGTTCTTTAACCCAGTTAAAGATTAGAACTAAGTGGAGTTTTAATGAATCTTTAATTAGATTGAAATGATCGAGAATGGAGTATACCAGTTTTGCTCTAGGTGATAGTTAAATCTTTAATTAGATTTAAACGTGAAATGGTAATTGAATTTACCGATAACACCGTGGTGTTTGATATGAAGTATGACAAGTTTTACTTCATGGGATGAATAGGTTGGGATTGGGAAATTAAAACAAATGATTACTTCGGTAAGGTTCGTTAATCCTGACTAGTTGAATCGATATTCAAAAGAAGATTAAAGAATAAATTTTAGGAATTTATCTTTGATAAAATTAATGGGAACCTATCCCTAAGAATGTGAAGTTTAGCAACTAACTGAAGATTAGTTAAGATGAATGGTTTCCTGGGTATTGATCTGATATTGGTTTCGGCCTTCGGGGTTAATATTTGGGGAATTGTTCCCTTACTAATTTACGGTTAGTGACTGATGAATTGGAATGAGGCGTATGTTGTGTTTGTGTAACACTTGTTTATTATATATGCGAGTTATTCAGAAAGACCGGGTTTATCCCATTCTGAATAACTGATTCGACGTGGCGTCGAAGATGAAGACAGTGGTTGAATACCGGAGGTCTTCACGTCGTTTGGGTGGTTACTGATGATCTTGATTGGGTCGTACACCCAAGAGGAGGGAATCGGTTAGTGGTCGTCCAGACGTACTTGGAGATTGATGGATATGCGAGGTACAAGGTGCCTCTGGTTTCGTTCAGACTCAGAACGGACTTGTAAATGGACTGTGTGTCTGACACTGGATTTTATTCTGTGTGATTGATTTCTATTAAATCTATATCTGTTTGATGGCGGAGAATTTATTCTCTTGCTTAACGCCCTTCTCTAAGACGTACGAGCTTAGAGGTTATTTATTGGTGGATGTCAATCGCATGGAGTGAATTGCCTGTGTGGCATGCCTAAGTGGCAAATGATCAAGACTTTTGTTGAAAAGCAAAGTCCTGTGGTTGATGATCAAAGCACGGCCTGTGTGGCATAGCTTTGTGTAGCGTTGATTCGCGAGCCTCTCACCCCGGTTGTGAACCAGAAACGGGAAAGGACATCAGGGAGGGCATGCGTTTCCTTCTAGTTAGAAGTGGCGTCAGTGGTTTTACATGCCCTGACGAGTTTGACTTACGTGGTTGTTGCTATTGCGAGGCGCCTCAGATATATCGGTGACTATTTGAAGCCGATGGAGTCATTCGTTGGCTCATTACGCCCCAAAGGGTGGGGAAACGCAGTGTTCAGGCATTTTAATCCACAACAGTGGACTGGCCCTGACGATCCAAGGGCTTGACTGAGTACTTGTCCTGAGGCTTGGGCTAGAGAGTCTCGAAGTCGGTGAGGTCTATCTTTTGCCTCGGTTCACAAATGGAAATCCAACTTCCAATACGTGATATTTGCGGTTTTGATTGTAGAGCCTAGTATTGGCGACATAGTAGCATGGGATACTATGCCGTCTATGATTGATACTTATGATTGAAATTGTTTTGACACTATACACTTGTAGTACCATCAAAATAATCTGTTTTAAACGCATCAAGCATTCTTTGGCTATTATAAGGTAAAAACCCTATCCTCCGGCTTGCGTTACATTATGTGATGGGACCTGGGTCTTATAATAGCTTCATTTTTCTTTATTTAGCATTGCGCTGTTGTTTTATGCACTGGTATTCTTGGGAGGAAACCCGTTCCGTGTTATACGGCGTGGTCCCTTGATTTACCTAACTTTAAAATAAAGATTAATAACTGTTTTAGTTCTCACACCAGTCACATGACTGACCCGGAGTTTATTGTTTTAACCTAAACTTTGGGTGCCCCTATTTTTGACACGGGCAGCTAGTAGTTTTGGTTTTGCAGATTTATATTCACAGGATCCTGAATTACAGCTGGAACGATATCCGGAAAGCTCTGTATCCGTGTATTACTTCTAGTTGTGTATTGTATTATTTTCCGATGCTATGTAATGTAGTGTAATCTCTGATATTTTAGAATGTATTTTTTTTATTTATACTCTGTATATTCTTGTATCTGATGGAATTATTGTAATAAGCAATGAAATGTTCTTCTGTCTGCGTTCTTTTGTGTTTTGTTCTCAAAGTATCCGTGCTTTCCTTCACGGGGAAGTTACGGGTCGTCTCAGTTTGGTATCAGAGCTTTGGTTTGCAAAGCTCAGAGAACAAGACACATTAGAACCATACGAAAGAATTCATCAGAGATTGAATTAGTAATATCCAATGAGAATGACTCGTTAGAGATGGGATTAGTGGTATCCTAGAACGAGTGTGAAGAGTATATTTTTGAAAGTGAAAACAAATTTTGTTTTGAAAATTTAAATCAACTATTTGTATTTGATTATTTATTTTATATTGAATTTGGAAAATGCAGTATATAAAGATTTTGCGTATAGGTCTGATCCGCGTGTATTCAAAGTTTTAATATATTGGATAGATATATAATCACACTCTAGTCGCCCCGAGATGGTACTGATGATAGCACGTGCATCATCAGTATTTATGTTCGAGTTTCGAAAGTGTGATGTCTATATATTTCCATTAAACTGGTGTGAGAACCAAAATTAGATAGGGCTTATTGTTGTGATTTGACATCAAAAATGTAATTTTTGACTATATATCAAAGTTATGAATTTGAAAAGATAATCAACTAATTGATTGCTGGTCGTGTTGTTTGATTATAGTTTGATTAATTAAAAAGTTGAACCTTTAGCCAAATTGAACCAAAAAGTGAATTGTATTGAAAATATATCGCATATGCATGCATGTACATGTACTTACATTGAACAGGTCATAGCAAGGAGGCTAGAGCAGAGGAATAAAATTGTTTGCCCGACAAATAGGTACATGTTTATTGTATTTCTTTGGGCTTGGATGATTTTATGAGCCGATTGGCTTTTTCTTTTTCTTTTGGATTGAAGAAGGCCATGGGAGGCTATATGAAATATCCCGAAGTCCCTGGTGCAGGAGAGGTTATGGCGAAATTTTTCGAAAATTTAGGTGTTAGCCAAATTTTTGAAAAAAATGAAAAGTTCTAAGAAACTGAAAAGTTGAAGAACTTAAGCCATAATAAAAATACTTAAGGTTGAGTTGATTTGAGAAACAACTTTCGGCTTCGTTCCTTTTCGGGGATGAAAAGTTTTAAGTGGGGGAGATTGTAACAACCCGGAAATTCTGAGCCAATTTAAAAAATTTATTTTGGCTATTTTAGAGAATTTTGAATAATTAAAATGGTTATTTTAAATAATATCGACGAGAAATTTATTTTGAATAGAATTAGAACGTATATATTTATATACGTCGTCGTTAGAATATAAATGTTTTATTTTAATTATAAAAGGAATTGAAAATGGCGCGGTAGTTCGATAATTCGATTTCAAATTTCAATTGAATGCACAGGATTCAAAATAAACCAGTTTTTGTGAAACCAAAAATATTCGGATCTATTTGAGAATATCTTTCCAACGAATCCGAAAAATTGAAATTTCATAGCGGGAATCAAAAGATATGTCCAGTTGAAAATTCAGAATAGTCGCTATGGAATTCTGGCCCTTAAAAATGGAAATTTTGCAAACGACCTCGGTTTTCGACGAAACCACTTTTGTTGGATCCGTGATGTCAAGTTATTGCTAGGTTTCAAAATTCGTAATTTTTCGAATCAATATGTGAGCATGGCAAAGGAAAACGCATTTGACCAGTTTCAATTGATTTTAATCGACTGGAAAATGGCCATTTTTCAAACGGTCTCAGAATTTGATGAAATTAGTTTTGTTGGGACTGTATCGTCAATACGAAGCTAGAAAATATTTTTCAGGAATTTTTAGAGTTAGTATGTGGCCCCGGTAAATTGAAATGTGCTTTCAAATTCAATATATAGAGTTATATTTTGATTTTGATGGAAACTGAACGAAACGATCGAATTGGCTTATGGGACATATCCCATTGGGTTCGAAATGGGAGTATTTAGCTAGGGCGACAGTCGTTGAGTCTCATTCGGAGTCCGCTAAGTTAAACAAGTAAATTAGAAATAAAATAATATTTAATCATAAGTACATAACTTAAAGGATTTGGTCAAAACCCCTCATTTATTTTCAGCTTGGTCAAACCTTCCACAACCCGCCGTTATTAGAAACCGATGGCTAAAACTGCTCCTCATTTTGCCAATTAAAAACTTTGAATCCATCCCACCATTTCAGGAATCTTCATGGAGGAAATTGAAGAGCTCAAGTAGATGGATAACTTCAACGGGTAGGATGGGTTTTCATTTGAAGAATCGCGCCAAATCAAGGCAGAAACCCTAGTCATTCGAAGAGGAGTTCTGACGCGAGGGGGGTGCGGAATCGCCACAATCACTGGCGAAGGTGGAGCACCATTCGGCGGTCAGGGGGATGTGTCCCGATCATCCTCCGGTCATCGACGGAGGGGGTGAACTGATGCCCTAGAAGAAGGCGTCGGGTTCTTTTTTCTCCAGTACAATCGGCCTTGGTGAATCAACTTGAGGAATGAAAGGGTTTAAACCCTTAAGCATGGTAATTAATTATTTAATTAATTAATTAGTTTACTGATTAATTTAGTTTAGAATTAAAATGTTAGATTTTTATATAAATAATATTGAATAATAGAATATGAAATAGCTTTAAAAATAAAATAGAATTGAATTTAAAAATATAAATAGAATTGATTTTAAAAATATAGATAGAATTGATTTTAAAAATATAGATAGAATTGATTTTAAAAATATAGATAGAATTGATTTTAAATTTATAGATAGAATTGATTTTAAATTTATAATTTTTGATTTTTGAAAAATAAGTTTTCTTTGATATTGAGAATAATTTTCTTTGAAATGAAAATCAGACTTTCTAAAAAAAAGTATGATTTCTTTTAATCGATAAAGTTTAGATTTTTATCATAATGAAAGATTATATTTTTATGATAATCAAGATTGGATTTTTATCATAAAGGAAAGAAGCGTCGAAAAAATATATGAAGTAAAAATATAATTTTTATTATGAACAGCGTGGCAAGGACTACATTGGAATCTCAAACAGATCCAGACGGTTCAACAGTTCAAATGTAAAGCACGGCGGAGTGGAACCCTCTGTGAGAACTCCTCACCTTTAATTTAAATTTCTAGTTAAAAATATATAATAGGATGCAGACGGTGTTTAGTAGCACCTGACACCCGTCGTCCACAGACCATGGATGACTTGTTTGTTTGGTTGCTGTGTTGTGAAGTTTGATTGTGTGATGTGAAGTGAAATAAAATATTTTATAGTGGAAAATATTTTATAGTTAAAAATATAATTTTTAACGTGTATATAAAATAAATATTTATAAACAAATCGGGCGATTTGTTTATATACACTGATTTGACTGATATTGATTTGGACGATAAATTTTACACATCGCCCAACTGCACAAATAAAATCTGTGTTTGTTGTTTTGAAACCCCACACGGGTATTGGACTGATATTTGATGTACACTAATCCCGATTGTTTAGTTGTATGTCAATCGATGGATTGACAGACTGTGTAAGCGCTAATTATTTATATTTAATGCTTATGCAGTGGTGTGGTGCACTCTGGATGATGGTTAATTATTTATCGTTGTAATTTTATACATGTGTTGTAGAAAATACATATAATTAATATTATATGGTAATTGATTGGGCCTCATTCCAGTTTTGAAATAGAATATTTGAATAGAAATGTTTGAAAAGAAATATTTGAATAGAAATATTTGAAATAGAAATATTTGAAAAGAAATATTTGAATAGAAATATTTGAAATAGAATATTTGAATAGAAATATTTGAAATAGAATATTTGAATAGAAGTATTTGAAAAAGAAATATTTGAAAAAGAAATATTTGAAATAGAATATTTGAAAATAGAAATATATGAAGCCGTGTTGATTGGATTTGTGCCATTTTGACGTGAACGATATTTATATCGATTTTATTCATCTTTCAATGAATATTGAAAGTGATTTCAAAATTCGAATTAAATTGAATAGATTTGAAATTCGAATTAAATTGAATAGATTTGAAATTCGAATTAAATTGAATAGATTTGAAATTCGAATTAAATTGAATAGATTTGAAATTCGAATTAAATTGAATAGATTTGAAATTCGAATTAAATTGAGTAGATTTGAAATTCGAATTAAATTGAATAGATTTGAAATTCGAATTAAATTGAAATGAATTGAAATTCGAAATAAGTTGAAACTGAATTGAAATGAAATTAAAATGAATTTATATTAAAAAATTCGATTTTGATTTGAATTTGAAAAGAAAGTTGAAATCGTTTTGAAAACGAAATTAAAAACGATTTATAAAATACGTTTTGAAATGAAATCGACGAAATATATATAATATATATTATATATATAATAGCCTGAATAGAACGCGCCGCGCCGTGGCAGTTCACGAATTTCGACCATTGACTTCGAATTGACGTTACGGGAGATCCGATCGTCGGATTCTCCCAAAACTGGAACCGTTGGGTTCGTATCAAAAAGAGATTTCTAACGAATATTAGAAATTTGAAATCTAACGGTTGGATTTGAAATTATGTCCAAATCAAATTTGAAAAAGGTCGTTGTAAGTGCAGTTCGATGGCCGTAGATGGAAAACGACTGTACGGGCCTTGAGTAAATTATTAAAAACAGTAATAATTTGTGTAAAATCATAAGAAATGATTTGGGAAGAATTGGGATGAAAATTTCCATATTTGAGAAGATAAAAATAGATTTTTATCGAAATAACTAGTTTTGAACTAGAATTATAATTCTATTTATTTTTAAAATAAATAAAGTGGATTTGAAATGGTTTTGAAAATAACCAGAATTTCCAATATATAAAGTGGAAATGGATTTGAATCGAAATTGTCTTTGGAATATTTCGATGTTGGATTTCGTGATTATACAGATATTGTTATGGAAATTTGAAAGATATATTTATATCGTTATTTCCAATACGATATTTGTTGGTCGTAGAATTTGATATTGAATATAAGTCGATATATTTTCTATTCAGAGCCTTGTATTTAATATCAAATGTGATTTTGGTTTGTCGTGAATGGCGTCTTCATTAACACTGTTCTTAATCCCAGTTGAGAAAAAGATTAAATCTTTTTATTTAGATTTAATGAAGTGTAACAATTAAATGGTATTTAAATGGAATTGAATTTGAATTGATTTTTGGGTTTATCGTGAACGGTGTTTTAAATAACACTTGTTCTTTAACCCGATAATTAATGGAATGTGATTTTGGGTTGTCGTGTACGGTATCTTCAATAATACTGTTCTTAGACCCAACTAAGTTAAGAAAATCAGAAACTAACTGGAGATTAGTTAAGTTGAATGGTTTCTTGGGTATTGATCTAATGTTGGTTTCGGCCTTCGGGGTTAATACTTAGGGAATTGCTCACTTACTAATTTACGGTTAGGGACTGATTGAAATGTGATGTGATTTTGGGGTTTATCGTGACTGTGTTTTAAATGACATTGGTTCTTTAACCTAGTTAAAGATTAGAACTAAGTGGAGTTTTAATGAATCTTTAATTAGATTGAAATGATCGAGAATGCAGTATCACCAGTTTTGCTACAGGCGATAGTTAAATCTTTAATTAGATTTAAACGTGAAATGGTAATTGAATTTACCGATAACACCGTGGTGTTTGATATGAAGTGTGACCAGTTTTACTTCATGGGATGAATAGGTTGGGATTGGGAAATTAAAATAAATGATTACTTCGGTAAGGTTCGTTAATCCCGACTAGTTGAATCAATATTCAAAAGAAGATTAAAGAATAAATTTGAGGAATTTATCTTTGATAAAATTAATGGGAACCTATCCCTAAGAATGTGAAGTTTAGCAACTAACTGAAGATTAGTTAAGATGAATGGTTTCCTGGGTATTGATCTGATGTTGGTTTCGGCCTTCGGGGTTAATATTTGGGGAATTGTTCCCTTACTAATTTACGGTTAGTGACTGATGAATTGGAATGAGGCGTATGTTGTGTTTGTGTAACACTTGTTTATTATATACACGAGTTATTTAGAAAGACCGGGTTTATCCCATTCTGAATAACTGATTCGACGTGGCGTCGAAGATGAAGACGGTGGTTGAAGACCGGAGGTCTTCACGTCGTTTGGATGGTTACTGATGATCTTGATTGGGCCGTACACCCAAGAGGAGGGAATCAGTTAGTGGTCGTCCAGACGTACTTGGAGATCGATGGATATGCGAGGTACAAGGTGCCTCCGGTTTCGTTCAGACCCAGAACGGACTTGTAAATGGACTGTGTATCTGACATTGGATTTTATTCTGTGTGATTGATTTCTATTAAATCTATATTTGTTTGGCGGCGGAGAATTTATTTTCTTGCTTAACGCCCTTCTCTGAGACGTACGAGCTTAGAGGTTATATATTGGTGGATATCAATCGCATGGAGTGAATTGCCTCTGTGGCATGCCTAAGTGGAAAATGATCAAGACTTTTGTTGAAAAGCAAAGTCTTGTGGTTGATGATCAAAGTACGGCCTGTGTGGCATAGCTTTGTGTAGCGTTGATTCGCGAGCCTCACACCCCGGTTGTGAACCAGAAACGGGAAAGGACATCAGGGAGGGCATGCGTTTCCTTCTAGTTAGAAATGGCGTCAGTGGTTTTACACGCCCTGATGAGTTTGACTTATGTGGTTGTTGCTGTTACGTGGCGCCTCGGATATATCGGTGACTATGTGAAGCCGATGGAGTCATTCGTTGGCTCATTTACGCCCCAAAGGGTGGGGAAACGCAGTGTTCAGGCATTTTAATCCACATCGGTGGACCGGCCCAGACGTTCCAAGGGCTTGACTGAGTACTTGTCCTGAGGCTCGGGCTAGAGAGTCTCGAAGTCGGTGAGGACTATCTTTTGCCTCGGTTCACAGATGGAAATCCAACTTCCAATATGTGATACTTGCGGTTTTGATTGTAGAGCCTAGTATTGGCGACATAGTAGCATGGGATACTATGCCGTCTTTGATTGATACTTATGATTGAAATTGTTTTGACACTATACACTTATAGTACCATCAAAATAATCTGTTTTAAACGTATCAAGCATTCTTTGGCTATTATAAGGTAAAAACCCTATCCTCCGGCGTGCGTTACATTGTGTGATGGGATCTGGGTCTTATAATAGCTTCATTTTTCTTTATTTAGCATTGCGCTGTTGTTTTATGCACTGGTATTCTTGGGAGGAAACCCGTTCCGTGTTATACGGCGTGGTCCCTTGATTTACTTAACTTTAAAATAAAGATTAATAACTGTTTTAGTTCTCACACCAGTCACATGACTGACCTGGAGTTTATTATTTTAACCTAAACTCCGGGTGCCCCTATTTTCGACACGGGCAGCTAGTAGTTTTGGTTTTGCAGATTTATATTCACAGGATCCTGAATTACAGCTGGAACGATATCCGTAAAGCTCTGTATCCGTGTATTACTTCTAGTTGAGTATTGTATTATTTTCCGCTGCTATGTAATTTATTGTAATCTCTGATATTTTAGAATGTATTTTCTTTATTTATACTCTGTATATTCTTTTATCTGATGGAATTATTGTAATAAGCAATGAAATGTTCTTCTGTCTGCGTTCTTTTTTGTGTTGTTCTCAAAGTATCCGTGCTTTCCTTCACGGGGAAGTTACGGGTCGTCTCATCGTTCCCCGACCGAATTAAACCAAGGTGAGTTAAACTCACTTATTTCTCCCACTTATAATTTTTATAAGTTGGGTTTTAATGTTTTCCTATTATGGTTGCTAATTATTGGTCGATTTGATAATTGTTTGAATGGTTGTTAAATATTTTATATCTGTTATTTAAATTAAACGGATGTTTAATTTAAATAAAACAACATCATTATTTTTAACGATGATTTCCAAACAAGGTAACTTACCTTGTTGGTTACGATTATAATAATATAAACGTATTTGAATTAAATTGGATGCTTGAATTATTATTATTGGTTGACCGCTACCAGTTGAATTGATAATTATCTGCGTATTATCATGATATGAACTGTTTAACCCATGTGTTTGGATTATTGATTTGGTTACCGATTGTTAAATCCAAATTCAACATTGCTTTGATATTAACCAATGGGTAGTATTGGTTGAAGAATTAATAGCAGATGGCCAAAATACAAACTGTTTAATAAAGATTGATTTACCGTCAAGTGAATCGATAAAATGAAATTATGAAATTAATTTTATAATTGAATATAAAATTTTAAATATATTATTTTAAATGAAGTTTATAAAAAGGAAATAAACCAACCACATATATATATTGTGTATTTTTAACCACCAACCACCATTTTAAATTGTGCCAAAATCTACCGTGTGTGAAACAGTGCCTCATCTAGATTACTAAATGATTTTATAAAGCTGATTCTTATATTAATAAGATTGATAAAGCAAGTAAGCGAGGATTAACGTGACGATTAACAACCGGGATTTATTGTTTTGGGATTTATATTGAAATGGACTATTATTATTTAAAGTGGAAATCTTAGGATTTAAAAATCTATTTAATGAAGTTATGTGAAACCATAAGAAAACCATTTATGGTAAAGTGAAGTATTTACGCAAATTATAATAATGTTAATATA
Source organism: Allium sativum (assembly GCA_030737875.1). NCBI lineage: Eukaryota > Viridiplantae > Streptophyta > Magnoliopsida > Asparagales > Amaryllidaceae > Allium > Allium sativum. The sequence continues at coordinate 612,303,811 of CM060922.1, forward strand.
AGTCAAGTTTAATTTTTAGTTTTAAAGTAAATTCTTATTGGGAATTCTATTTAATTGGATTTTATTAAATCCAAGTTGGACAGAGTTTTAAAATCCAAGTTTACTTGAAAATATTATGGAAACAGGGTTATTAGAAATAACATTTGGAATATAAGTTAGGATACGAAATTTAAAAAATTAAAACTTAACTGGAGATCGGTTGATATTAATGATTTTTTTAAATACTAATCTGATGTTATTTTGGCCTTCAGGGTTGATATTTAGGCAATTATTTTCTTACTGATTTACGGTTAAAAACTAAAGAAGTTTGAAATGGAAATCAAAACGAGAACCCAAGTTTGGATTAATGTGGTTAGACGAGTTAAGTTATTAAAATGCGATACAGATTCGCTATATTGAATAAAAGATGAGATTTTATCAAGATATATCTAAAATGGGATTTGTTTTGATATTGGGAATGAATATCGGGTTTAGTATTACAACTGATATCATCTTAAGATAAGAACTTTGTTGATCAAGGTCTGAGAGGTAATTAAATACCTCAACTTGAACGACTTGGGGATTATCGGAGGATAATATTAGTGTAATGGTAAAGATGTTAGTCTAATTTATTTTAGTAATAATAGTGTAACGTTATTTGAAGAATTTGAAAATGTATAATGAGATTTCGAAATAAAAGGAAATAAAAAGGGCTTGAGAATATGAAATGATATTTTCATAGTAAAGGGAGAGATAAAAGAGATTTGTGAAAATATAAGAAGACGAGATTTGGAATGAGTTCGTTCTGAAAAGGAAAGTGGCGATTATGGGATAAAATAATAAAACCAAGAGAGATATCATAATGATTGTTTACGATGATAAGTTAAATCGATTTTCCAAATGATAGAAGATAAGTAGCAAATGATTGAATAATATTTAACGATAGAATCTTAAGATATTTCCTAAGTATATAAATGAAATGATTTGAGAATATTTACATATTAAAATGATTTGAGAATATTATATATTAAAACTGATATATTTTTAAAACGCTAAGTGATGTTGTATAAACCAATGGATTCGTTTTATTTATATGTTTGTTATTTTGATAGTTAAATAACCGACTATCAAAATCATACCCAATGCATTGTTGGTATGGAAAGACCGGGATCGAATTTATATTCGAAAACCATTCCAACCAACAAATACGTAATCGAAGAAGATATTTGATGCTGATCGACATGGAGCAATTGAAGACCATAAATCTTCATGAGCGGGGGAACTATTGTCGAATTTCTCTAGCTGATCCCTATTGATATATATTTGTCAATAATTCTATCGTGATTGAAATATACGAATTTGCAAGGACTACTCGCTACTGATCTATAGGGTGACTCCTAGGATGTGGTAGGAGGGTACCGTCGGTTCATCCTGTTCCTGGATGACTTGTATGGACGAGTGTCTGACAGTGTATTTCCAACGGGATCACGTATTCAAATGTACCATAGTTGGTGGAGGAGAAGGGCACATCTCTTATCTTAACAACTAGAGTATTTTTTTTGGAAGTCAATTAGTGATATCTGGCGGGTCCGACAATGTGGCGTTTAAAGTGAAGGAGGGCCAGATGTTCTGAAAAGAAGATTTTAAACCTCAAGCCTTATCAACCTGGAAATGACAAAAATCGGGCAGACAGCATGGCTATGTGGGTCGCACCCATTAGGGTGTATAATCACCTATCTAGAGAAATTTCTTTTCTTATTTATTCTATCGATGTTGTCCCTTTTTTAGAAACGTGGGTAGCTCCCAACCGTTGGTGACATACATTTGATACACTCAAGCGAAATGAGTGGTCGGTCATGTGTGGGCCGGGTTGCAAGACGTTCTTGTTGAACCCAGTGTATTCGCCTCTAGATATACACTATCGACAGGTGGTTCCATACCTTGTCATAGTCGGAATCCAATCTCCAATATGCACCCCCGGTTTTGTTTGTATACTATATATGTGGAGCGTGAGATGCAAGCGTTCTGCTAGATTCTATTTATTTGTATTTAGATACTATTATAATATCAGAATAAGCTATTGATTTCAAAACTGTTTTGGGTTATCGTAAGGTAAAAACCATCCGTATTTATGTGTGGATTTGGGCTTACGATTATCCTTCTCTTTCGAAAAGATTTTAACTTTAAATCAAGTTAGATGATATTAAAAACTTAGCGAGTTTTTCTCACTCTGTTTCACCTGACTGACCCGGTATTTGTAATGTTCGGGTTAGACCGGGTCGTACAGGTTCAGATTAGCGGATGTTGTGAAGTCCAAAGGCAAGCTGAAGGTGTTCAGATGTATGATATTATCTAGTAGTATTCCGCTATGTGATGCATACGAGGACATACTATTATAACTGTCCCGGTGTATTGATGTACTCTGATGTTGTAAGTATTATTTCAAGCTCTCAATAAAGTTTATTACATATTATATTTTGTTTCACTGCGGTGTGAGACACTGTGATGTATTAGTTCTTCTTCTTCTTCTATTCTAACTTTCTTTCTTATCTCACCCTCTAATTTCTTTCTAATAACGTTCCGGCGTTTTCGATGCTTGAAGGACCGACACAATGTTTGTGTCGATTTTTGGGGTCGAAAATCCCTGTTCGTTACAGAAGTGGTCACACTATACAATTTAACCTTGAAAGGTTCTTAATTCTAACGAGAGACAATCATGCTTGGTTGTGCACATGGATGACAAAAGTAACAATTCCTTTGCACCTTTGCCTACTGTGAATATTCTTTTTTTTTACTATGGGAAAATTCCATTCATATACCATGAATTGCTACACATACACCAAAGAATTTACCAAAATAAAGCTCACCATAATTTCTTGCTATGTACCACACTAATTACAAACTACCCATAATTTGAAATAAAGACCCTTTTGTCATTTTAATAACTTTCTCTCTCATGCGCCAATCAAAATAATGTTCTCAAATTCACTTATGTTTAAATTTCAAATTGATTTAATACAAGTAAAAGATGAAGAATAATTCAGTACTGCACGAATCATATTGACTTCAGCAATGCCTTTAAAATCTAATTTGAAGTGAAAATTGTTAAAATTGCATATGCATAGCATAAATACAACATAAAAAGGGTAAACATATTTTGATACCTAAAAGGAATTCAAATTTAATTCAACCAATGATGTATAGATAGGGTCGGTCCTAGGACTTTTGGTGCCTAAAGTAAAAAAAGAAAACGAGGCCCTTCCACCGAGGCTAATGTATTATATCAGAAATGTTTTCAATGATGATTTGAATCAAATATACTTTTAAACTAAACGATTGTACTAAAATTCTTCAATCATGACTTCCTATAAAAAGATAGTTATTTATTGACTATTTATACATTAACTAATCATTAAAACATTCATTATCTACTACCAATTTCTAGTTAATCCTAATTAACTACCATGAAATGTTGAACGTATAAATTAGTTCTTAAATCAACATACAACCATGCACCAAAAATTTAATAATAAGAGCAAAACTTGATTTGTAAAATTGCAATTCATGCCCAGCGCAGATGTTGCTACTTACAATTTGATTAATTTAGTTTTACAATTCATGCTAGCAACATCATTAAAAACATAAACTCCAATTATCCAAAATCTAAAACACATGTAAATCCTGTTCGTAGAAGATGATGGTGAAATTAAGCACATTAAAACATTTATGTTTTCAAAGTAAGATTGAAGCCATTGATAAATTTTAATAGTTCGAGCATTGTTTAAAGTGTAAACTTACCTACATCCATACATTTCCAGTGAAGAGGCAAGTCCATCAGAGATGCACATTTATTCAATATTTGATCTTCTACTCCTAGTTTCGCTATTTCTATGCATCCAAATGCATCTATCCTTTGATATGTGCACAATCAATTAAACATATTACTATTTGATACGAGTTTTGGATGAACTTTATCCATTTCTTAATGATCTTACATCGATTTTGAGGTTGTCATTATAATTTGGAATAGTAATATTTACACACACAATCGTGCATAAAAAGTCAATATATATTAGTGATATAAGACAACGGAAAACATTAGTCATCTCAATTAAATTTACTTGTAAAAGACTGTTTTTTCATTTAACCATTGATCAGAATGGATATAAATATCAGTGAAAATAAGTCTTATTGACAGCAACCAGACAAATAAACTACCCTTATTTCCAATATTATTGTAATATTTGGAGATCAGCAAATTTGTAGTTGTACATCCAACTAAAAATCAAATAAAAGGCTCCCCTTTGCTTAATAAACTAGAATTTCATGGCCTTTTTTCTTATCACCAACACAGATATACTTCACTAAATCATCTATTGTCAAAAAACAAAAGTGAGACACAATTTAGTGTTCATGTTACTTACCCATTTATCTAGAATGAGCAGTAGCATAATTTGGCGGAAGGAAAGGTCGGGGACAACACAACAAAAGTGTTAGTTATAATGACAAAACAACATCAAAGATAAAAGATTTAAAATCCAACCATACTGACTGACTACTTCAAGTCTTTAAGCAAGAGTTGTACGAAGCCTAATTTCCTAATTTTTGAATCATATTCGATCGGATACTTAAATTAAAGAAACTCAGTTGTTCCAATTACAGTAATTACTTACCTATGGAGGTTCCTTCGACTTCAAGATAAAGATGGAAAGTTCACCTGAGGGTGGAGCTATGGAGGGCCTGATGGCAGATCGCTGTTCTTTTTTTTTTTTTTGCTTTCCGTATACGAGCGAAATTTGAATGGTGCCCCAAATTTTTCAATGCTCCAAGCGGTTGCCCTCTCCGCTTGTCTAAAGGGCCGGGCCTGTGTATAGGTATTTATTTACTTAAATGAAATAAATTAATATTGAATATACTATAGATTTGTTATTCTTTAATATCATTTCTTATTATCTTAAGGAGGGGAATTTTTGTCCAATATTATATTAATAAAAGTATAGTGTAGGTAAACAAATCAGTGATATATGAAAACTGGAAAGGTTTCAGAAGGCAATTGAATTTTCTTATTAAAGTTACGCTTGTAAGTTGCCTACCATATTTAAACACAGAAAAGCCGATTATACCTTTATCTAGCTAGAAGAAACACAAGATGCTAAATTTATTTTTAACATAACCCGCAAGGACATAAACTGCAAGTGAAAATGGTTGCGTGAAAATATTTGCTAACATAAGGAAACAGGATTGACCAAAAAAACTATTAAATAAGAGGGTTGGAACTGTCATCACATTCATGGAAGCACTCAAAAATAAAACACAGGAAATAGTTTAGTAGAAATCAAAAGTTAGTTTTTACTTTCATAACAATTTGAAGGGAAAAAAACACAAATGTGATTTGTGTTTGCAGCAAAGTTAAAAAAAATAGTAGTAGGCACTTTTGTGGCCAAAATAATACATGAACGGGAAAAAAACTCAAAAATAGTTTACTAGAAAGCTATGAAGCAAGTGAAAAGAAAGAATTAAACACATAAAAGTGCGGATCACAAGTCTGCTACTATGCAGAGGATACTAAAAAACTTTTCATGTGAAAAGTATCAGGCAACATTCAACACACCTTGCTATGGTTCTTATGATAATTATGAACTTTATTCGAGAAGGTTATTACTAGGTATATAAAAAGATAAGTAGTCATACTTGATTCCAAGATCAATGTTTTCTTGAATACCAAAGCCAAAGCAACCAGTATCACTAAAGTTCCTCCTAACCAATTAATACTCCTTTACTTTCAAACCACTCTCCAAGAGCTGCATTTCCTTTTTACCTCTGATTCTCACGTAGCACACAATCTTTTCATTTCTCCTGTGAATATTCATTCATATAACTAATTAAATACTTCTATGGATCATAAATATATAGTGCAATGGTCTTCCAAATGGACCCAGATATGAATGGTATTCTTTTCTCATATGCATTAAGAAAAAGGACAATCGGTTCATATATTTTTACGTTGTTCACATTGCATCAATCACCCGAATTAAAAGCTCATTATTTTACGTTCTTTATGTATTTTTGTGTGACAATGGGTTCATATAAGTGCAAATAACAGTTGTAGGTATTAAATTTATCAGCAGAAATGTGGAGGGTGGAGGTTGAACCTACCTTTGCCGAATTAGAGGTCAGTCTCCTTTTCTGGTGTTTTCATGCATGCTACCGTCCCTCCTACCATCAACCGATGAGCCTGTTGGTGCTGCCATCACTTCTACCATCAACTGCATGCATGTATTTTCCATATTTCCAATTTATTATTAGCATATTTAAATTCACATTTGTATTAAAAAAAATATATCAGTTTTTGGACATGTAATGAAATAATGTAATTTATAGGGCACCCTTAGCCAAAAACAATGTGTAAGTAAACGGTGCATCTAAAACAATGTGAAACTATTTATCTGTTAACAAGCAATTTTCTAGCTAAATAGGCAATAATTTTACTTATTTTTTCCTTTGTTAGTTAAACAGCTCTAATTATCAAAAAGAATAAATAAACTCTACTTATCAAAAAGAATAAATAAACGAAAAACAAAACAACCAACTTAAATTTTAGTTGTCAACAATGGTGGTATTAATCGCATTTCAAACTCAGTCATGTGAGAATGCAACCACCACCAGCTCTCTTCACACTGAATGTTACCAAGGCAATCATGAATCAACTAAAAAACCTTTCAGATCTTAAAAAACGAAAATACCAATTTTCTATTATCCAATTACATTTAACCGACAAAAACAATTCAATTTTACCACTAAAGAAAATGATTTTTCTAATTTAGCTGGATGTCATAAGAAGAACTGGTATTTGAAAACCCTTTAATTAAGAATTGAAGGGAACAAAAATACCAACTTTTTATTTTCCATTTCACATTTACTTTATTTTATGGATTACAGAAAAGTAGCATAATACATAGCTAAATGCAACAATATTAAAAGGAAGTTTAAGGATATAACCAACCCTGAACTAAGATTTAAAAGGAACATAGCCAAATAACACAAAAAATGTATACTTATATGTGTAAATTAGGAAGGCATATTAACAAAGGATTCCGTTGAAAGGTCGATTTTAGAATTGTGTCATCGTGGTCATTCATTGTCATTAACCATTGATGTAGTAAACTAAAATGCAGTGAAGCATGTAGGCTAAACCCATGTTAAAGTGGCTTTGAATAAATCAAAAAACATAAGAGGGCTGATGGCTAAAGCCAAATTGTAAGGCAATGATCCCTGAAGCCTGACTTAAGTGTAACTAAGGTAGGATCGAGACAACAAACTGAGACAACGGACTGAAGTAATATGCTAAGGCTTAAGAGGAATAAACTGAAGTAATGTCTAGTGATAAGGCTAAAGCTTTGAGGCTTGAAGCCAATAATACTAAGGGCATCTCCAGTGGTTGGAGATTCACTCTTAATCTCTAATTCATGCCCTACAATGGTTACGTTATGCCTTAATATTAAGGCTAATATTACGTTTTCAATTCAGGATCCTGAATTGGAAACGTAATTTTAAGGCTCCCTTGGTGCCTATTTAATAAGCTCCTTCGGCGCCTATTTAATAGGCGCCTATTTAATAAGCTCCTTCGGCGCCTATTTAATAGGCGCCTATTTAATAGGCGCCAGGATAACCAAAATCCATCCCCCACTGGTTATTTTAATCTCAGACCTTTTTTTTTTAATTTTCCCGGTTTATAAGTCAGGCGCCTATTTAATAGGCACCTGACCATTAGAGATTTTTGTTCAATTCAA